>CM040120.1:15774290-16281057 GCA_022559845.1 Amorphophallus konjac
TGCTGACTTGTAAGGCTGCAGGATGTCCGGGATGCCATGATAGTTAATTTACGAACTCGCTTGGCAGAGATGGAACAACAGTTGGGCGATGCCCGCGGAGCTACGAGTGCCTTGGTAGGTGTACAGTACGTTCCTAATTAAAACCCCAGATTCCAGATGTTGGCTGCTAATTCACGCGGTCGTAGCATGTCCAGATTGGCGCGGCTTCCCCAGCGACGGGAGTAGGTGGTACCTCCTCCAGCTTGTGGATTCCTACCTCCGAACTTAACTTGCTTCATGAGCAACTTGCTCACGCCACGCAGCGTGCTGCGGAGGCAGAAGGGATGCTCCGTATACAGGTAAAAGTTTCAGCATTGAGTTCTCTTTGTTTATGCCTTATCGTGTATCTGAGATGGTACACTTGGCAGGAAAAGGAGACGGAAGAAGCGCTTGCCCAAGCTGTGCAGAAGGAGGCTAGGATAGCAGAACTGGAGAGGGAACTGCGGCGTCATCCTGATGACGACTCCTCTAGGGATGCCGTGGAACTGAGGATCACTCTCCAGTTCGAGAGGGAAGACCGTGATAGAGAACGTGCAGAGAGAGAAAGAGACGCGGAGAGAGAAAGAGCCAACAGATTGACTGAAAGGGAGGAATGAAGGGCCATGGAGGCCCAACTATTCGAACTCCGAATCAGCCTTGGCCTTGCTGAACAGTGGCTGAGAGATGGTGAGGAGTGCTACCGAAGAGCACGAGAGCGTGGCTTTCGTGTTGGTAGCTTCTCTACTCCTTCCGTGGATCAATGCCGGGATTGGGAATAGGAAGGGGAGTACAGAGCGTAGGAGTACTGCTTTTCGTAGTTGGGTAGCACCTTTGAGAGTGTTTTGCCCGGAGAGTAGTGGGACGAGTGATGCAGAGAGAGAGGGCGGAACTTGATGTAATTTTTTTAGTTTTTTAGAATAAAATACAAGGTTTGGTTCGTTTGTTTTTCACCTTTGCTTCAGTTGCCTGAATCTCTGCACATATCACTGAAACAAACAAATCAGAATTTCTGTTCTGACTTGGCCCCTTGCTCAATAAGCAAATGGTCACTGTGACTGTCCTTGATAACTGGTCAAGGGGCCAAGCCTTTATTTAACGAAGGCAAGGGAAAGATGCGGTGATGATAAATGCGACAGGCAAGCACACGAATGCAAGCGGTATTAAAAGTGAGATGCTGCACGCAAATGTAATCATGCAAAATTGATTTGTTTTCTTTTTTATATTTGATATTTTTTTTGTTTTATCATAAAAAGATTTTTTTGTTTGCAAATATGTACATTTTCTCTTTTCCATTTTTTTTGTGCTTTTATCATTTCGATTTTTTTATTGCTAACGCCCGGCAAGCACGCAAATGGCACCTGACCTTCGTGAGACAGGGGTTTCTTACTAACCTCCCAGGTATCCTAAGTGCACATCTAGGTTGATTTGGGCCTCTAGACCCCTCGAATGATGATCCCGCCGGCTAAGACTTACCCTGATGACAATACCGTCATGCCATGCTTAGGCTCCCAGTCGCTTCCGACCACAGGGATTCACCCAAAAGGTGTTTGAGGTAAAAGATTTGCCCGACCCGGGTCTGTTTCCTCACAACTCTAGATGGTATATGATGGAACACCCTGGAACCCTAACGACCAACCGCGCGACGCTGACCCGGAATCAGACGCCGTCGCACCCATAGGTGACGCGCTTGCATTGGCCTAAGCCCGAGGTTAAACAAGAAGACATCAAGGTGGTAAACAGGGGTCTTGACCAGCCAGAAACACGGAGACTCCTTCGCAGCGATAGCTTTTGCTTTTCAAAGTAGGCAACCAAATGTGTATATTAAAATAAGGTCGCAGACCCTGGGCAGTTTTCACCTTCAGAAACTCCATCGAACCTTCATCTTTAGAGGGAGAAGGAAGAGCGTAGGGGATAAACCTCCTGAGAGGACCGGCAAAGCCGTTAACCCGGCGAGCGAATAAGGGCCCATTAACTCTTTCCTTTCGGACAACTTCGGACCAAATCTCGAGCATTTACATTCCACGGCCCCTTTGTGGATTCAGACTTTTGCTTTGAGGGGTTCCGTTTATCGCAACAGGCACGGTCACGACCAGGCTTTTCTCTTGATTTTGATTTTGTATTTCTTTTTGTGAGGGAGATATAGTCGTTTGACGTTTGTGGGCTCCCTTTGTGTATGCCTGCGGGGACACTGCCCTCTTCTCGTGCTCTGATCGATGCTCGAGGAAATGGATCCTACTCTTGCCCTTGGGGTTTGAGTTTCGGTTTCTCATGCTCAGCGTTTTAAGGGCGCCGACTGTCTCATTTGGTCGAAGAGAAAAGAATAAAGATTACAGCTTCCGGAGATCTTCTAGGTGTGGCCCTACCGTAGGTGATGCTACCAACTTTTTTTGAATAAAATACATAAGTGAACACATGTTAGCTTCCTTCGAGCGAGCATAGGCCGACGTGGCCGGACAGGGATCTCCACGGTTCTGGCAAACCAAGACCCGGTGCCTACCAAGCCTTAATGGGCCCTATCCTAACATGAAGGTTAGATGCAGAGACTTAACTACATGGTGACTGCCAGGCATCGGCATTTTGAATTTTCCATATTTTTAGTGGTTTTCAATATTTCTTTATTTTTGATGTTTTTATCTTTTCATCATTTTTTTTTGTTTGTGCTAAGGGTAGTATTTCTTAAGATAAAGCCCATTCCAAGGGTGGGATAACTCGGTCCCTTCGGCGTTGATTAGCTTGTAGGCGTTGCCAGGGTACACGGCTTGAATTACAAATGGTCCTTCCCAATTGGGTTGGAGCTTAGAACGCGGCCCTCCAGGTTTGACAAAAATTCTTTTTACGACCATCTCACCGACTTTGAATTTTCTCTCAACGACTTTCTTTTGGTAAAAGCGAGCGAGTCTATTTTGATACACACGCGCGTGTTCGGCAGCGGCCAGTCGCTTCTCATCCAAGAGTTCCAACTGGGCGAGGAGTGAATTACGACGATCGTCGAGGGGAAATTCCTCGTCCAATTGTACCCTGAGAGAAGGGATCAGAGTCTCGTACGGGACTACCGCTTCCATACCATAAGTGAGGGCAAATGGAGTCTGCCCGGTGGGGGTACGGATTGAAGTGCGATAGGCCCATAGGCTTCGATAAGCTTTTCTGGCCAGTCTGAAAACTTACTAGACTCGCAGGTTTTTTTGATGATTTTGAGCAATGTTTTATTGGTGGCCTCCGCTTGGCCGTTACCTTGTGGGTAATAAGGCGATGAATGATGCAATGCAATTGCGTACCTTTTGCAGAGGTCCTGTAGGTCCTGAGAAATGAACTGTGGCCCATTGTCGGTGACGATCGTGCTTGGGACGCCGAATCTGGCGAGGATGTTCTTCATGATGAACTTGCAGACTGTTGACGCCTTGATTTCCGCGTAAGCTTCGGCTTCGGCCCATTTGGTGAAGTATTCCGTCGCAGTAAGGATGAAAGATTTCTGCTTGGTGAGGGAATTGGGATCACCTAGGGGACCAATGATGTCGAATGCCCACATGGAGAAAGGCCATGGGGAGGATATTGGATGAAGTGAGGAAGATGGTGAATGGATTTTATCGGCGTGAAGTTGACACTTGACACACCTACGGACATAGACAGCACAATCTTCTTCCATAGTGGGCCAGTAAAAGCCTTGCCGAATGATCTTCTTGGCGAGCATCTGACTATTCACGTGGCCACCGCACACACCCGAGTGCGTCTCCTCTACACATTTCCAAACCTCATCGTCACCAAGACATCTTAACAGAATACCAGTAAGGCTCCTCCTATAGAGTAGACCTCCAACCAAAGTATATTTCTGAGCCACCCTTCTTATGGCTTTCTTGTCCTCTGTGGTGGCCCCTTCAGGATAAGACTGATCTTGGCAGTATTTGACAATTTCATAGAACCATGGTTTCTCTTCATCAGCCAGTTCTTCTTCGGCCTCTGCCAACATGATTTCCCTCTTCTCAAGGATATCTTCCTGCAGGATCTTCCTTGCTATCCTGTCTTTGATATTTACGTAGGAAGCATCATCGATTGCAGGGGCGTGAAGTTTGTAGATGGAAATGGACTTAAACCATCTTCCTAGAGGGAACCTTATGGATGATGCCAACGAGGCGAGGGCATCGGCGAGAATATTCTGATGACGAGGGACATGAACAAAGATCAGTTTGGCGAACAGTTTGGCAAAGGCAGCAGTGAGTTCTTGGTATGGCTTGAGTTTGGGATCACGAGTGCGATATTTAGTGAGCACCTGGCGAAGGATGAGTTGACTATCACCTACGACTCGCAACTCAGTGATACGAAAAGAATGGGCGAGTTCTAGGCCAGCTAGAAGAGCTTCATATTCGGCTATATTGTTGGTAACTGGAAATTTGAGCTGGTATGCCAATGGGAATGTGAGGCCTTCAGGCGACAGGAGGGCGATGCCGATTCCTCTCCCTTGAGAATTCAGAGCTCCATCAAAATATAGTGTCCACATTGGCTCATCTGATTGGTTGATGGACATTAGTTCCTCATCTGGAAACTCTGATTGGACGGGATCGAACTTGGGGAGAGGATGGTGAGCGAGATGCTCGGCTATGGCATAGCCTTTAATCGCCTTTTGCTGGATGTAGGTGATGTCGAACTGAGAGAGAAAACTTTGCCAGCGTGCTAGCCTATCCGTAAGGACGGCTTTCTCCAGAAGGAATTTGATAGGATTCATCCGAGCAATCAAGTGGACCTCATGAGCCAAGAAGTAGTGTTTCAATTTCTGCACTACCCAAACGAGGGCAGCACAGGTTTTCTCCATGACGGTGTACTTCTGCTCACAGGGATTGAGAAGTTTGGACAAGTAATAGGTTGCCCGTTCCTTGCCTTCTTCATCAGCTTGTGCGAGGACGGCTCCCACGGAGTCATCCAAGACTGAGACGTAAAGGATCAGAGGTTTTTCTGGTTTGGGTGGAATGAGAACGGGTGGACTAGCCAGATATTCCTTCAACCCTTCAAAAGCTTTCTGACATTTAGAATTCCAGTGGAATTCTACTCCTGGCTTGGTCAACTCGTAGAGAGGTCTACACCTTTGTGAATGTTGAGACACAAACCGACGAATAAACTGCAACCTCCGATTAAACCTCGGACTTCCCTCAAATTCTTGGGAGGCGGCATATCCCTGATGGCCTTAGCTTTGTCGGGATCAATCTCGATCCCTCTTTTACTCACAATGAACCCCAGCAATTTACCCGACGACACACCAAACACACACTTTTTCGGGTTCATTTTCAATTGGAACTCTCTTGACCTTTGCAAGACCTTAGCCAAAACTTCTGGATGTTCCATCCTGGTCCTTGATTTCACCAATAAGTCATCCACATACACTTCCAGATATATGTGCATCATGTCATGAAATATGGCCATCATCGCTCTTTGGTAAGTAGCTCCAGCATTCTTTAATCCGAATGGCATGACCACGTAACAATATGTTCCCCAAGGGGTAGTGAATGACGTCTTTTCCTGATCCTCTTCTGCCAAACGAATTTGATTGTATCCTGAAAATCCATCCATGAAAGAGAGGGTTTCGTAGCCTGCCGTGTTATCAATCAGCACATCAATGTGAGGTAAGGGAAAATCATCCTTTGGACACGCGCGGTTAAGGTCCCGGAAGTCGATGCAAATCCTGACTTTCCCATCTTTTTTCATGACCGGGACAATGTTCGCCACCCATTGAGGATAAAGGACGACTCTAATGAACCTGGCTTTGTGGAGCTTATCGACCTCTTCCTTCATTTTCAAAGCCATCTGAGGGTGGAAACGCCTTAACCTTTGTTTTACCGAGATGGACCCTGGTTTTAGGGTTAAACGGTGTTCGACCAAGGTTGAATCCAGACCCGGCATATCCTCGTAGCTCCATGCAAACGTGTCCTTATATTCTTGAGGACCTCAATTAATGCCTCTTCTTCAGAGGGTGGTAGGTTGTCACTTATGAGGATGATCCTAGGGTCTTCCTCAGTTCCCAAGTTGACTTCTTTGGTGGATTCTTCTACGGCGGTTGACGGCTCGTCGAATCTCCTCATTCCACTAGCGTATGCGCCCGCCGCATCCTCATATTCTTCACCCTCATCTTCAGTGGGGCATTCTTCATCCGTGATCTCGTAGACTCCATACCCTTCATCAGATGCACAGTCGCCCTCGCATTCTATTTCGGGTAGCTGGATGGGATTTTCTAACAACTGGGGAATGACAAGAAGGGCCTGACACCTGGCGGCCAAATCCAGAAGGAATCGACGAGGGATCTGTCTACCCTTGGATTTCTTCCTAGGTACTACCCTCGGCCTATCATTCCTAGATTGACTGACAATATTTACAGAAGAAGAGGAAGACGAAGAGGATGGTGTAGAATGTACAGGAGAAGACCCCTCAGAGGAGGGGTAGAAAAGGTCGCTCATCGGACCTTGGACGGGTGGTCCGCAAGGCGGTACGCACCCGTGGGAGATGTAGGAGGTTTCCTCAACGAAGATGTGTTGTTGGGGAGTTTGAAAATTGACGTTTTTTTTTCGTTTTCATTTTTAATGACAAAGCAGTGAAAAGAGATTGGAGGGGAGAGAAAATGGGTTATGGCTAGAGGATTGTGAGGCTCATAGAGCAGATCATGGTTGAAGACCTGGCGCGGGTTGAAAAGCCCGCGCAGGTATGTAAGCAAAGAAGGGGACCTGGGAAGATCATCAGACAATTGTCTGGCCCAGGAAGAAGATATCAGCAAAGGCTGAGACGAGTGGATGGAGAGGATGGCGGCTAATGAGCCGTCGACGGCAATGTTGAGGACGGATGAAGATCCGTCGATGACAGAGTCCTTCTGGCGAGGACGAGGATAGTTTGGAACCTTGCAAGAGTGGTAATATTCTCTGGTATTTCGGAGATCAATGGTGGTCCTTCAAGCTGCGGAGACGAGAACATCCTTTCCAGTGCAACGGAAATGTCCCGTATGTCGAACCATTTGTCCCACTCGCATTCCGGATCCTTGATCTTGCCTCTTTTGGTGATCCTCGGACATTTTTCAGCCAAATATACAGCATGTGATCCCCCATATGCTTCTCGTGGGTGATCTCCCATCTGAACAACGGGCCCTCTGTTGAAGTGGTTTGATAGAGTCCACGTGAGGGGCTTCCAATCTGCCTTGAACGGTCCTTTGAAGCCTAGGCCAAACCTACGGTTCGGCCTAATTTCTTTTGGCGGCTTGAGCATACCCTGTAACTGTGCGCCCAGACCTTTTCCCTGTTGATAGCCGATGTTCCTCATAATCTCCCAACCTTTGGAGTGAAAAGGGAGACATGATGTTGTGGTTGCCCTGACCGGCTCCTTTGGTGCTAGTGGAACATGAGATGGATCACGTACGTCCAGCAGTGACAATATGGGCCGATGAGACGGCCAAACAGAAGGCAGAGAGGAGTTGATAGCATCCACTGTGTGAAGGACAGGTGTACTGACCACTTTAATAATTCTCCCATTGTAAGGAAACTTCATGCACTGATGGTTGGTGGAAGGCACAGCGTCCATGGCTTCGATGTAAGGGCGACCCAGTATAGCCTTGAATGTGGGGTCCATGTCGAGGACATGGAATTCCGTGGGAATTGACATGGGGCCTAGTTCTGCCTTCAGAATAATCATCCCCTGCGGTGGCCTTTTGCTATTGTCATAAGCCGTGACCGTGATCGAGGAAGGTCTTATTTGTTCCTCGTTGACCCCACACAACTGAAGAGTGCTCATGGAGATCACATTTATGGACGCACCCGTGTCCACAAGACACGGGTTTATGGATACCCCATTAATTTTTATTGAAATGCACAATGCATATTTCCGAGCTTCCTTGGGAGCGAGCTCGTAGTTGTGAAACATGATGGCTGGTTGTGTGTCTGTTGGGGTCAGGACGGTCGAAATCTTCTCCACGGGGAGGTCTTCATTAACCATGACCTTTTGAAGATATTCCATCAAGGCCGCCTGGTGGGATGTGGATCTTTGAAGTAGCTCTAGGATGGAGATCCGGGCAGGTGTCTTGTCCAAATGTTTTAATAGGTCATACTGTGTTCCAGGGATAGCTCTTTCTGGTTGTTCTGCATCATCCTTCTCTGGCTGAGATTGCTCGGATTCTGACTGTTGTGGGGGAAAACCCTGTGGAAAATCCTTCCACTCCGGAGCACCATTGCCTGCGGCTTTTGTACCTCTGTGGGGGTAGCAGTGGGTTTTAACAGGGGTTTGAGGGGTAGTAGTGGAGGAATGGTTGATGAAGCAGGGGTGATGACGGGAGCAGGGATTCTGATGAGGGGTTTGTTAGGTGGCGGCATGGCGGAGGTAGAGGGGATATCGCGCGGATTATGAAGGATAAGGGGTTTGGAAGGTGGAGGCGGGGCAAAGTGGAAGTGGGTAAGGTTTGAAACGGGTAATGGTTTTGAGGTGGATGGTGGGTGATGAGTGGTTTTGAAGGCATTAGTGGTGATGTGGTGGAGAAAGACGGGGTTATGTATGGTTGACGGATGATAAGGGGTTTAGAAGGCGTAGGGGTAAATGTGGTAGAGGTGGATGGTAAAGTGGGGGAGTGAGAGAAGATGAGAGGGTGTGAAGGCGTAGTGGAGAGTGTCGGTTGATAGGAGGTCGGGGTGCGGATGAGAGGGCGTAATGGTAGTGGAAATGGTGATGGTGATACTGACGCGGGTTGATGAGAGAGAGGTGCTACCCGGGCAAGGTGAGGGGGTTGCATGACGATAGGTTGGAGGTAGAAAGAATGGAGGTACTTTCCTGGTGCCACACCTGTTCTCTCCCGACTTCCGGGAAGGAGGAGATGGGGTTAACCTGATGATTGGGCTGTTGGTGCTCCGGTAATGGATTCTGGATTATTCCCATGTCGGGCTGTTGTTGTGGGGCCTGCTGAGGCTGCTGTTGTTGTTGTGGTTGCTGCTGCTGCTGCTGTTGTAACTGCTGCTGTGGCCTCTGAGGAGGTCTCCTAGCCTTGAGAGCCGCGACGTACCGTCTCATCTCATCCCAATCTATTTGATGTTCATCATTCATATCATGGATGTAATCTTTGAAATGGAAGCAGTAATCTACTGTGTGTCCCGGCTGCCTGTGGTAGACGCAGTATTTAGAGGTATCAACATTGGGGGGCCACGCGGGCCTTTCTCTGGGTAGGGCGAGTTGGTTTGATGCCATGAGGGCATTAAAAATGTCTGCTAAGGTTTCCGGTAATGGTGGATAGTAGGCTCTTTTGGGACCGAGCGGCCTCCTTTGTTGCTGTTGGGGACCATAGTTCCCCGGGGGTGGAACTTGGTTGTACTGAAGCGGTGGTTGTTGTTGCTGAGGTTGTGGTTGTTGTTGCTGGGGTTGGCGTAATGGAGGCATATTATCCTGGGGTGGATTATTTTGGGGTGGAGGACGAAGAGGGAAAGGACCTGGTTGAAGGGGAAGTCGGGGCATTTGTGGAGGCCTTGGGTTGACCGCATAGTTGGCATTGTTGACCGCACTGACTTGCTCATTTGTCACGACCCCTTCTGTGGCTCCGCCCGGGACACCAGCGCCTGTCTTTCTAACCACTTTGGGCTTCGGCGACTCAAACATGTTCATGATGGGGGAGTCTTTTAGCTGGGTTTGGATGTATCGGGCCCTCTCATAGAGTTCCTCCATTGTAGTAAGTTTATTCATGGCCAGGACATGTCTGAACTGTGGGGTTGCATTAGACACAATCATCTTCACTTGTTCGGGCTCGGAGAGGGTATCCCTTATTCTTTCCGCCAGAGACCTCCATCTATCAGCATATCGGACAAAATCCTCGTCGGGTTTCATCTTTTCAGCCACTAGGTCGGTAATGGAGAGTGAGGGACCGACCCTATCCCTATATTTCTGCAAGAACCTTCTCTGGACTATTTCAAAATTCTCGGCCTCGCGGGGCTCCAGAGAATAGAACCACTCAAGCGCGGGACCATCCAATGATCTCCGAAAGAGGTATGCCAGGGACCTCTGATCGTTTTGCCAGTAAGAGGACTCATACATGAAATCCTTGAGATGAATGAAGGGGTTGCCGGTACCATTGTATCTGCGGTACGTGGGCATTTCGGAGGGAGGAAGATGAATGACGGGAAGGATTGGCAAAGCAACCTCCGGGGTGGCTTTCACGTCCACCATCCTTCTCAGATTTTGAAACTGCTCGTCCATGCGGTTGAACCTATTGAGGAGCGATTGGGCGAGCTCCTCTGGGGGTGAAGGTGGCACTTGCCACTGGGGGAGAAACTGTCTCCCGGAGACTTGAGGGGGGAACCCAGAATGAGAGGGAGCTGTCGGACCGCCGACAGTTGGCCCTGGCTGAAACGGCGTGTGGGGAACAACGGGAGTTTGAGATTGTGACGGGAACTGGAATGAGGGTGGTTGTTGGCTCGCTTGACCTTGAAGCGAGGGAGACTGGATGGCTTGCGCCAATGAAGGAGATGGAATGGCCTGCACGGACTCTTGGAGAGGTGCGATGGCCGGAGTTGATTCCTGGGGCGTGGGGGAAACAGATTTCCCCTTTAGAATGGCCTGGAAGGCCCGGAGCTGTTCAGAGGTGAGCTCCGTGTTGGCGAGGACGCCCAGTAAGGAAGTGATATCCTGTGGCGGGGACGTGTCCCCGGCAATAACCTGCACCTCATGCGAGGGGTCATGAGAAGGACCCGAGTCCATAGCATAGACTCGTGGGTCGGCTGTCAAACCACGGCTAGGGTGGTTCTCCTCAAAAGACTCGTGAGACATGCTCACAGTTTTCCCAGAACGCAAAAACATACACTAGCAAGTAGGTAGCAGAGATTATCAAACAAGTGGATGCCTTTACGCCCTTTTTTGTGTTTTGATTTTGATGATTTTTTTGTATTTTTAGCGAGATCCGAAGTTCACACAAAGTGGGGACCCTAGTTTTTTTTTTTGTTTCACCGCCGTGTCAGCTAGGGTCTCTCGTCTCACCACGAATGAAATGACTAACTCCGGGGAACTTCAATGGTACAACCAGCCCAGTGAACGAAGAGGAGATTCTTCGATGTCGGGGACTTACGGAGGTCCCAGTGTAGGAGATTCTAGTCCGTTGAGAGGAATTCCCAAACGGAGAGTCCTTCCTTCACCGGGAAAGGGTGATCCTCAAAAAAATGAAAAAAAGATAGAAAGGAGGAATGGATGTATGCAATGGAATGCTGACAGATATATGGAGTGGGAAAACAACAAAAATAACAGACATATAATAAACAAACAACCAATCAACTGACAGTGCTGCCGTGAGCACAACGGGGGCGCGCGCGGGCGCCAAGATGGAGAGGCACGGATGGTGCCGAACTTGCAAGGGTGGCCGAAAGGAAGCAGTAGATGTCCCACCGTGATCGCCAATCTGTGAGCGACGTCACGCGGTTCGGGGAAGAGCGGAGAGGGACGCGGAGCGCGCGCGGGCTCCTTCTTTTTTTTGTTTTGTTGTTTGTTTGCTGCAACACAGAAATAAGAGAAGGGGGAGAAGGGGCCACCACGGGAGATTGCTCCGGCGGGGCGAGCAGGACAAGTGTGATATAGCAAAATATGGGGGTTAAACGGCCATAGCGGGAAGTGACTCGCCGCGGCCTCGGGGGGACGGGAATGGTGCAAAAATTAAATAACAAGAATTGAAACGGCCATTGGGGAAGTGACTCGCCGCGGCCTCGAGAATATGAGCAGATAATAAGATGACAGAATATGAAGAGAATACAAAGAGCGGGAATTTAAACGGCCATTGGGGAAGTGACTCGCCGCGGCCTCGATGATAAGAGCAGAATATAACAGAATATAAAGAGAATATAAGAACGAAAATTTAAACGGCCATTGGGGATGTGACTCGCCGCGGCCTCGATGATATAAGCAGAATATAACAAAACATAAAGAGATTATAGGAATAGAAATTTAAACGGCCATTGGGGAAGTGACTCGCCGCGGCCTCGATGATATAAGCAGAATATAACAAAATATAAAGAGAATATAGGAAACAGAAATTTAAACGGCCATTGGGGAAGTGACTCGCCGCGGCCTCGATGACAAGATGTGATCGCCAGGGGCCAAAAGACCCCAAAATAAGAAAGTGATCGCGCCTACCTCGAGAGCGGGAGATGGCGGGTTGCTTCTTCCTCTCCCTTCGGCCGGCCGACGGAGAGGGCTTTCCTCGGTTACCCTTGCAAAACAACGACAAACAAGTAACAAGTGGATTAGAAAGATGAAGGTGTAGTATTCAAATCCTTGCGATAAAAGTAACGAAATGATGGCAAGACACACACCTGGTTGGTGTTATCTTTTAAACCCCTCTCGGACTCGAGTGGGAGAAAAATGAGATGATGGATGCAAGAAGTATAAGAGAAGAGGCGCCCTTGTGAAGGGAGATAGAGGATGCAGTATGATGAATGTAAAGAACTATGAAGAAGAAGGGGAAGAAAAGGCTTATTGGATGAGCCGAGGGTGAAATCCGGCGGAGCTCCGGCAGCGTGGGGACGACGTGGAAGCGCGGTGGATGAAGACGACCTTCCTCTCGCGAGCGTGGGCACCCGAGAAGCCGGCAGAACCTCCACCTACAAAAGACCCGACGGGTTAGAAAATGACTCCGTAGCCTCTGGGCTCCGGCAGCCTATCGGATCCCAGAACTGAGGGGGTGGGCCTCTATTTATAGGGCTCCGGAGGGTGGAGGCGTCCAGGACCCTGGACACCTCTATCAGGGCCGAAATAATATTTTATTCTATTTTTATTGATTTTTTTGGAATACTTTTGTGGAGGCGTCCAGGGTCCCGGACGCCTCAAGCAGGTCCACCGAAAACCGACGACGGCCGCACGCGGTTTGGCACAACGCGTGGTTTTGTGAGCGGCGCCTCGTGATTCAGAAATGGGCGCGTCCAGCTGACTGGACGTCTCTATAATTTGGATTTTTTCACACACGACAAACCGTCGTTCGGTGGCTGGCGCCCGTGAGGGAGTTGATGGAGGCGTCCAGGGCCTGGACGCCTCCAAAAGTATATTATTTTTTATTTTTCTTTTGTCTTTTATACAAGGGCTGGCATTTTAATTTTTTTTATTTGTTTTTATGGAGGCGTCCAGGGGCCTGGACGCCTCCATTAATATGTATTTTTTATTTATTTTATTTTTTATGCCAACTGGCATTTTATTAATATTTATTATTATTAGTTTTTATGGAGGCGTCCAGGGTCCTGGACGCCTCCATTAAAATATATATTTTTTTATTTATTTTTGGGCCCTGATAAAAATAAGAAAATAAGAAAATAAATTAAAAAGATGGGGGCGTCCAGGGGCCTGGACGCCCCCATTAAGACCCACCCGGGTCCTCAAATCAGGCGTCGGCGGCCGCCCGGTAGACCCCCTTCTTGATTCCGGAACATCTTGATGCGTCCGACTGGTGTTGATGCCGTCCGAATGCCGTGACGAGACGATTCCGGATGCCGAAAAAGGTAGAAGAAGACCCGAGAAAAGGAAGCACTCGAGTGATTCAGAATGTGTAAGCCGTTGCGGGGCGTTGTATAGTAATATGAGACTTCCTCAGGAGGCGTCAAGAATGGCGTGTCTACACCTGTCCACGGTGAAACCTTCTTCAAACGGAACATCTGGCTCTCCAGTATCAGTGTAGTCACTCAGCAGCTGCCTCTTATCTGTAATTACGGCCGGCTTCTCAATCAATTCATGAATAAGTGGCAGCCATTCCGGATCAGTCGGCATGAAGAGGTGACTCAAAGAAATAGTAATATCCTGCATATCGAACCACCTGTACCAGTCACATTCTGGATCATCTATTTTCCTTCTCTTGTCAGGCCTTAAGGACTCCAGGGCTTTGTATGTGGCCAACGGGGCAATATGACGAGCAAACTATCTAGCATGAACATCCTGACAATCTAATATGGAAGTAATTATGGTAGTTTGCTCCTTATTTTGAAAGCCACCTGTGACAAAATATGTCTTCAATGTCCAAGTGAGCAGTTGGCGATCTGTTTTTAATGTAGATGTCATAAATGCCCATGGTTCATCTTTGTTTTTGCTTGGCTCTTTGTAACCTAGGCCACCTCGTGTAATCAGCTTCTGAGATTTAACAGGCCTAATCCTGCCTTGACAATTGGCACCCAGACCTTTGCCATTTTGATACCCCATTTTCATCAAGATGTTCCAGCCAGAGGTGTTCATCATTGTTTTCTTCTTTTTTCCCTTGGGAGGCAGGGGTGTCATAGCAACCGTTGCGACTTTTTCTGGCATTGGTCGTGGACAAGGGACGTCCAGCACAGATAATAGTGGCTTGTTGGCCGGCCACATGGATAGAACTGATGAAGCCACGTGAATATCCTCCTCTGGCAAAATCGGCATACTGGTAACTTTAATAATGCGGCCCTTGTGTGGGAATTTAAGGCATTGGTGATTTGTGGAGGGCACCGCATCGAGTTGCTGAATGTAGGGGCATCCCAGAATGCCATTAAATGTCGGATCCATATCCAGAATGTGAAAATCTGCTGTGATGGCGGCAGGACCCAAACTTACTTTTAACGTAATCATGCCTAGAGGAGGTTTCTTCGTGTTATCATATGCAGTGACTGTGATAGTGGACGGCCGAATTTGGCTTTCCGGAATGCCACACAACTTCAACGTGCTAGGTGGCAAGACATTGATGGATGCCCCAGTGTCCACCAGACATTGCTTAACAGCCACCTTATTAATGTCAACTGTGATGCATAGAGCATACTTTCTTACTGGTAGTGGCGCCAGTTCATGTTCATGGAAAGTAATTGCCGGCTGACTGTTAGCGGGCGTTAAAACCGTGACTATCTGCTCAACTGGAATGTCCTCATTGACCATCACCTTTTGCTGATATTCTTTTAAAGCTAGCTGATGAGTGGTGGATCTTTTAATTAATTCCAGGATTGAAATCCTTGCTGGGGTTCGGTCCAAGTGTTTTAGCAAATCATACTGAGTCCTTGGCACTGACTCTTGTTCTTGTTCTTGCTCTTGCGGCCCCTGTACGGGCTCTAGCTCTCTCTGTGGAAAAATACGGTGGAACATCCGCCCACTGCGGAGCGGCGCCACGCCTTGACGTGCCTCTGTCGGGGCAAGTGTGGGAGGAGGATTAGAAGAAGAATAAGGTGTGTTGGTGTTAAGAAGTGGCGGAGAGGAAGTTTCCGCAGAGGGAATCCCCGTAGGGGGTGTAGGGGTAGAAAGGGATACCCGAATGCGGGGGGAATTGGTGGGGGGTGGAATGAGAAGAGTTCTGGGTACAAAAGGTGGTGGAACCGATGGTGGGGGGATCCTTGCCGGTGAAGGAGTAGTGGTGGCGTGTGCAGTGGGCGTTGGCGATGGGCGGATGAGGAGTGGCCTAGATGGCAATGGCGAAGGGTTGGTGGTGGATTGGTTTTGTTGTGGCGTAGGCTGTGGAGGTGGTAAGCGTGTAAGAAGGGGGCGAACCGGCAAGGTCGGAGAATAGGCGGAGGTAGGTGGATTAACGGGGCGCAGAAAAGATCGGCCCAATTGAGGGGTAGGAGAAGAAGACGGGGTACGCAAGAGGCGCGGAGGTTGATTTTGATTATGATGAAGTGCCCCGACAGAGGTGTTTTCTTCATGCCATCCCTGCCCTCTCTCCACCTCATAGAAAGACGTGACATGGTTTACGTGCTGGTTTGGCGGGTGCTCCGGCAGTGGATTGTGGACGATCCCCATATCGTGCTGAGGCGCTGGAGCTCGTTGTTGCTGCTGTGGAGCTGGTTGTTGTGGCTGCTGAGCCTGTTGCTGCCGAGGAGACCTTCTTTCTTTCATGGTGGCGATGAATTATCTCATCTCATCCCAATTGATGTCACCCTGGTCATTTAGGTTATAAATGTAATCTCTGAAGTGGAAGCAACGATCAAGGTTGTGACCAGGTGCACGATGGAAAGCGCAGTAACGAGATGTGTCAACATTAGCGGGCCACACTGTTCTTTCCCTTGGTAACATGAGCAAATTGGCGGCCATTAAAGCATTTAAAATATCCGGGAGACTTTCTGGTAGTGGAAGGTAGTGGTCCCTTTTGGGGCCAAGTGGTGGTCTCCGTTGTTGATGTTGGCCATAGTTGGTAGGTGGTGATACCTGGTGGTACTGTTGCGGAGCTGGAGGGTTAGCGCGGGGCGCTTGGTTTGGCGGTGAAGCAAAGGAATGTTGGGGTGTGAATTGGCGTTGTGGAGTGGAGTTGAAATGGGGGTTTTGTGGTGGAGGAAGGTTAGGTCGTGGGTTAGCTTGGTGGTGAGGGTGGCCAACTACGCCAACCTGCTCGTTTGCAATTGTGCCCTCCGTCGTGGGCCCACTGTTGTTGACATTTGTACTTTTCTTAAATAGCGGTGGCTTCGGCTCAAACATGCCCATAATGGGCGAATCCTTCATCTGCGTCTGGATATAACGAGCCCTTTCATAGAGCTCCTCCATGGTAGTTAACCTATTCATGGCCAAGATATGCCGGAACTGAGGAGTTGCATTGGAAATTATCATCTTGACTTGTTCTTGTTCCGACAGTGTATCTTTCAGCTTCTCGGCTATCAACCGCCATCTATCAGCAAACATTATGAAGTCTTCCTCGGGCTTCATTTTTTTCGCAACCAGGTCCGTGAGTGAGAGGGAGGGTCCGACCCGGTCTCTGTACTTCTGCAAGAACTTCCTCTGAACGATATCAAAGTCACCGGCATCAGCAGGATCCAATGAATAGAACCATTCAAGGGCTGGCCCCTCCAGAGATCTCCTGAATAAGTAAGCCAAAGAGGCCTTGTTGTCTTGCCAAAAGGAGGTCTCGTACGTAAAATCCTTCAAATGAATAAAAGGGTTACCAGTCCCATTATATCGTCGAAAGTTCGGCATCTCAGATGGTGGTAAGTGGAAGACTGGCAATGTAGGGAGCGAGATCTCCGGGGCATTCTTAGCCGTAGTGACCTTCTTCAGTTGCTCTTCCATGCTTGCCAACTTCTGAAGCAATAGAACATTAGTGTCGGACTCGATTGGGGCCGGATTTTGAATAAAAGAATGCGGTATAGGCGTCCGTAGAATTCGGGGAGGTTGGAGAAATTGGTGCCTAACCGCAGAGTGGCTCGCCTGTTGGGCCAGCATGGCCGTACCGGGCGTTGGTGGACGGGAAGGAGGTTTATGCAGGACCGCCTGGTCATTAACGGGGTGATGGCCACTCTCGGTCGGAGGGGGATTGGAGGATGAAGAAGGAACAGACTTCCCTTTCAAAGCGGCCTGAACTGCCTGCCGCTGGGAATCATCCAACTGAGATAGTGCATTAATTAAATCTGTGACATTGAAGGATGGGGAAGGGTTCCCCGAAGTGTTGGAAGGCACAGCCTGAGAAGAGGGCACAACCTCTTGAGGAGTGGTATCAACCACATGGACTTGAGGATAACGAGACTGAGGAGGAGGGTAATTTCCCTCATGATAGATGGAATCTTGGAGGGGACTTTCATATTGACCAAAAACATTCTCATCCTCATCATCATAAGAATATCCGTAGCCTGCCATGTTGATGATTTTACCTGGACGGAGTTTCATGTTTAAGAGGAGAGACGGCCTTATAAAGGAACTATCAAACAAAACCCACTCAATCCAAACAAGCCAAATCAACCCAAGCAAGTTTATGCAACCAAGTTGAGATGAACGCAAGATTTTAGTGTTCCGCTTGAGATTAGAGTGGATTAAATTGCAGAATAATTCCCTCTTTTGCAAAGTGAAACCTAGTTTATCCCAGTGTGATCTCCGGGTTAACTAGATTCTTTCTCTCTCTTCACCAACGATAGGTTCTCTATACTCCGGGTACTTCAAGGGTACAACCAGCCCGGCGTCCGTGAGGGAATCCACGGGTGCGGGGACTTACGGAGGTCTTGGAAAAGGGATTTCCGGTCCAAAGAGACGGAGTGCTCAATGGAGGGTTGTCCCGATTCCAAGAGAGGTGTGTGGAATCCTAGTGTAGAGAGAGGAGGTCTCTCAACCAAATGCCACAAGATGCAAAATAATATGATCAGATCACAGCAATATAGGCAAGCAATGTAATAATCAATCCAACAATCACAGACAGCAACAGGAAGCAGGTTTCTGTAAAAATGCAGGAAAGAGACGACCTGGGGCATGTCGCTATCAACCAAAGAGACGACAGAGTCACTGTCGTGAATCACTGTGAAAGCCCACGAGCCAGCAGTGAGAAAACAAAACACGCCTCTGGGTGAGGCGCTATAATCGCAAAGGACGCCTCTGCAAGAGGGCGTCAAATATGAAAACGCGCCTTGACGTGAGGCGCTATGCAATAAAAGGGCGCCCTGGGGCAGGGCGTGAATTCACAGATAGTGTGATAAAAAGCAGTAGAATAATGAAAGACACCTTCTAGGAAGACGTAACACAGAAAATAGACGCCCTCGATGAAGGCGTTAAACGAAAAAGCATCTCTGGGTGAGGCGTTAATTCAGGAAAATAATCAAACAATCACAAACTGGCTGATCCCGGGAGTGTGCAGTGTGCACGGTGGAGGGTGCCCGTGGGGCACAAAAGGAGGGGTACCGTGGGTACCGAGGGGAAAGGGCACACGTGGGTGCCGAAGGGGAAAGGGCACACGTGGGTGCCAATAGGAAAGGGCACACGTGGGTGCCAATAGGATATGGTAATCAAAAGAAAAACAGTGGATGTCCCACCGTGATCGCCAATTTGTAGATTGTGATAAATCCACACATGAAGAAGAGTTTGAGAAAACACAAGGGGGAGAGATGATATAATAATGAATAAAAGAAGCACGTGGTGCTACTAAGGAGGGTGATCGCCAGAGGGGTTGCCTCAAGAAGAAACAAAGAAGATCGTAAATACCTGGTGGAAAATAGAACGCGGGCTAGATTGTGAATTCCTCCTCCTCCTTCAATCGGCCGGCCGATGAAGGGGGTTTTCCTTTATTGATTACCCTTGCAAAAAAGACCAAACAAACAAACAAAGAGAAGTGGATCAGCCAAGTGAATGTAGTATCAATCCCAAGTAGATGATGTGATGATGAATAGAGAATAAAACATGCGCACCTTTTTTTTTGTTTTAAAACCCCTAAAGAGTTAGGGAAGGAGAAGATATCATGAAGCTAATGCAAAAGGAGAAAAATGTATGATGACCGACGGAAAACACAATTAGACGAACAAAGACCCCTGCTGTCCCTGATGACAGTAAAGGGGAACCGAAGTCGATGCTGTTGACAGGAATAACAGGAAGCAGAGAGCTTTTTAAAGATTACACAGGAAGAAGATGGATAGCCTCCGTAAATTCAGCATCTACGTATAAAACTCTGATCTCGATAGCCTCTGATCTCGTCTGTTCTCGTCACCCTGCCAACCTCGCGCGAGGTCGATCAAGACATCCCTATATAGGGTTCTAGATCCAAGATAACCTCAGATTCGGAAGGATAAGAACGGGCAATGATAAAAATAAGGCAGGACTCTAGTTCCAATTCGAGCAAGGAGACCAATGGAGGCAAGGAACTACTCAGGAAAGACGAGTTCAAGCAGGGCACCGAAGGATAAAACACGACCTTCAGAAGGGCGTCAAATCACAAATTGACGACCTACATCAAGACGTTACTCAAAACATGACCATGATCAAGGGCGTCACTTCTTGGATTAAATTTTGGCAATAAAACTTACTTTATTTAAAAATTATGAGAAAACGCCTGAGATGAAGGCGTTACTTGAAAACACACCCTGAGGAAGGACGTTAATCAATAATTGGAATTTAATTTGAAACCGGATAATACCAGGAATTCACGCCCTCACATTTGGTCGTCCTTTCTTTTGAACACGCCCTAGTGATGTGACACGACCTTGGACTTAGGCAAACAAGCACAATTAAGCATTCAAATGGGCCTTAATGGGCCACCGCTCTCCCGTCGCACTCTATACCCGGAGTGACTTGGCGATGCCAAGAGTGAATTATGGGAATGGGCCCTTGCTGGTAGAGGGCCAGCAAGGCCAAGGATCGACTCCCCAAGGGTGGATGCCCAATTCAATTGGGGCCGACAAAGTGCACAAGGGCACCGGTTCACACTATCCCACGGCGATCACTCTTAAGTCGTGGACTTGAGGATCGGGCGCTCCTCACAAATGCAGCGGCGCATGAATCAAGTATTGAAAGAGCAACACTAATTGGGCAAGGAAGAGGCACTTACTCGACCGGTTTGAAGAAACCGGTCCCGATCAGAGATGAGGGCGAGCGGGGAGGCAGTGGCTCCCCACACGCCGCGGCGGTGTCGCTTGACCTGCCCAAACCAATTACAAAACTACACCTCACGCAGGAGGGGGGATCTTGGGGTAGGGGTTAAGGTCTTACATTCAAAAACTACCACCACGCAGGGTGGGGCCTTCAGCCGGCCAAGCGGGGTAGGGATATAGGACCGAAATGAAGAGAAATGGGAAACTAGCGAACTTGCAGCTGCAATCTGAATTCTGGACAGGAAGTCGCTGTGCCGGCTGTCTTGGGCTCGTACGGACTCCAAATTGAGTGAAACCACTTTCTAAAGCTTCCTGACTTGAAGGGGATGATTCCAGAATTTTTTAGGATGCTTGGGGGGTCGGAGGTGGCCTCACCAGCAACTGGAAGGAGACCTCTCTGTCTGGCCGCAGGTTCTGTCCGGACTGGAACAGCAGGTTCCAGATATCACCGAGCGCCCTCCCGAACTCCGAACAGCACGAAACTGGTGGTGACGTCTTTGTGGTTGAAGTATCTTTCAGAAGGAGGTAACGGGGTTGCAATCAGAGGTCGAGGGCGGCCGGTGTACCCTGAAGAGTGGGCACTGGTCGGAGTAGACAGCAGGAGACAGGACTGGAGAGCTCGGGGGAGAAAATTCGTAACTCCTTCCTCTGGTAGCCGAACGAGGTTCTGTTTCTTGATCTTGGAAGAGGACTGGCAGAAGGAGAACTTTGATGAAGGGACTTCAGTCTGAATCCGTTGGGGTTCGTCGTGGCAGAACGTTCTTTCAGACTCTGGTCCAGGATGAAGACCTCTCTGCGCAGTCGAGGGAGAACGGCTTCTACGGTTGGCCCCGACCTCGGAACGAGTTGGTTCCACCTCGCATGCGAAGAAGACAGAGGGGCCTTTCCAGCAATGTAGGCCACGCCCCCAGAAGCTCTCAGAAGAAGACGTGGACAATGCTGCAACTCGGTGCTGATCTGCAGGTCTGCACTGCAACAATCTGAAATTGAAAGGAGAGGGAGAGGGGGCTTCTTTGGTGGAGGGAGGTGAAAGGGGCGACCTAAGGATGAATGGGGGCTCTTGTGGGGTGGAGTGGAGAGCTATAGGTGTTGGAGAATGATGGGAGAATGGCTGAGAGCAGGGGTTAGCAGGTGGAGGAGGAAGATGAGGGTGTGAGAGAGGGAATGGGGAGTGGAGGGGGGCGAACTTGGCAAGGGGAAGGGTAAAGGATGGGGGCGGCCAAGGCAAGTGGAGGGAAGGGATTTCAAATTTTGAAAAGGCCTTGGGAGGTGGGGAATTATGTGGGGAAGTGGGATGCTAGTATTGGAATGGGGGAGATTTGGTTGGAAGGTGGGGAAAGGTGTTGGAATGGGGAGACTTCTACCTAGGAACTAGGGGGGTGGAGTAAAGGAGGCCATGGGGAAGTGGAGGGCATTAAAGGAGGTGGGTGGTGGTTGGGAGTTGAAGGGGAAGGGAGGAGAGAGAGAGGGGGGCGAACCCCTTAGGGGAGGAGAGATGAGAGAGAGGAGGGGGGTAAGGGAATCACTCCCTAGGGCATCTCACCCTTAACTAAGTGGAATCTCTCCAAATTGAACACAAGAGTAGACTTAACTCAAAAGGATTTTGATTATTCATTAACTTCAAATGAGGGGAGTGGGGTCCTATATATAGGCAACCCACTCTTTACAATAAGTCCCTGACAAAATAAACAACTACAAATAACCAAGGGGGGGTGGGAGTGCTAATGGGCCTAGCCCAACGAATGGGGCCCAATAGCCACATTAGACAGCATGATGATACAAGAACATAGAAAAATAAGTGCTAGATCAAGGGAAATGACTCAAATAAAATAGAAATACATCAAAATGACTCAAAGGAAAGCTACAAAATGGATAAGGGGCCTTTATAGAGTGAGGCCCAAACTCAACCAGCTCCCGAGTGTGAAGAAGTGGACCCGAGCCAAAGGGAGTCGTGGGTGATGCCTCCATCACCTAGATAAGGTCGCTATTTAAAACACGCCCCTCTTCAGGTCGCGAATCACAAAAATGCAAAGATCAAATCAAAAACACACACAAAAATAGAAAAACTTTATTTTATAGAAATATTAAAGTTCACTTTGGGGCGTCAACATAGTGGCATGAGATTTGATCAACATAGCGTCAATTTTGGCGTGTCTACAGTCCAGGCGGTCGCTCCCTACCCGGCACAGATCCCTCAGCATCTTCTGATAGTTGTCCTTCGCCACTGGAGGCAACTCTACTTTCGGCGTCGGCCTCTTATCCCGGGCTTCCCGACGAGCTGCCATATATGCCGCCACCTCCTTCTCTTGTTTGTTTTTGAGCCGAAGAAGATGATCGGGCTCAATGTCAAGTACCGGCACCGTCTGCCTGCTGAGGAACCTCCTCTCGGCCCCATCCCAGCAGTCGGTCTTATGCAACCGATAGAAGGCCGTCCGGGCGTTCCACCACTTTATGTAGTCTTGGGTCACTCGGGGAATGCGACCCGGGGCCGGCACGCTGAAGGAGGCAGTGTCCGCCCGGTGAAAAAAATCCCACCAGCTCTTAGCATGCTCAGCAACTGAACTTCCCCAGATGTTCCGCGAAGGCAGGCCGAACTGCGCATGATAAGCAGGGATATGCTGGTCATACCCGAAGTTGCGACCAAACCGGAAGGGATAATATGGTTCCAGCAGCACATTATCCCCCTTCCTGAACACCAACACGCTCGGGCGAATGGATAGCGCCCAGTCCCTCAGCTCCAGTTCCAGCAGCGGGCGGACCACATTCTCTTGGCTGATGGGGTGGACGTACTTCTCCACCTGATCGTCCTTACACTCCCTCTTATTGTTCACCAGAGGGCTAGAGTGCGCGGCCAACGTCCAAAAATGAATGGTGCCAGCCGCATCCCGGGGAACCGTTGTCAACCGGCCCCGAATATCAAACATCCGCTTGGAGGTAGAAGCCGACTCTGCACTGGCGAACTCTAGCATCCTCGGTATTAGTCCCCAATCCTGGAGAACTCGCGGGGCGAACTCGGGGAACAGCGAGCAAACCCACGCGTTGAAGAAATGTAGTGGGCACACATACCGGGCCTGCCTCGGAAACTGATGGGTGCTGATATCTCCCAGCGCCTTGTAGATCAAGCAATGGGTTGCCGGGCACAGTGACAGCTTGATACCCCATGCCATCTGACATGCCAGGTAGATGGCATCCGGCCGGATCACTGTCTCATCCCCGTACGGCATGGCAAATGAGCACAGCCAGTACGTGAGATAGGCGGCACAATGAGTCTGTGGGTCGACACCCATCGGGTTGGCCCCGCTCCGACGCCCCCTGGAGGGGATCTTCACGCCGAGCTTAGGCTTCGCACGCTTCTTGGGGGCAACGGCGGTGCCGACGCATGGGAATTCCTCGTACTGCTTCAGCCCGTCATAAAAATATTCCAGCCACAGGGGCATGCGCACCCTCTTCCTGTCCCCGCGGGCGGGCTGCTTTCCCTTATGGGACAACTGGTACAGCTCCCGGTACGCCTTCATCAGGTACCGGTATGAGTACCCAAGAGAATAATAGCCATCCCCGTTAGTCTCATCCTTGATTAGATCGGGGAGGCACACTTCTTCATAAGGCTCCCCGTCAATGGGCAAGCCACTCAGCTGACTGAGACTCCATAAGTCAAGAGAAGTCTCGCCCTCTACCGTGTAGAAGGTGTTAGTCTCTGCGCTGAATACCTCTATCATGCCGCAATAGAGACCCTTGGAGATGGGGTAGCCATACCGGGAGGCGTATACGCTGTGGTAGATGCCGGCCCGAACCAGCAGTGGGGCGTAGTTGAACAGTATATATTCAGTGAACTCCACTGCCCCTTCCCGGAAACTGTGAGCGTCTTGAAGCTTCAGCTCCCCGAACCAGCCCAGTGATAGTTCATACTTGAATCTGATGGCCAAGCAGTCCAAGACGAAGGGTTCCTCCCTGTAACCCCATTTCAGGGGAGCCAAGAACAAACTAAATCGGGGCGGCTCGCCCTGCACCTTCCCTGCAGACATATCCCACTTTGCTGGTGTAAATTGAGGGGCCCGCACTAATTTGTCTTCAGCCGGCAGCACTCCCTCAATACCCAAGACCAGCTTCCATTCCCGGGCTTCTCCCACCAGATACATCGGAATGCTCCTGGGGACGCTGTACAATAGACTGTCCCGGGCATGCAGGATGGCCCGCTCGACGGCTTTTATAGTGCGAAAGTCTCACCCCTCTCGGGAGCGCAGGTGCTTCAAGAATCGAACAAGATGCCTATCCTTCGGGAAGTCTTTCCTGTACTCCCCGGTGGCCCGATCAAAGGTAAAGCCGCTGTCAACTCTGGCAAGCCGGCCGAAGTCCATGCTCTCCCGGTCGGACCCCGACGACTCTGCCAAGGCAGCTATTTCCGCATGATCGCGGTCCAGATCCTCCACATTGAGCCAAGTGACCGCTGGCACAGGACCCCACGGAATGAGGTCGGCACCGACAGCAGCAGCAGGGGCAGAAGAGCCACTTGGGGTAGCCATTTGTCTGTAAAGATACACAAATCAAAGGTCAGAATAAGCCACATGAAAAAGGAAATGAAAGACTGTAAAGGGGCTTTACTACAAGACAAATGAATAAGATGTTGCCAATTTCTGACGAAATTTCAGCAGAGTTTCCCCTAGGCCAGAGGCGTAAGGGAAAACACGGGTGCGCGCCCACAAGGAGTGACGGCCCCAACAAAGTCATGGTGGGCCCCGAGAGGCAACACCAGAAGTCCGCCGGTCAAAGGAGCCCTCTTCCTTAGCTAAAAAATCCCCCTTGGCCCCTTGGCCGGTACGCTCCCCTCCATGCCTTTGCCGACATGGTCGCCAGGCAACCTTGCCCGGCACACCCTGGTGCCCTCCTTCGCCGGCACAGCCCTGTTGAGGCTTCACCGGCACACTCGCCAGCATGCTTCACCGGCACGCCCTAGCAACCGCTTCGCCGGTACGCCCCGTGGCGAACTCCTTTTGCCGGCACACTACCCCATTAGGCTTCCCCGGCACGAGCCCCTGATGGCTTCACCGGCACGGTCCCAGCGCCTGCTTCACCGACACGGCCTAAGCCTCTTCCCCGGCACACCCAGACCACCTGTCCCCCGGCCCACTTACACCCTGCGCTCCCCGGCACGCCCTTGAGGGGTCTTCCCCGGCACGCGCGGTGAGGCCTCCCTGGCACGCCCGTCTGGGTCAATCCCCTGCACGCTTGTTGTCTGTGCTTCCCGGCACACTTCGAAGGCGTTTCCCCGGCACACCTTCAAGCGCTTCCGCCGGCACACTCAGCAAACGCCCCCCGGCACGGTCGAGACCTCCCTCCCGCCGGTGCTATCGGTGGTGGCCGACGGCAAGGAAAAGAGGGGAAGAAAAGAGAAGAATAAAAAAAAAGGGAAGGGGAAGAGAATGAGAAAGGGAGAGGGAAGAGGTAGGGAGATGGAGGTGGAGAGGGCTAGGGCCCCCGGCCGCCGAACACGGTAAAAAAAAGAGGGGAAGAGAAAGAGAAGGGAGAAGAAGGAAGAGAAGAGAAGAGAAGAGAGATGGGGGGCCTCCAGCCTCCCACGGTGGCGCCCTCACCCGGTAGGAAAGACGACGCCGACGGCAACGAGGGTGGTGGAGCGGCGTCCGGCGCCGGAGAAGAAAAGAGAAGAAGAGGAATAGGGGGGGTTCGCTCGGTCACCAAAGAAAGAGAAGGAGAGGGGGGGAAATGGAATTCGAAAGGGGGGGGTGGCCCGTTCGAGCCACCCCCGCCCCCTTTTATAAGGCTATAAAAAAAGGGAGAAGAGAAAAAGGGAAGAAAAAAAAGGAGAGGGAAGATAAATAAAAAAAAGGAAGAAAAGAAAGAGGGAGGGAATGAGAAAAGAAAAAGAGGAAGCAAGAAAAGAAAAAAAGAGAAATAAAAGGAGAAAATAAAAGAATGGGAAGCAGGAGTATATGTAAAATATTAAATAAATAAATATATATATATGTACCTACACATATGCCTACACTTACATACTCGTCCACTCACGCATGTGAAGGAGTAGGTCAGTAACGCACAGCAATAAGTGTCTCTGGGGAAACATTCCGTCCCCGTAATCCTAGTCGGACTAACGTCTGCAGAAGCAAAGACGACTCTACCCCTGTAACTTTACCCTGGCAGTGGCACTATTACCCTGCCGACAAACGAGGCCTTTCTTGGCACGTCGCCTCGTGCCTTAGCCACCCGCATCACACAATATTGCCATTACGGACCCTACATCCGAATCGGCATAAATTCTACCCTTGCGCTAGCATTAGCCCCTTGCCAATGAATAAGTCCCTTTCTGGCGCAAGGCCTCGTGCCCTAGCCACCCGCTCCACACAATATTGCCATTACGGACCCTATGTCTGAATCGACACGAATTCTCCCGTTGCGCTGGCATTGTCTTCGTGCCAACGAATGAGCCCTACCTTCCGGCGCAAGGCTTCGTGCCCTAGCCGACACTCGCATATTCCTCGCTTGTCAAAAAAAAAATGGGGTTAAAAAATAGAGATACCCCGTCGGACTTGCCCCTACACAGGGACAAGGGTAAAAATGGTAACAACCCGGCTGTGGCGAAAACCCGAAAGGGCGCTACAGGCAAAATTGGGTACCCCGCAGCGTGAAAACCCGAAAGGGCGCGTGGGCAAAAGCAAGAGGGGGCCGGTACCGGCGAAAACCTGAAAGGGCGCTTGTATCGGTAATGTGGTTCAAAAAAAAAGAGAAAGAAAAGAACAGAATAGACAACAAGCCAGGTCAGCTCCCGACTCCCCGTCGGCACTGACAAAGAGACTAAGAGACGACAAACCAGGCCAGCGCCCGGCATCCCGTCGACACTGGCGAAGAGACCAAGAGACAACATGCTGCTTCAGTTCCCGACACCCCATCGGCACTGATGAAGAGACCAAGAGACAACACAAACTGCTTCAGTCCCCGACACCCCGTCGGCACTGATGAAGAGAACAACATGCCGTTTCAGTTCCCGACACCCCGTCGGCACTGATGAAGAGACCAACAAACTACTTCAGTTCCCGACACCCTGTCGGCACTGATGAAGAGACCAAGAGACAACAACTGCTTCAGTTCCCGACACCACGTCGGCACTGATGAAGAGATAATAAATTACTTCAGTCCCCGGCACCCCGTCGGCGCTGATGAAGAGACAAAAAGACAACAAACTGCTTCAGTCCCCGACACCCCGTCGGCACTGATGAAGAGAACAACATGCCGCTTCAGTTCCCGACACCCCGTCGGCACTGATGAAGAGACCAACCAGCTGCTTCAATGCCCGACACCCCGTCGGCACTGATGAAGAGACCAACAAGCTGCTTCAGTGCCCGACACCCCGTCAGCACTGATGAAGAGACCAATAGGCTGCTTCAGTTCCCGGCATCCCGTCGGCACTGATGAAGAGACAAAGAGACCCACATATGCTGCTTCAGTCCCCGGCGCCCTGGCGGTGCTAACGAAGAGACCAAGAGATCAACAAACCAGACCAGCCACCGACACCCTATCAACAACGTCAACAAAAGAGAAGAGACGAGTACACCCGCGGGCACCGCCCGGCTCATTCTTCGCCCACGCTACCCGCGGGCGGGGGGCATTTGTGGACACCAAAAAATTGCACACCCAAATATCACGCCCGGCCTCGCGTCAACAACGGCGCCGAGTGAAGAAGCCCAGGAGAGACTGATCGCCCGGGCTCCCCAAGTATGCATACTGCTGTGAGACCGTCTCCGGAGTCACGACATTGAAGAGAAACCAATCACCAAGAGCCCCACAATCCATGGGCCTCAAAGAATGTGCCACGATTCGTGTCCATAACGGGCTCAGAACGGGCTCAAAAGCACCCCCTAAGGGTCTTCAGTGGCACACCCCCACGGGGGTTCAGCGGCACAGCCCTTCAGGGGCTTCAGCGGCACAGCCCTTCAGGGGCTTCAGTGGCGCGCCCTTCAGGCCGCTCAGCGGCACGCCCTTCGGGAGCTTCAGCGGCACAGCCCATCAGAGGCTTCAGCGGCACGCCCTTCAGGGGCTTCAGCGGCACGCCCTTCAGTCCGCTCAGCGGCACGCCCTTCAGGAGCTTCAGCGGCACGCCCTTCAGGCCGCTCAACGGCACGCCCTTCGGGAGCTTCAGCGGCACAGCTCATCAGAGGCTTCAGCGGCACGCCCTTCAGGGGCTTCAGCGGCACGCCCTTCGGGAGCTTCAGCGGCACGCCCTTCAGGCCGCTCAGCGGCATGCCCTTCGGGAGCTTCAGCGGCACGCCCATTAGAGTCTTCAGCGGCACGCTCATTTGGGCTCCCAGCGGTACGCCTGTCGGCTCTTCTACGGCACACTTGTTCAGCCCGCCAGCGGCACAGCGTAAGGCGTTTTCAACGGCAGACGACGTGGTGCCCATGCCCTACGCATTCTTGGCGCGCAGCAAGCCGTCCGAGGTGGCAGTCGATGACTGGGCCATGTAGCCTACCCCACTGACAGCCAGGACAGGAGCAGGTCAAACCCATCATCACAGCCGGCTTCCCGCCTTCGACAGCCGTGCTCGAAGTCCCCGGTGGCTGGTGGTATAAAAGGCCTCCTGTTCGACAAAGGAAGGGGGTTCCCTGGGAAGAAAAGGAGCACACACACAGAAGGCACAGAGGAATACACACAGAGAAGAGAGAAGAGAAGAAGAAGAAGAGGCATCCCGGCGTGAGCTTCCTCCGACGGCTACCAGGAAGAGAGAGAGTAAGAGAGTGGGAGAGTTAGATGTAGCGGGGGGGAGCGGAGAAGGAGGGTGGACGATCGTCCCCACTTCAACTCCGTTCTCTCCCCTTCCATGGGTTTCCCCATTCTCCTCCTCCTGTTCTGTCTTTCTTCGGGGTTTCCCCCTTGCCCACAGCCCCGTATTGGGCACTTGCTTTTGTAATATGTTTGTAGGGCCACGGCCCTTGGTCTCCCACGAATGAAAACAATCGCCCTCCATGGGCCTTTCCTGCTATTTCTGTTGGTTTGCTCCCGCCTTTACAATGCATGCAGTGTGTTGCCCGTGTTCTCCGTTCTCCGGTTTCTTTCGAGTCACCGTATCAATGTGACGCCTCCCCTTCGAAGCCTGGCCTTGTGGGTCCTTCACTCGTCTCCTGTAGACCCTTCCTCCTTTTCCTGAACAACCTGCAACCCCCCCCACACATTTAGCTCAGCTGGCCCCTCAGCGGCACACCCAATCGGCCCTCAGCGACACACCCATGGCGGCCCCTTTGTCGACACACCCTTTGAGGCCCTTAGCCGACACACCCATGCTCCCTTCAACGGCACGCCTTGGCCAACCCTCAGCTCACCCTGTCCAGTATTAGAAGTCTTCCGTTCATTGTCGGCTCCGGGCTTTCCGAGATTCCATAAAGGTGTTGCTGCCCTTGGGCGCCCACCTCCAGTTTTTGGGTTCCGCCACTCCATGTGGGCGCGTTCCCTTTATCTCCCTTACGCCCCGGGTCAAGGGGAGATGCTGCCGAAATTTTGTGAGAAAATAACAAAACATTAAAAGAGGCAAAAGGAAGCAACAAATGAACAGAATAATCAATGAACCTTCCAACTAATCAAGCCACTGCCGGCACCATGACGAGAACCGAACTGATTAACTGCCTGGCACCCCGAACGTCCGACTCGCAAGAAAAGAGGCTGAACCGAGCAAAATGGAAACAAGGGGGAAGTTTATATAAACTTACATGGAAATTAAAACAAGAAGAAAAGAAAAGCCTTAAGATAAAAAAGTTGAAGACTGACTGAACCTCCACCATCATGCCCTGACTGGCCCTTCAACGGTGTACTCTAATCAGCTTCCAGTGGCATGATCACCTCACCCTTTCACCGATACGCCTCCCCTGGCCATCACCGTTGCAGCCTTCAGCGGCACACTCCTTGTTGCCTCCCAGCGGTACGCCCCCCGTTTCCCTTTGCCGGCATACTCTCCTGCTTTCAGCGGCACACTCCTTTCAACCCAGCGGTACACCCCTATTACCTTCCCCGGCACACTCCTCTCAGTCTCCAGCAGCACACCCCCCCTTGTTACCTCCAGCAGTACACCCTTATTGGCCTCAGCGGTACACCCCTTTAAGCTCCAGCGGTACGCCCCTCCGTTCCCCAGCGGCACACTCCTGCCTCCAGCGGTACACTCCTATTTCTCCTTCCCCGGCACACCACATACACACGCAGATATATCATGATAAGGGCCTTAACAACAACAAATGAATTAATAAAATTACGCTAATCGAAGGACCCCGAATGTGCAACATTAATAATGATAAAAGAGGTGGGAGGGGTAATAAAAATAGTAAAGAAAATAATGATAGTAATAACAACATTGATGAATAAAAGAAGAGAAATCATCCCGGACAAAGGCACAAAAAAAAGGGTAGCAAATGGCGAATCAGAAATCAGAACATATAACTAAGAAGACCCCAAATAAAAGACGCTAGGGCCCACACTGCAGCCCCATCTCTCCCCGCGACCCGGGGCAAAAGGAACAATAATGCCGCCCTCTCAGGCCGGGCTCGGATCTTGGGAGTCATCCCGACATGGTCCGGTCCCGACCTAGCCTCGGGCCGACATCTTAATCAAACCGGGTTTGTTCCTCGTTCCGGACGCCCTCCGGGTCATCACAAAAAAAATTGCCGGGTGCTCGGCAGACATTTGAACGGATTCGTCCCGGCTTTTCTCGCCGCGTTCCCATCACGGACCCGTGTATGAACATGAAAGGTCCACGAGTGACCAACACGACCAACGGTTTGTGGTCTGAATACCACCCTCAGCGTGATCTATTCCCTATCTCTCTCGCACAATTAGTATTATTCTTTTCGGCCGCGGGGCCCCTAATTTCGGCAATTAATCAAGGGTGTTCCCTGGTATGGGGGATGTAAATGACGTCGTGACCTTTATGGCACGACGGGATTCGGTCCCGACACGAACCACATAATCGTCTGACGAAGTCAGATCGAGCGCACCATGGGCTCTTCGGAGCCCGAATAAATTGTCACTCCGGTGACTGGCACGCCCACGCACTCAATAAACGAATAAACCAGCAAAAGGAGAGAACCCAGCGACCAACGAATCTTAAGCGCGTCCACAGGACCTGGAACATATGCATGCCGGGATACGACAAGTTTATTATTCCGAGACACTGAAAATATTCGGTTGAATCTCGGCTAGTGTAGCAGGAAGCTAGTGGATTTATTAGCCCAGTGTGAGATCAAGTCAGGACCATGCCGGGGGCGCCTCCTGTGGTCCGAACGAGGCTTGCGCGGGCATCATTAATATTTTCGGTGCCGGAGGGCAACGGGGGAGAGTCCCGGGACTAGACTCCAGAACCGAAAACGTGTTTGAAAGGAGCGGGCTGTAGACCGAGGATATGAGCCAGACGATGACCATGATCGGGTCAGGCCCGAGGTCTACGTGTGGCCCACGGAGGCCTTATTGATATTCCCATGGAAGGAGTCCAGGGGTGGCGAGAGCCGTCTCGTTCTATTCCGATTCTGTCGGTCGCTTGCAGACCTTTTCATGTTCGGGCAAGGGCCCATATTGAAAGTGCGACTTTGATGGAAACGACCCCGTACGAATGTATGCCGAGTTTACGGCAGTTTCAATGAAAGGACGGGAACGAATCCCATTAGAATGAATCCGATTTAACGGGCTATCGACCCGGAGCAATGCCGGCTCACGACCATGTCGGGGAGGGAGCCGTCGGTCATATTGGTTGCTCACGGGTCTTTTCATATTCAGACACAGGTCCATAATAGAAATGCGGCGAAAACCGAGGTGAACCCGTTCAAATGTCTGCCGAGCGTGCGGCAATTTTAGTAGCGGCTCGGAAGGGATCCGGCCGGAGAAATGAATCTGGTTTAATCGGAATGTCACCCCGAGGCGAGGTCGGGCACGGCCAGTTCAGGATGATTCCCGAGACTCAGGCCCAACCTGGAAGGGCGACATTGTTGTTCCTTCGGCACCGGGTCACGAGAGAGACGGGGCTGCAAAGTGGATCTCATTGTTTTGTTATCATTTGAAATTTTATCATTATTATTCGTTAATTTATACATATCTTTGAGTGAATTCTTTATTACTACTTATTCATTTTTCTTGTGATTTATTCATTTACCATTGTTATTATTAGGCTTGTTATTATTTTTGTTCGTTTTATTATCATTCATTTACTTGTCATTTTTGTTAAGTTTGTTATTATTATTTATTTATTTTTGTTATCATTTATTTGTCGATTTATCATTATTATTATTTCTTTTAAGCTTATTATTATTATTGCTTATTTCTTTATCATTCTTATTTCTTTATTCACCTTTTTGAATTTATTATCATTTATTATTGTTGTTTAACATTATTGTTTGCTATTATTTCTCTATTTTCTTTTGAGTTTGTTATTATTATCATTATTTAAGTTTTGTATCATTATTTGTTTATTTATTATGTTTTCTTTTAGCTTATTATCTTTATTAATATCATTATTTCAGGTGTACTGCTGGGTCATGGGAGTGCGTCGCTGGAGGGCCAAGGGAGTGTGCCGCTGAGGGCCAAAGGAATGTGCCGCTAGAGGGCTAAGGGAGTGTGCCGCTGAGGGCCAATGGAGTGTGCCGCTGGGGGCCAGGGGGTGTACCGCTGGAGGGTTAAAAGGGTGTGCCGCTGAGGGCTAGGGGTGTACCGCTGGAGGGTCAGGGAGTGTACCGCTGGAGGGTTAAAAGGGTGTGCCGCTGAGGGCCAGGGGGTGTACCGCTGGAGGGCCAAGGAGTGTGCCGCCGAGGGCTGAAGCAGGAGCGTGCCGCTGAAGGGCTGAGGGAGTGTACCGCTGAAGGGCTGGGAGTGTGCCGCTGAAGGGCCTGGGGCTGTGTCGCTGAAGGGCTGAGGGAGTGTACCGCTGAGGGGCTGGGAGTGTGCCGCTGAAGGGCTGGGAGTGTGCCTCTGAAGGGCCTGGGGCTGTGCCGCTGAAGGGCTGAGGGAGTGTACCGCTGAGGGGCTAAAAGGGTGTCCCGATGAGGGCCCACTCTCCCTCTAATTCTTTTAAGGCTTTTCTTTTCTTCTTTTCTGATTTTATTAAGTGTGCATGTGTTTGTCTCTCTCTTTCTCTTGATTATCTTTCACTCTTTCTCTTGTGGGGACGGATGTTCGAGTTGTCTAGTTGCCGTTCGGTTTGGTTCTCTTTGAGTTGATTACGGTTCCCTTGCCTTGGTGAATGCGTTTCACCGTTGTTCTTTTCGTTTGTTTGTTGCTTTCTTTTAGTCCTTTTTAAGGTGTGGTTGTTCCGTTTGTTTGTTGCTTCCTTTAGTCTTTTAATATGTTATCGTTTCTAACGAAAATTCGGCAGCATTTCCCCTTAACCCGAGCGTAAGGGAGATACAGGGAACGCGCCCACATGGAGTGGCGGAACCCGACAACTGGAGGTGGGTGCTCGAGAGCGGCAACACCTTTATAAACCTCGAAAAACTCAGAGGGAACGGCGAGTGGAAGACTACTCCTAGGACTGGCCAAAGAGGGAGTGCACCGGGCAAGAAGGAGGGGCGAGTGTGCCGGGCAAGGAAGGCACGAGAGGGCGTGCCGTTGAAGGCTTAGCCAGGGTGTGCCGGGCAAAGGTCCAAAGGACCGTGCCGGGGAAGGGCACAGGAGGGTGTGCCGCTGAAGGCTTGACCAGGGCATGTCGGGCAAGGGTCCAAAGGACCGTGCTGGGGAAGGTGTCCAAGGGCATGCCGTTGAAGGCACGGCTGGGGTGTGCCGCTGAGGGCACGCACGGGTGAGCGAAGGCAAAAAAAAATGCCAAAGGGGAAGCAAGCCCTAACAAAAGGAGAAAGGGAAAGGGGCGTAAAACACCGAAGGATGCAAACACGGGAGAAATGTTTGAGGAAGACGTCCAAAAAATATTTGCAAGACTTCTACTTCTATTCTCATAAGAGGAGTGCCCCAAGGGGGCTAATACATCGCAACGATGGCAAAACAAGAAATGAAAGGAACGAGGAAAAGAAAATACAGTGGGGGGGGACGGAGCGTGGACTCCTCCCCTCTCGGACCTCACTCCCTCTCTCCACCCACTCTTCTTCTCTTCTTCTCTTCACACAGACGGTGGTGGTAGGTGGAGCGACGAGATCCTCTTCTTCTCTTCTTCTCTTCTTATCCTTCTTCTCTTCGCGCGGACGGCGGTGGCGGGTGGACGGAGCAGCAGAAAGGGGGAGGTGGAGCCTCCCCTCCTCTTCTTTCTTCTCTTCCTCTTCTTCTCTTCTTCTCTTCTGCCTGTCTCTGTCTCTTCCTCTCCTTTTTTTTCTTGGAATGGGAGTGCCTTTATACTCCCAGCAGCGGGAGCTTTCGAGCACGGCCGTCGGAGGCGGGAAGTGGCTCGTGATGATGGGGTTTGACTCCCCCTATCCTGGCTGCCAGGGGAGTAGCCCGCGTGGCCCAACCGTTGGCTGACACCTCAGAGAGCTTACTGCGCGCCAAGGATGCATAGGGCATGGGCACCACGTCGTCTGGCCGTTGAAAAGACTTCACGTTGTGCCGCTGGTGCGATGAACAAGTGTGCCGTAGGAGGGCCAAAAGGGCGTGTCGTTGAACGATGCTAAAGCGTGCCGTGGGAGGCCCACAGAAGTGTACCGTTAGAAGCCCCTGGGGGCGTGCCACTGAGGGCCTAAAGGGCTGTGCCGCTGGGTAGGGCGGAGGGTGTGCCGCTGAGGGCCTATGATCGCGTGCCTCTGAAGCCCGCCAAGGGGGTGTGCCGCTGAACAGCTCGAGGGCGTACCGCTGAGGCCCATTGGGGTGTGCCGCTGAGGGCCTGCGAGGGGCGTGCCGCTGAAGGGCCTTGGGCGTACCGTCGAACGGCTAAATGGGCAATTTTGAGCCCGTTGTGAGCACGAGTTGTGGCCCGTTTGATTTTCTTCGAGACCCATGGATTGTGGGGCTCTTGGTGGTTGGTTTCTATTCACTGTCGTGACTCCGGAGATGGCTTCACGGCAGTGAGGACATTTGGGGGATCCGGATGACCAGTCTCTCCGGGGCCTCTTCACCCGGTGCCGTCGTTGATGCAGGGCCAAGCATGATATCTCGGTGTGCAATTTTTTGGTGTCCACAAATGCCCCCCACCCACGGGTAGCGCAGGCGAAGGATGAGCCGGGCGGTGCCCGCGGGTGTACTGGCCCCTTTTTCTCTTTGCCGGTGTCGACAGAGTGTCAGGTAGCTGATATGATTTGTTGTCTCTTAATCTCTTCGCCAGTGCCAACAAGGTGCCGGGAGCTGACCTAGTTTATCGATCTCTTGGTCTCTTCGTCAGTGCCGATAAGGTGTCGGGAGCTGACATGCTTTGTTGGTCTTTTCTTCTCTTCGTCGGCGCCGACGGGGTGCCGAGAGCTGACCTGGTTTGTTGGTCTCTTGGTCTCTTCGTCAGTGTCGACAGGGCGTCGGGAGCTGACCTGGTTTGTTGTCTCTTGGTCTCTTCGTCAACGCCGACAGGGTGTCGGGAGCTGACCTGGTTTGATGATCTCTTGGTCTCTTCGTCAACGCCGACAGGGTGTCGGGAGCTGATCTGGTTTGTTGTCTCTTGATCTCTTCGTCAGTGCCGACAGGGTGTCGGGAGCTGACCTGGTTTGTTGCCTCTTGGTTTCTTCATCAGTGCCGACAGGGTGTCGGGAGCTGACCTGGTTTGTTGTCTCTTTGTCTCTTTGTCAGTGCCGACAAGGTGCCGGGAGCTGACCTGGTTTGTTGGTCTCTTTGTCTCTTCGTCAGTGCCGACAGGGTGTCGGGGGCTGACCTAGTTTGTTAATCTCTTTGCCTCTTCGTCAGTGCCGACAAGGTGCCGGGAGCTGACCTGGTTTGTTGGTCTCTTCTTCTTTTCGTCAGTGCCGACAGGGTGCCGGGAGCTGACCTGGTTTGTTGCCTCTTGGTCTCTTTATCTTTTCTTCTCTCTTTTCTCTTGCTCTCTTCTTCTTCTTCTCTTCCCTTTTTGCTATCTTTCTTTCTTTCTTTTTCTCTTCTCTCTTTTTGTTGTGTGTTTTCTTTTTTCTTTCCTTCTTCTTCTCTTCTTCCATTCTCTTTTTTCCCTTTTTTTTTGAAGAACTCCAGGTGGTTGTTGGCGTGGATGCCAATAATATAAGAGATGTCGGCACAGCGGCCGATAATTGGAAGCTGTTGACATGGGGGCCAATAATTGAAAAGCTGTCGACCCGAAGGCCGATGATTAAAAGCTGTCGGCTCAAGGGCCGATGATTGAAAGCTGTCGGCATGGGAGCCAATAATTGGAAAGCTGTCGACCCGAAGGCCGATGATTGAAAAGCTGTTGGCATGGGAGCCAATAATTGAAAAGCTGTCGACCCGAAGGACGATGATTGAAAGCTGTCGGCTCAGGGGCCGATGATTAAAAAGCTGTTGGCATGGGAGCCAATAATTGAAAAGCTGTCGACCCGAAGACCGATGATTAAAAGCTGTCGGCTCAGGGGCCGATGATTGAAAGCTGTCGGCATGGGAGCCAATAATTGGAAAGCTATCGGCTCAGGGGCCGATGAGGGAGGCCAGAATAGACATGGCTGGAAGCGGGCTGCGGGAGCCGAAGTTGGGAGATTAACGAGCCGCGAGGGCAAAAGGTAGGCCATGGGGGCTAAGGTTGAGCTCTACGAGTCGTAGCTGGGAACGTAGGCTTCGATGGCCGAAATTGAGTTTATTGCATACGCACATGCTTGTTATTTTACTATTATTATACTTTTTTGTATTATTTTTATGTTATTTTGTTTTGTTTTATTTTTGTTTTATCATTTTTTTAAAGCATGCAAGCATTCATTAGCAGGCATAACATAAATATAAGTAAGGCGGCTCCCTCTATAGGGGATGGGATAGGGACGTCGCCCGTAATTCGTAGATGCGGTGCAGGCTGCGAGGCACAATCGAGGGGTGGTGCACCCGTCAAGAGGATATCGCACGTATTGCATGCATAGCCTAAATCCACGCATTTCACCCGAGGCAATTCTATGTGGCGTGATAGTGCAAATGTGTGAACAAAGAGCCCTAACCACAGGGATATGCAGGTTTTCCTGGTGACACTCGAGGATCACTCTAGCGCCTACACATATGTTTCAGGCTTTCGACTTTCGGTAGCTTCACACAGCCACCATCTGTTTATTTTGGTAGCGGATTTCACCGTTCAGCGCGAGTCTCCTCATGTGTCTCAATGGGGATTCCCGGCTACTAGGATTCATCTTCATTATAATTATATTACGGATTCCACCGTTTGACGCGAGTCTCCTCATGTGTCTCAATGGGGATTCCCGGCTAATAGGTTTCATCCTTATTATAATTCGCTTCACCATTTCGCGCGAGTCTCCTCATGTGTCTCAATGGGGATTCCCGGCTACTCGGATTCACGTGTCTCTCTTTTTTTCTTTTCTCTTTCTCTTTTTTTTTCTCTCTCCTTTTTTTTTTACAGTGGGGGTAGGCAACTTTTTCCTCACGATTGCCTTTCACGCGAGTGCAGGAATTCAAGTCTCCGTAGAGTGCTAAGAAGAAATTCGGACAATCCCTATAGTCGAAGGCTATTGAACACATTAAGTGCTAAGTGTGGGAGCGTTGCCTCAGGTTTATTTTGTGAGTTGGGCTTAGCGATTCAGCCATAACTCTTCCCCTTGACGTGTGCACCCGCCATAACTGGGTTCCCTTCGAACGCAGGCCATGACGCCCGTGCATCCGGAATCGGGCGATATTATTAGCAAGGAAACACGGTCCTAGAAAATTTCAAGGAGGTGTATTATTCTATATTAAGCAACCATGCAAACAGGGCAATCAAGCATTCTCTTCTTTCTTCTTTTTTGTTTTGTTGTTTTATTGTTGTTGTTTTTTTTTTGTTTATTTTCCCTGTGTTTTTTTTGTTTGTTGTTTTTTTTTTGTGGCATAAGAAAATATTGTTGTTACGCATAAGTGTAGTGGTAGTAGAGGTATTAGGGAAGCAGACAACGGAGGGCCGAAAGGACATCAGGGAAGCGGGCTATAGAAGCCGAGGGACATTGGGGAAGCAGGCCATAAAGGCCAAAAGGAAGCAGGCTGCGAGAGCCCAAGTTGGAAAGTAGGCTGCGAGAGCCAAAGTTGGGAAGCGGGCTATAAAAGCCAGAATTGGGGAGCAGGTCACGGAGGCCAAAGGGGAAGTGGGCTACGGGAGCCAGAACTGGGAAGCAGGCCACAAAGGCTAAAGGGGAAGCAGGCCATGAGAGCCAAAGTTAGGAAGCAGGCTATAAAAGCCAAAGTTGGTGAGCATGCCATAAAAGCCAAGGGCAAGCAGGCTACGAGAGTCAGAATTGGGAAGCAGGCTATAAAAGCCAAAGGGAAGCAGGCTGCAAGAGCCAAGGTTGGGAAGCAGGCCACGAGGGCCAAAGGTAAGCAGGCTGCGAGAGCCAAAGTTGGGAAGCGGGCTGCAAGAGCCGAATTCTGGGAAGCAGGCCGTAAAGGCCGAATTTTGAGAAGTAGGCTACAAGAGCCAAAGATATTGGGAAGTGGGCTGCAAGAGCCGAGATTGTGGGCAGCAGGCTACGAAAGCCAAATCAGGGGAGCAGGCTACAAGAGCCAAAATTGGGGAGCGGGCTGCATGAGCCGCAATTATGGGAAGCGGGCCGTGAAGGCCGAATTCTGGAGAGCAGGCCGTAAAGGCCGAATTATGGGAAGCGGGCCGCAAGAGCCAAAATTGGGAAGTGGGCCATGAAGGCCAAAGGTAAGTAGGCTGCGAGAGCCAAAGATAAGCAGGCCACGAGGGCCAAATTTTGGGAAGCAGGCTACATGAGCCAGGATCTGGGAGGCCTTTGTCGGTTTAACGCCCCGTCGGCGGAAGGTCTAGTCGGTTTAATGCCCCACCGACGGAAGGTCTAGTCGGTTTAACGCCCCGTCGGCGGAAGATCTAGTCGGTTTAACGCCCCATCGGCGGAAGATCTAGTCGGTTTAACGCCCCGTCGGTGGAAGGTTTAGTCGGTTTAAAGCCCCGTCGGCGGAAGGTCTAGTCGGTTTAACACCCCGTCGGCGGAAGATCTAGTCGGTTTAACGCCCCGTCGGCGGAAGGTTTAGTCGGTTTAACGCCCCGTCGGCGGAAGGTCTAGTCGGTTTAACGCCTCGTCGGCGGAAGATCTAGTCGGTTTAACGCCTCATCGGCGGGAGGTCTAGTCGATTTAACGCCCCGTCGGTAGAAGGTCTAGTCGGTTTAACGCCCCGCCGGCGGAAGGTTTAGTCGGTTTAACGCCCCGCCGACGGAAGGTTTAGTCGGTTTAACGCCCCGTCGGCGGAAGGTCTAGTCGGTTTAACGCCCTGTCGGCGGAAGGTCTAGTCGGTTTAACGCCCCGTCGGCGGAAGGTTTAGTCGGTTTAACGCCCCGTCGGCGGAAGGTCTAGTCGGTTTAACGCCCCATCGGCGGAAGGTCTAGTCGATTTAACGCCCCGTCGGCGGAAGGACTAGTCGGTTTAACGCCCCGTCGGCGGAAGGTCTAGTCGGTTTAACGCCCCGTCGGCGGAAGGTTTAGTTGGTTTCACAACCAGAAAAAGCGGGATTTCAGACGGACGTTATCCGTCTCAAATCCGTCTGAAAATCCGTCGCAACACATATTTGTAACGGAATTCCGACGGATTTAAGACGGAACTCGACCGTCTGAAATTCTTAGTCACAAATTTGTGACAGTTAACTTTTCGGTCTGAAATTCCGTCTGAAATTAAGACACAAATAATTTCGGTCATAAATTCCGTCTAAATCTCATACGATAAAATTTCCATATGTAACTATCAGTCTGAAATGATCCGTCTGTATTTCATACGGTTTTTAAGACGGATTTATTATCCGTTGTAAATACCGTCCGTAATCCGTCTGAAATATTGTCTGAAATCCGTCTCTATTTCTGCCGGATATTACGACGGATTACTTTGTCGTCGTAACTTCCAACGACGGTTCCATATGCTTATTCGTCCTAAATCCGTCGGTGTTTGAAACGGAATTCACGACGGATATAAATTCCGTCTGAAATTACCGTCGCTATTCCAAACGTAATTTCAGACGGATTATAAATCCGTCTGAAAAAAAAAATATATTTTTTAAAATTTTAAGTTTATTTATCTAATAAACCTGTTAAAAAAATTATTGGAACTAACCACAAAAAAAAACTCAACATCAACGTACCCCAAATAAATAAACACCACCGAAAAAATCTCAACATCAACATAGATGTTCAAATAAATAAACACCACCAATAAAAAAATTCAACACCATGCTGACAAAATAAATACAAAGAAAAACACATTAACCCTGCTGATCCGTCTGAATAACATAAAACAAATATCATTAAACATCAAGAAATATCTGGTACATCGTCAATATCCTCATCATCCATATCGTCACTGCCCTGCTCATCTCCTCTGTCGCTGCCCGCAGAAGGATCCCCCTACATTAAAAAAATAATAACATTCATTCATAGATAAAAAAATTAGTGCGAAGAAATGAGCATAAATATAAATCAAACATATCAAATTGATAACTGCAGATTTTATAGATCAACTACTAGCTTGAAACAATATTTAGACCCCCGGACCCGACCTGGTAGTTCATTTAAACTAAGTGTATTTTAAAACTGAACTTTTAGCGCCGAGCTCAAACCGGACATCCGATTTGGATTCCGCCAGTTCTGACAAGTCACTTTCATCTCCCCGGTTGTGTTGGAATGATCGGCACGGCCGTCCGACTTGTATTTCAAGTTTTTGACCCCCGGACCTGACCTGGGAGTTCATTTAAGCTAAGTTTATTTTAAAACTGAACTTTGAGTGCCGAGCTCAAACCGGACATCCGATTTGGATTCCGCCAGTTCTGACAAGTCACTTTCATCTCCCCGGTCGCGTTGGAATGATCGGCACGGCCGTCCGACCGGTATTTCCAATTTTAGACCCCCGGACCCGACCTGGTAGTTCATTTAAACTAAGTGTATTTTAAAACTGAACTTTGAGCGCCGAGCTCAAACCGGACATCCGATTTGGATTCCGTCAGTTCTGACAAGTCACTTTCATCTCCCCGGTCGCGTTGGAATGATCGGCACGGCCGTCCGACCGGTATTTCCAATTTTAGACCCCCGGACCCGACCTGGTAGTTCATTTAAACTAAGTGTATTTTAAAACTGAACTTTGAGCGCGAGCTCAAACCGGACATCCGATTTGGATTCCGTCAGTTCTGACAAGTCACTTTCATCTCCCCGGTCGTGTTGGAATGATCGGCACGGCCGTCCGACTGTATTTCAAGTTTTTGACCCCCGGACCTGACCTGGGAGTTCATTTAAACTAAGTGTATTTTAAAACTGAACTTTGAGCGCCGAGCTCAAACCGGACATCCGATTTGGATTCCGCCAGTTCTGACAAGTCACTTTCATCTCCCCGGTTGTGTTGGAATGATCGGCACGGCCGTCCGACTTGTATTTCAAGTTTTTGACCCCCGGACCTGACCTGGGAGTTCATTTAAGCTAAGTTTATTTTAAAACTGAACTTTGAGTGCCGAGCTCAAACCGGACATCCGATTTAGATTCCGTCAGTTCTGACAAGTCACTTTCATCTCCCCGGTCGTGTTGGAATGATCGGCACGGCCGTCCGACCGGTATTTCCAATTTTAGACCCCCGGACCCGACCTGGTAGTTCATTTAAACTAAGTGTATTTTAAAACTAAACTTTGAGCGCCGAGCTCAAACCGGACATCCGATTTGGATTCCGTCAGTTCTGACAAGTCACTTTCATCTCCCCGGTCGCGTTGGAATGATCGGCACGGCCGTCCGACCGGTATTTCCAATTTTAGACCCCCGGACCCGACCTGGTAGTTCATTTAAACTAAGTGTATTTTAAAACTGAACTTTGAGCGCCGAGCTCAAACCGGACATCCGATTTGGATTCCGTCAGTTCTGACAAGTCACTTTCATCTCCCCGATCGCGTTGGAATGATCGGCACGGCCGTCCGACTGGTATTTCCAATTTTAGACCCCCGGACCCGACCTGGTAGTTCATTTAAACTAAGTGTATTTTAAAACTGAACTTTGAGCGCCGAGCTCAAACCGGGCATCCGATTTGGATTCCGTCAGTTCTGACAAGTCACTTTCATCTCCCCGGTCGCGTTGGAATGATCGGCACGGCCGTCCGACCGGTATTTCCAATTTTAGACCCCCGGACCCGACCTGGTAGTTCATTTAAACTAAGTGTATTTTAAAACTGAACTTTTAGCGCCGAGCTCAAACCGGACATCCGATTTGGATTCCGCCAGTTCTGACAAGTCACTTTCATCTCCCTGGTTGTGTTGGAATGATCGGCATGGCCGTCCGACTTGTATTTCAAGTTTTTGACCCCCGGACCTGACCTGGGAGTTCATTTAAGCTAAGTTTATTTTAAAACTGAACTTTGAGTGCCGAGCTCAAACCGGACATCCGATTTAGATTCCGTCAGTTCTGACAAGTCACTTTCATCTCCCCGGTTGTGTTGGAATGATCGGTATGGCCGTCCGACTTGTATTTCAAGTTTTTGACCCCCGGACCTGACCTGGGAGTTCATTTAAGCTAAGTTTATTTTAAAACTGAACTTTGAGTGCCGAGCTCAAACCGGACATCCGATTTAGATTCCGTCAGTTCTGACAAGTCACTTTCATCTCCCCGGTCGCGTTGGAATGATCGGCACGGCCGTCCGACCGGTATTTCCAATTTTAGACCCCCGGACCCGACCTGGTAGTTCATTTAAACTAAGTGTATTTTAAAACTGAACTTTGAGCGCCGAGCTCAAACCGGGCATCCGATTTGGATTCCGTCAGTTCTGACAAGTCACTTTCATCTCCCCGGTCGCGTTGGAATGATCGGCACGGCCGTCCGACCGGTATTTCAATTTTAGACCCCCGGACCCGACCTGGTAGTTCATTTAAACTAAGTGTATTTTAAAACTGAACTTTTAGCGCCGAGCTCAAACCGGACATCCGATTTGGATTCCGCCAGTTCTGACAAGTCACTTTCATCTCCCCGGTCGCGTTGGAATGATCGGCACGGCCGTCCGACCGGTATTTCAAATTTTAGACCCCCGGACCTGACCTGGGAGTTCATTTAAGCTAAGTTTATTTTAAAACTGAACTTTGAGTGCCGAGCTCAAACCGGACATCCGATTTAGATTCCGTCAGTTCTGACAAGTCACTTTCATCTCCCCGGTCGCGTTGGAATGATCGGCACGGCCGTCCGACCGGTATTTCCAATTTTAGACCCCCGGACCCGACCTGGTAGTTCATTTAAACTAAGTGTATTTTAAAACTGAACTTTGAGCGCCGAGCTCAAACCGGGCATCCGATTTAGATTCCGTCAGTTCTGACAAGTCACTTTCATCTCCCCGGTCGCGTTGGAATGATCGGCACGGCCGTCCGACCGGTATTTCCAATTTTAGACCCCCGGACCCGACCTGGTAGTTCATTTAAACTAAGTGTATTTTAAAACTGAACTTTTAGCGCCGAGATCAAACCGGGCATCCGATTTGGATTCCGTCAGTTCTGTCAAGTCACTTTCATCTCCCCGGTCGCGTTGGAATGATCGGCACGGCCGTCCGACCGGTATTTCAAATTTTAGACCCCCGGATTTTCTCAATTATTCTGAAGTAAATGAGTTTTAAAATTAATAATGAACATAATTGAGTAATTCCATCAAAATAAAAACTTGGCTAGAGACTCACCTGTGCGGGCTGTGCTGTGGTGGTGGTTGATTTCTGAGGGACCATTCCGCTCTGGGAGAGGAGGCCACTAATTGCCTGCAAGAATACTGACACTTGGCTAGAGATCTCTTGCTGGAAATGCTGCTGCTGCCGCTGCATATCAGAAATCTGCGATCGGACCATGTCCATCATGTCGCTGGCAGAAGCGCTGGGGGCAACGGAAGGTATAGTGAAGGCACTGCCACTGGAAGAAGTATAGCTAGAACTCGCACACGCTGATGTCACCGCGCTTGCGTCTAGGCTCTCCCCAAAACCATATATTCGGCCTTTCTTCGGTACGCCAGCTGCTGCCACCCACTCCACCGGATCGAACTCCGGCTGCTGCGTGTCTCCCTCCCCGTACTTCTCTGTCACTGCTTTGCTATATGTTTCCTACAAATTGAATAAAATAACTAGTCAATTTCATATGAATTACATGCCGATTTAAATGAACGGTACAAGTTACATATGTAGATAAACTTACCGCTGCTGACTTAGCTGTGTCACTCACAAAATCATTAGTCCCCTTCTTTTTGTGTGTTCTGTCGAACACCTCGAGGAACGACGGAGGTCGATTAAGCTCCACAGCCTGTTATACAATTCATAGTAAAAAAAAGTCAAATATTGGGATAAATTGTAAGAAGATAAATTGGTATATTACTTACCAATTTTTGTTTATGAGCCGCATAAGAGATGGACCCACTCGTATGCAAATTTGAACCTGGTTTTGACGCCCTGTTTGCTTTGGCTTTTTCGGACTTTTCTATCCACTTGGGGTCGGCAAAATGGTCACAAGATATCTCCCAATCCTCCTGCCTCATCCATAGAGGGCGATGCGCCTTCCACAATTGTCGGTCTTCACTCCCCCCACTCAATTTTTTAGCGTGTGCTCGGGCCTCATGTATTTTCCTCTTGTAACTTGAGAGCATAGTAGACTCCCAGGCACGACGACATCTCGCCGCGTCATGTCCACATGTGAATTGAAAAGACCGCTGTAAATCAATTACTTTTCACACTTAGTATAAAGTTGTAAATAGACTTTGGAAATACTTGAATTAAATGACGTAATTACTTACTAAGAACATGTTGTACAATGAATCGCGGACGGACATCGGAAAATCTCTGAAAGTGGAAGCTGCCCCGGGCACATGTGCCAACATGAGTTCGGTGGAATGATGGACAGCGCCGTGGGGTTCAAATTTCATACTGCAATTGCAAATGTCAAAATATTCATATTACACAGTTGAGGGCTAATTAATGTAATATAACCTTATAGATTTACCCGGATACCCAACACGGGCGACGTCTATCATGGGTCGTGCCTCCCTCGTGACAACTGCCGACATCGTCAAGGGGCTGACTGGTGGGGGTGGGCCCTGTACAAGTGGGAGGTGGTGGGAGGGCACTGAGACCTGCAAGAATTTATTGTCATGTGGAGTGATACATATACTGCGAACATATAATTAAAATATACATACCTGCAGCGGGAGGTGGTGGGGTTGGCGTATGCACAACATGTGGGAGGCCACTGAGACCTGCAAGAATTTATTGTCATGTGGAGTGATACATATACTGCGAACATATAATTAAAATATACATACCTGCAGCGGGAGGTGGTGGGGGTGGCGTATGCACAACATGTGGGAGGCCACTGAGACCTGCAAGAATTTATTGTCATGTGGAGTGATACATATACTGCGAACATATAATTAAAATATACATACCTGCAGCGGGAGGTGGTGGGGGTGGCGTATGCACAACATGTGGGAGGCCACTGAGACCTGCAAGAATTTATTGTCATGTGGAGTGATACATATACTGCGAACATATAATTAAAATATACATACCTGCAGCGGGAGGTGGTGGGGTTGGCGTATGCACAACATGTGGGAGGCCACTGAGACCTGCAAGAATTTATTGTCATGTGGAGTGATACATATACTGCGAACATATAATTAAAATATACATACCTGCAGCGGGAGGTGGTGGGGGTGGCGTATGCACAACATGTGGGAGGCCACTGAGACCTGCAAGAATTTATTGTCATGTGGAGTGATACATATAATGCGAACATATAATTAAAATATACATACCTGCAGCGGGAGGTGGTGGGGGTGGCGTATGCACGACAGGTGGGAGGCCACTGAGACCTGCAAGAATTTATTGTCATAAGTAGAACAAATATTGAAGAATTTAAATTAAAATATACATACATGATCCTCGAGTCTTTTTGCCACTGAGACCTGCAAGAATTTATTGTCATGTGGAGTGATACAAATATTGCGAACATATAATTAAAATATACATACCTGCAGCGGAAGGTGGTGGGAGTGGCGTATGCACAACAGGTGGGAGGCCACTGAGACCTGCAAGAACTTATTTTCATAAGTAGAACAAATGTTCAAGAATTTAAATTAAAATATACATACCTGTAGCGGGAGGTGGTGGCGTATGTACAAGTGGTGGTGAGCCGACACTTGCACCTATAAATAAATTCTTTTAAGTTTGTAAATAAATAAAATATTTATATAGCTAACTTATTGATCAAATATACCTGTGTCTGAAGAAGATGGTAGCGAGGAGATAGTAGTGCCCCTCTCACTGCTAGATCTCCTCCCACCCCTACTACGACCTCCTCGCACCATTTCCTTATTAATAACAAAACAATTAATACATATTAATCCACAATTATATAAGGCTAGACAAATGTTATTTAAAATTATGCTTAAAAGTAAGAATCTTCTTACTAAATTATCAAAACATGCCTCCCTCATGTTGATATATCTAGCTCAACTTCATCATCTTCGTCATCCATAGTAGTCTCATGAGATTCAAAATCTTCATCTTCATCTGATTCTTCCTCCCCTCTAACATCAACATTTAGCTCCGTCGGATCGACTTCTTCCACGCCATCTCGCGTACGTAATGACAGTGGCTCATCAGATTCGTCCATATTAAACCTAGAGGAACCGACAACGCCAACTTCGTCTGATTGATAATATTCAGCACGAGCAACCTCTGAGACATCTCCACTCATAGTTAACTCATAAGTGGGAAAGAGTTTTGAGTTAACCCTGCAAACTGCCCACCAATCTCTATTCTTGGATGATGGATAGCTTGAATAGTACACTTGCTGGGCTTGTGCGGCTAAAATGAACGGTTCATAGGTCTTAAGTTTAAACCTATGCTTGACATTGACAATCCCATAATTTGTGTCATGTAGAACAGAATTAGGATCAAACCATTGACACTTAAATATATATACATGATTGTCTTGTCCCAAATACTGAAGTTCTAAGACTTCTTCAATAATACCATAGTAGTCCAATTCCATTTCATTGTATAAATTTCCCTTCACACATACGCCGCTGTTCATCGTAGACTTATTTCGCCCATAATCCCTTGTATGAAATTTGTATCCATTCACAATATATCCCGGATAGGCACGTGTCTGGTTCGAGGGGCCATAACTTATCTGTTGTACTCTTTGATCAGTAATGAGACCTTGTTCAACCTATATTCAAATTAGAGTAGTTAAAATAATAACAATTACCTCAACATACGTAAATACAAACATATATATTCAGAGTTCACACTAACTCGGTTTCTTAGCCATTTGGAAAAAAACTTGTCGCGTTCTTTTTCAATCTCCACATCCTGGATATTTGGACATTTTTCAGCTAATTCTGAATCAAATTGTCTGCAATATAAATGTAGCACCCCGTAAAAAAAATGATTAAAAAAATTGATAAAGCCAATGTATAGACTTTGTGAAGTCAATGTTGTATAGACTTTGAGGAAGCCAATGTATAGACTTTGAGGATGTATAGACTTTGAGGAAGCCAATGTATAGACTTTGTGAAGTCAATGTTGTATAGACTTTGAGGATGTATAGACTTATGGAGTTGCTGGAAATGTGAATTAATATCTTACTCAACATAAGGTTCAATCTCGAGGCAATTCAAAAGAATATATATCTCAGCGGCGTGCAACTCTCTATCTTCGAGCGTGCGAGTCAAGCAACGTCCGAACGCACGTCCAGGATGTTTAAATATGGAGAGCCGATCGGACGATTCATCCACTCCCCCATCATCATTACGTGGAGGTCGAGTACGACGAGTTTGAATCTCTGGCTCAAAGTACATAGAACAGAAGTTCAAATTTCTTCAAGAATGTATGCCTCAGCAATCGAACCCTCCACCTGTGCCTTGTTGCGAACTTTCATTTTTAATTCATGCATGCACCTACAACAACAAGTCAGATGGCAACAAAATGTAGCGGCTATGGACGACTTATAAGTTAACAAAAATTGTCACATACCTCTCAAATGGATACATCCATCGAAATTGTACTGGACCTCCGACGATAGCCTCATATGGCAAATGAACTACCAGGTGCTCCATCGAATCAAAGAATGCCGGAGGAAATATCTTCTCTAGCTTGCAAATGGTTGTGACAACATCTTGTTCGATAGTTTGTACATCCCGAAGTCTGAGTTCAGATGCACATAAAATCTTGAAAAATTGACTCATCTCAGCTAGTGCTCCCCATATCTGCTTTGGCAACAAATCACGAAATGCAATGGGCAGTAGCCTCTCCATGAACACATGACAGTCGTGACTTTTCATACCATATATTTTCCCCTCATTAACATTCACACAACGGGCTATGTTGGATGCATATCCATCTGGGAATCTCAGTTGTTTCAACCACTGGCATACTTCCTTGATCTGTGTATCATGAAGCACATAAGTTGCTTTAGGCTGCACAGTTTTGCCATTGACACTTTGTAGTTCCAATTCTGGACGTCTACAAAGCATCTTTAAATCCATACGTGCTTTGGCGTTGTCCTTTGTTTTCCCTTTAACATTCATGATCGTATTGAACACATTATCAAAAAAATTCTTCTCGGTATGCATGACATCCAGATTGTGTCGTACAAGAAGAGTTGACCAATAAGGTAATTCCCAAAAAATGCTTTTCTTGACCCAGTTGTGATCCTTTCCAAAATTAGGGAGTTGCCGTGTGCTACCAGACAATTGAACTACATCTGGTAAATTGTGCACCCGTGACGCCATATGTAGACCCGACACCCGTTGCAAGTCAGCTTCATCCATTTCAACAGTATTTTTTTTAAACGAGTCTTTTTGCCTTCGAAAAGGATGGTCACTTGGTAGCAACCGCCGATGGCAATCAAACCAGCAGCTTTTCCCCCCATGTTTCAATACAAATGATTTGGTATCTTCCATACAGTAAGGACATGCTAGCCTCCCATGTGTGCTCCAACCAGATAGCATTCCATATGCAGGGAAGTCACTTATTGTCCACATCAGTGCAGCCTTCATAATAAAATTTTTCTTCCTATATGCATCATAAGTAACAACTCCATCAGTCCATAAAAATTTGAGCTCATCAATCAACGGCCTGAGATATATGTCCAAATTTTTTCCGGGACTTTTTGGACCAGGAATTACTAGGGACAAAAATAGATTTTCTCGCTTCATGCACATGTGCGGCGGAAGGTTGTACGGTGTCATGAACACTGGCCAACAAGAATAAGCTGCCACTGAACCACCGAATGGATTAAAGCCATCTGTGCATAAACCCAATCGAACATTACGTGACTCCCTTGAAAAGGCAAGATGAGTACGACTAAAGTGAGTCCAAGCTTCACCATCGGCAGGATGACTGATTATATCATCGGCACGACGTACTCTTTCGGTGTGCCATGTCATATGCCGAGCCGTCTTTGAGGACATATACAGTCGCTGCAGCCTAGGCACAAGAGGGAAGTATCGCAACGCCTTGTAAGGTACATCTTTTGCCTTTGAATTGACCCCCCCCTTAGGTTTGAATCTGTCATGGCCACAAACTGAACATGATATCTTATCTGCATCATCTTTGTAATATAACATACAATGATTCGGACATGCATCTATTTTCACATATCCAAGTCCTAAGTCATTGACCATCTTTTTTGCACGGTAAAAAGTTTCTGGCAACTTCTCGTCTCGAGGCAACATACTCTTGATCAAGAGGAGGAGACGGTCAAAACAAGTCTCACTGATGTGAAATTCAGATTTCAAGTTCAACAACTGTGACACTGCAGACAATCGAGTGTGATTTTCACAACCATCCCACAGCGGCTCATCAGCATCCCTAAGTAGTTCATAAAATCTTCCGCTGTCTTATTCGGCACTTCATCGTGAATATTAAAACTAGGACCAGCAGCATCTACAACCATATCCACGTACCCACTTGTGCCTGCAATATTGTCGGGCTCATACCTCCCGAATTGCTCACCATGACACGTCCAATTCGTATAACCATCCACGAACCCTTTCGTGTACAAATGATGTTGCACATCCCATGTTGAACACCACCTCAAGTTTCTACAACTTGAACAAGGGCATCGAATGTGACCGTCGCGATCTATTGCTGCATTTGGATTCCCCAATGCAAATTGAATGAAACTCTCAACCCCAAGCTTAAAGTCATCTGACACCACCCGGTCAACTATTCTACGATACATCCATGAACGATCTGTCGACATTTTGCCTGCACCCAATAAATGACAATACACATCCTAACTTTCAAATCATTACTCATAATATTACACCCGACCCTTTCCTCACATCGTTCATCATAGACCATTTGCAGTTGGAAGAGGAATATTGATTAGATTATCACTTTTTAACCCATCCATGAAGGTTTGATCGCACAATCACTTACTATATGTGCTGCACGATTTGCTAAAAATTTCGGCATCATCTCCCCACACTTCTCCGATATACCAAATATATTTATTGATTTTGAAATTTTCTTAAACACTTACAAGTAAGTGGTTAAGAAAACACTCAAAATCAATAATGGTATATCAGAGAAGAGTGAGGAGACGCAACCGAAATTCTCAACAAACCATACAAACATATATAGTAAATGACTGCCTAAGTGCGATCAAACATTCACAGACTGTCCAAACGGGACAATTCAAGACTTTGAGGTAGATATATACATTCTCATAAATAAATGAGAACATACATATCAATCCCAAAGTCTTGAACGGGAAGGCACATTGACACGTTTTAACGCGCTCTCCTGAGGTGCGTGTAATGTTAGGTCGCACCCACGCACCTCAACTCACAGGGAATACCCCATGCATTTATATAACATAAAATTAAATAACAACGCAATTATCATTATGCACATATCAAATTAAATAACACCCAAATTACAAAAATTTTCAAATGAATAACATCGAAGCAAAACAATCTACATTTTTGAGCTAAATTAACATCAAATTTCTATTAAAATCAGATTTAAAATTATATTTACATGCAATTAAAATCCACAAAGTTTTAAATCACAAAACGAATTTTTTGGGTATTTACCTATTGCTATAGAGAATTCTGATTTCTTTGCATTTATCCACATCTTTGTATATATGTACTACTTAAGATATGTGGTCATTCCATTTCTCTATATCTTCTTATCATCATAAGACAAGGTTCAAATGGGATCACTTTCAACCTCAGTGGAGCATGTACGGCCTCAAGAATGGTAGGACGTCCTTTTTGCATGAGAATTGCTCCCATGCCAGTTCCACTAGCATCACACTCGACTACAAAAGTTTCTGAAAAATCAGGCAAGACAAGAACTGGGGCAGTTGACATAGCCTCTTTAAGCTATAAGAAGGCTTGATGAGAAGATGGGCTCCAACTATAACTGTCCTTCTTAAGAAGACTGGTCAGAGGTGCAGCAATAAGACCATAGTTTTTAATAAATTTTCTGTAGTATCCTGTAAGCCCTAAGAATCCTCTCAAAGCCCTCACAGACCGGGGTACAGGCCAAGTACAAATGGCTTGTAGTTTAGACATGTCCATAGCAACCCCTTTTTCTGAAATAATGTGGCCAAGATACTCAATTTCTCTGACCCCAAACACACATTTAGACATTTTAGCATACAATTGGTTGTCTACTCATAGTGTCCCTCATGTGTTCTAAAGGCAGTTTTGTAAACATCATCAGGATGCATTCTAATTTGATGATAACCCGATCTCAAATCCAGCTTGGAAAAGTACTTGGACCCATGTAATATGAAATCCTGACCATTCAAGGAAAACTTCATGGACATTTGAGAAACGTTTAGGGTTATATCTCCAAGTAACTAGAGCCAAGTATTCCCCAAGATCACATCAACACTGCCAAGAGGAAGAATTAAAAAGTCTAAAGTAAATTACATGCCAGGCATCTTAAGGTTAACTCCAGGACACCAACCCTGTGAAGAGATTTGGAGACCTGCAGCTATTTTGACAGGGTGGGAATCAAAGTTTGTCACAGATAATCCCAACTTCTTTACAACATGGGGGTCCAAAAAATTATGGGTGCTCCCATTGTCAATCAAAACCAGGACAGACATGGTACCCATTTTCCCTAATACTTTCAATGTGCCCGGTGATGCTAAGTGAGTAACATATTGAGCTGACAGAGAGGGTTGTATGACAGGAGAGAATTCAATGAAGGGTTCTGGATCACACTGTCTAAAGGAGCAAAATCACTATCATCCGGAATAAGATGCAGTAAAAAAAGTTTATGAGGTTGGCATGTGTGGCCTGGAAGCCATTTATCATCACAATTATAACATAGGCCTTTAGCCTTTCGTTCCTGCAACTGTTGTGTAGATAACTTTTTAACTGGTGGGTTTACTCCTTTAGGGGAGAATGCTGGCTGAGAGTTTGGAGTAAAAGGTTTCAGTGTCTGAGGTGCTGAAAAGATAAAGTGTGGTGAAGCTCGGCGTCTGGCAGTAAACATTTGTTCTTGAATTCTTGCCAACTCCATAGCATGTGATAAGGAATGGGGCATGAAGGAGCGAACTTCACAGGCAAGATCCTCTCGTAAACCACTCAGAAAAACACCCAGCAAATGCTTCTCAGAAAGTCCAGTTATTCTATTGTACATGGTCTCAAATTGCCATTGATACGCAGCTACTGTACCCACTTGTCTGAGTTTACTCAGTTGCCCATGAGAATCCACAGAAGAAACTGCACCAAACCGTGACTCTAACCCAGCTAAAAACTCATGCAAAGAAACAGATTCTTTAGAGCTAGAGAAATGCCAAAACCACTGTAAGGCCTCTCCATCCAAATAATAAGATGCTATAGTAACTCGTTGCGTATCCGGAACATTATTACAGTAAAAATAGCGATTAGCTTTGAATCGCCATTCAGCTGGGTCATAACTCCCATCAAATTTAGGGAACTCGTGCAACTTATGGCGAAAAGAACCAGGAATATCAGCCACAGCAGACAGAGAATTTTGGGATTCAAATTTCTCGAAGTTGGACTCCAAAGATTGCATCCGATTAGACATGACTCCAGCTAATCCATCAACCACTAACTAACAACTAATCCATCAGCCACTAACTAATAAAATGCAACAGGGATATCTAATTTAACTAACCCCGCTCAGAACTGAGTTATAGCTTCCGAGCTGGTTCAACGGTCTGCGACTCGGCCTGTCGAGCCACTCGAGACATGACACCCCCCTCCCACAAAGCTCCCCCTCCTCCCACCCGCCCTCCTGCTCCCACTGAGCTCCCCCCCACTGGAACCCTCTCGGATGCCCCTCCCCCCTCCCACGGAGCTCCCCGTCCCACCAAGCTCCACCCCCCTCCCACAGAGCTCCCCCCTCTCCTCTGTATGCTGAACAGTCGAGCAAGATCCTGCTTCAACTCATCATTGCCCGAAGACCGAGTGATATCTATTGATCTACCAATCAAAAAGCTGCTATCATTAGTGGAGTCACTAGAATTAAATGCCACATCTGGAACCCCAAAAGATTGAGAAACAATTGATGTTGAGAATTCTGCTTGAGTTTCCTTGGAGCCACTGGAATTGGAAATAATGTTGTTTGAAGTGAGATTAGTCTGATAGTCTTTGCCAGAGCTTATATTTTTTGCTAGTAAAGGATCACTAGGCATTGGTATCCCAAGAGGGTTATCAATGTCAACTCCAAAAAGGACATTGTTTCTCGGATCAGAAGTTGGAACTTCACTTTCCTGCATACCATCTGAACTAAAAATTAATGATTGTTGATTGAATGAAGGTTCTTTGATGGTGTTCTTGTAAACTCTGGCTATTTATTGCGTTTAGAATGTCACATGCCCAGGAAAGGAAAAATGCAGCTATCATCAAGTTCTGTCCGGGGCAAGACTAGGAACATGTGTAGCATTTCACACAAGCGATTTATTTTTTTTAAAAAAAATAACCTGTGTATCGTTAAACTAAACCCATGGTTGTTCAGTCCAAATCAGTCTCCGTGGGTCCGACGAGTCTCCCCAGTCTAATTCAGTCCAAATTAATCAGGAAGAAGCTACCCAGGGAGATCCCAAGTGATGTGAAATTGTTCACAGTGGCCAATTTGGGCAGGGAGTGAGACGGTCACTTAGGCCACGGGTCCAAATTATCTATGACTCCGTTAGGTGGAGTTTGGCTGGATTTGTGGGGATGAGTTTTAAAATTCTACTCATTAAAATATCTGACATCTCTATCATTTTAATCAAATGTAGTATTAAGATCTTGACTTATGCGCCCTGATAGATTTTTGGAGGAGAATAAGACATGTTCAAACTGAGTCTATTTTCGGAATTTGCGATATCTCACTCCAACGAGTTTTTAGATAGATTCTACAAATTAAAATACATCCACCTAATGTTCAAACTAGATTTTACAAGAACAGCATCATAATGAGAGGGGGAGAGGGGCCACGGACAGGGGAAGAGAGGGCAGTGGAGGGGGTGGGGGAGGGCTGCCAGAGGGAGTGAGGGAGCGCGAGAGGGGAGAGGGAGAGGGAGTGAGGGAGCCGGACAGGGGAGAGAGGGCAGTGGAGGGGGTGGGGGAGGGCGGCCAGAGGGAGTGAGGGAGCGCGAGAGGGGAGAGGGAGAGGGAGTGAGGGAGCCGGACAGGGGAGAGAGGGCAGTGGAGGGGGTGGGGGAGGGCGGCCAGAGGGAGTGAGAGGGAGAGGGAGTGAGGGAGCCGGACAGGGGAGAGAGGGCAGTGGAGGGGGTGGGGGAGGGCGGCCAGAGGGAGTGAGGAAGCGCGAGAGGGGAGAGGGAGAGGGAGTGAGGGACCCGGACAGGGGAGAGAGGGCAGTGGAGGAGGTGGGGGAGGGCGGCCAGAGGGAGTGAGGGAGCGCGAGAGGGGAGAGGGAGAGGGAGTGAGGGAGCCGGACAGGGGAGAGGGAGAGGGATTGAGGGAGGGGAACATGATCGGGAGAGAGAGAGGGAGAGCGAGGCCACTTACCGGCCGGCGGCGACGGCGACCGTGGGAAGAGGATGATGGCGGCGACGGTGACCACGACCGTGAGAGGGAGGGAGGTTGGCGAATGGCGGCGATGGCGAGGACGGCGAGGACGGCGGGGTCTCCGGTGACGGCGAGGATGGCGGGGCCTTCGGCTACGGCGAGGACGGCGGCTCCGGCGGCGAAGACGGCTCCTGCGGCGACGACCGCAAGCAGAGGGCAGAGGAAGGAGAGAGTGAGAGGGAGAGTGGGGGGGTGGAAATGGGGCCAGGTGGAAGAGGCGGCAGGGAGGGGCGGGAAAGGCGGAATTTTCCGACGGAAATACGAACGGAACTTATTTCCGTCTGAAATTTCAGACGGATTATTTCCGTCGGAATATCCGTCCCAAATTTACGATGTATATAAAGACGGAATATATTCCATCTATAATTATAGACGGATCTTCAGAGGGAGTCTGGTGTGTCCTTAATAACAACGGAATTTGTGACGGAAACTAATCCGTCACAAATACAGATGGATTTTAAGACAGAAAAATTTCCGTCTGAAACATCCGTCTGAAATCCCACTTTTTTTGGTAGTGTTTAACGCCCCGTCGGTGGAAGGTTTAGTCGGTTTAACGCCCCGCCGGCGGAATGTTTAGTCGGTTTAACGCCCCGTCGGCGGAAGGTCTAGTCGGTTTAACGCCCCGTCGGTGGTTCTTTCTCTTCTTCTCTTCTTCTTTTATGGACATGCAGGTGCAAAGACCACATATGTCTCGTGACTCTCTTTTTGTCCCTTCTCTTCTTCTTTTGTAGAGAGACAGGTGCCGAGACCATGTTCGCCTCGTGATTGTTCTTTCTCTTTTTTTTTCTTCTTTTGTAGAGAGGCAGGTGCACGGACCATGTTTGCCTCGTGATCATTTCTTTCTTCTCTTCTCTTCTTCTTTTGTGTAGAGAGGCGGGTTCAAGGACCATGTTCGCCTCATGTCTCTTTTTTTCTCTTCTATTCTGTGGGGAGACAGGTGCAAAGACCATGTCTGCCTCGTGACTCTTCTTTCTCTTCTTCTCTTCTTCTGTTATGGAGAGGCGGTGCAAAGATCATGCTTGCCTCATGGTCATTTCTTTCTTTTTTTTCCTTCTTTTGTGTGAAGAGGCGGGTTCAATTCTTTCTTTTTTTTTTTCTTCTTTTGTGTGAAGAGGCGGGTTCAAGGACCGTGTTCGCCCCGTGACTGTTCTTTCTCTTCTTCTTTCATGGAGAGGCAGGTGCAGAGACCATGTTCACCTCGTGACTGTTCTTTCTCTTCTTCTCTTCTTCTTTTATGGAGAGGCAGGTGCAAGGACCATGTTCGCCTCATGTCTCTTTTTTCTCTTCTCTTCTTCTTTTGTAGAGAGGCAGGTGCAGAGACCATGTTCGCCCCGTGACTGCTCTTTCTCTTCTTCTCTTCTTCTTTTAAGGAGAGGCAGGTGCAAGGACCATGTTCGCCCATGTCTCCTTTTTCTCTTCTCTTCTTCTTTTGTAGAGAGGCAGGTGCATAGACCATGTTCGCCCCATGACTGCTCTTTCTCTTCTTCTCTTCTTCTTTTATAGAGAGGCAGGTGCAAGGACCATGTTCACCACATGACTGTTCTTTCTCTTCTTCTCTTCTTTTTTTATGGAGAGGCAGGTGCAAGGACCATGTTTGCCTCGTGACTGTTCTTTCTTTTCTTCTCTTCTTCTTTTATGGAGAGGCGGGTGCAAAGACCGCGTCTGCGTCGTGACTCTCTCTCTCTTTTTCTTCTCTTCTTCTTTTGTAGAGAGACAGGTGCACAGACCATGTTCGCCCCGTGATTGTTCTTTCTCTTCTTCTCTTCTTCTTTTATGGAGAGGCGGGTTCAGGGACCACGTCTGCCTCCTGTGTCTCTTCTTCCTTCTCTTCTCTTCTTTTGCGTGATGAGGTGGGCTCGAAGACCACGTCTGCCTCATGCGTCTTCTTTTCCTTTTCTTCTCTTCTTTTGTATGATGAGGCGGGCTCGAAGACCACGTCTGCCTCGTGCGTGTCTTTTTCTTTATTCTGCTCTTCTTTTCTCATTAATACTTCCACGCTGGAGTGTATTTCTCTTAATATGCCCCCCAGGTTGGGGTGTAGCTTCATTTGGTATGCATCCCCCCTGAGGGGGTGTGTTTTGCCTCTTCGCTTCTGTGGCCCCAGGCGGGGTGTATTTTTTGGCTTATTTGTCCCCAGACCAGGGTGCGTTTTTTTTAATGCCCCTGATGCGGGGTGTAGCTCTCTTCAAATGCCCCCATGGTGGGGTATACTCTTCACGGCTTCCATGCCCCCAGGTGGGGTATGTTTCTTCCTCAAATACCCTTAAGCCAGGGTGGACTTCTCTTCATATGCCCCTGAGCCGGGGCGTGTTCTTTATAGCTTCTAGGCCCTCGAGGCGAGGTATGTTTCTTCTTCATATGCCCCTGGTACGGGGTGTAGCTCTCTTCAAATGCCCCCAAGCCGGGGTATACTCTTTACGGCTCCTATGCCCCCAGGCGGGGTATGTTTCTTCTTCATATGCCCCTGGTACAGGGCGTAGCTCTCTTCAAATGCCCCCGGGACGGGGGTGTATCTTTTGCTTCTTATGCCCAACCCTGAGGCCGGGGTGTATCTTTTGCTTCTTACGCCCCCCTGAGGCGGGGGTGTATCTCTTTATGGCTTCTGTGCCCCCGAAGCAGGGTATGTTATTTTTTTTTTTAAATGCCGCTTGGGCGGAGTATATCTTTCTTCTTATGCTCCCAGATCGGGATGTATGTCTCTTTATTTCTGAGCCCCGGGTCGGGGTAGCTGCTTCTGCTTCTTATGCGCCAAGGGCGGAGTGTATCTCTTTCTGTGCCCCTAGGCTGGGGTACATTCTTCATGTTTCTTATACCCTTTTCGCACGACATATTCTCTTGCTTCTTATGTCCTTGGATCGGGGCGTATGTTTCTTCTTCTGACGCCCCTAGGTCGGGGTATATTCCTTCTTCATGTGCTCCCAGGTCGGGATGTATGTCTCTTTGCTTCTTTACGCCCCCGGATTGGGGTAAATGCTTCTGCTTCTTATGCGCCAAGGGCGGAGTGTATTTTTGTGCCCCCAGGCTGGGGTAGGTGCTTCTACTTTTTATGCGCCAAGGGCGGAGTGTGTCTCTTTCTGTGCCCCTAGGCTGGGGTAGGTGCTTCTACTTTTTATGTGCCAAAGGCGGAGTGTGTCTCTTTCGGTGCCCCTAGGCTGGGGTACATTCTTCATGTTTCTTATACTCTTTTCGCATGGCGTATTCTCTTGCTTCTTATGTCCTTGGATCGGGGCGTATGTTTCTTCTTCCGATGTCCCTAAGTCAGGGTATATTCTTTCTTCATGTGCTCCCAGGTCAGGATGTATGTCTCTTTGCTTCTTTATGCCCCCGGATCGGGGTAAATGCTTCTGCTTCTTATGCGCCAAGGGCGGAGTGTATTTTTGTGCCCCCAGGCTGGGGTAGGTGCTTCTGCTTTTTATGCACCAAGGGCGGAGTGTGTCTCTTTCTGTGCCCCTAGGCTGGGGTACATTCTTCATGTTTCTTATACTCTTTTCGCATGGCGTATTCTCTTGCTTCTTATGTCCTTCCAGGGATGGGGTGGAATTCTCTTCAGTTACCCCTGAGTCAGGGTTGATTCTTCTGCCTCTTATGCCCCAAGGTGGGGTACACTTCTCTTCATATGCCCCCCTGAGCCGGGGTGCAACTCTGCTTCTTCTCATGACCCCTGGCCGGGGCAGTCTCTTCTTCTTATGCTTATGTGCTCCCGCATCGGGGTGTATTCCTTTCTTCACGTGCTCCCCTAAGCTGGGGAATATTGTGTGTTTTGCTTCAGATACCCCCCCCCCAGGGGGGGGGGGGGATATATGTTGCTTCCCGGACCCCGGGGCCTGGATGTATTCCTTCTTCAAATGCCCCTAAGTCGGGGTGTATTCTTCTCTCCTTACGCTCCCAAGACGGGCTGTAGCTTCTTCAAATGCCCCTAAGCCGGGGCATATTCTTTATGACTTTTATGCCCCCAGGCGGGGTATGTTTCTTTTTCAATTGTCCCTAGGACAGGGTGTACTCTTCTCTTTCTTATGCTCCCGAAGCGGGATGTAGCTTCTTCAAATGCCCCTAAGCCGGGGCGTGTTCTTTATGGCTTCCATGCCCCCGGGTGGGGTATGTTTTGCTTCTTGCGCTCCAAAGGCGGGGCGTATATTGCTTTTTTTTTGTGTGCCCCAAAGGTGGGGTAGAATCTCTTCATATGCCCCCGAGTCGGGGCGTAGCCGTGTCTCACATGCCCCCATGCGGGGTGAGCTTGGCTTCTTATGCACCCGAGGCGGGGTGTGTTTCTTCTTCTGATGTCCCTAAGTCGGGGTTTGCTTCTTTATTTGTGTGCCCCCGGGCCGGGGTGAATTCTTGCTTCTTATTCCCCATGGTGGGGTATGGTCTTTGCTTCTTATGCCCTCATGACGAGGTGGATGCGTGCTTCATGTGCCTCATACCGGGGTATATTTCTTCCTCGAATGCCCCTAAGCCGGGGTGTGGGTTCCGCTTCTTATGCCCCAGAGTGGGGTATGCTTCTCTTCATATGCCCCTGAGTCGGGGGATGTTGTTTGTTCTTTATGCCCCTAGATCGGGGCGAAACTATGTTGCTTCTTATGCCCCCAAGGCGGGGTGTGTTTCTCTTCATGTGTCCCACAGTCAGGGTATGTCTTCTGCTTCAAATACCCCCCTGAGCCGGGGTGCATTCTTGCTGCTTCTTATGCCCCATGGCGGGGGTATGTTCTGCTTCTTTTACCCCCTCAAGGCGGGGCGTATTTCTCTTCAGATGCCCCCCCCCAGAGTGGGAGTGTAGCTTTTCTTCATCTGCCCCCCCCAGGTCGGGGGGTATGCCTCTTCACTTCCGTGCCCCTAAGCGGGGTACGTTTCTTCTTCAAAGGCCCCTGAGCCGGGGTGTAGCTTTGTTGTCTGTCGTGCCCCCAAAGTGGGATAGAATCTCTTCATATGCCCCTAGATCAGGGTGTATATTTCTTTTAGTCTCTTATGCCCCTATGACGGGGTATATCTCCTCTTCTTATCCCCTGTGGCAGGGTATGTGCTTGCTCTCTTTGGGAGTGGTGGCCATGCTTGGCCTCATTGCTATAAAGCATTCCCCACAGCGGGCAACCATTCACCAAGATACAATTGTGGCTCGCTGGGTCTTTTAACAACCACTCGGGGGCCGTTTTGTGCCGGATGGAGGCAGCAGGAAGGAGGAACGAGCGGGGTCATTGCACCGCGGACTCGGGACCTCCGAGAGTCGGGCGGGATGCCGGGTTTCTTCTTGCTCTTTCAGTCGGCGATGCTGGCCAACTTTTCTTCCTTTCTTCTTTATTTCTCCCCTTTTTTTTGTATGATTGACCGGGGTGGAGGTGCAGGAGAGCGCTCACCCCATCAGGGAGGGGATGAGTGGTTCGCTCCACCGCATCAACCCTGCAGTGGTAATCTTTATTCAGCACGGGTCTCGACGGACGTGGCCGTACAACCCTCTCTTGCCAATTCTTTCTCTTCTTTTTTTTTTGCTTCTTTCTTTTCTTTTTTTTCCTTTTCTTCTCTTCTTCTTTTCTTCTTTTCTTCTCTTTCTTCTTGAGGGAAACGGGGGGGGCTTGATTTCCCCTCCATTCTCTTATCTTTCTCTTCTCCCCCCTTTTTTATAACAGCCCCCATGATTCCTGGAAGCTGCATATGCTTCGAAGCAGCGTCCTCGAGGCCGCGAAGGCAGCTGCATCGAGTCTGGATTTTCTCCCCATAGGGCTGGCAAAGACAGCACCTGCAATTCATCAAAGCAGGCAAACATCATTTATTAGGGGGCCATGAGGCCCTGAATCCCGGCGAAGAGATGAAGGGTAGTTTCTGTCCCACCGGGCGTGCCAGACTTGTGGACGCACTTTTCGATCGTCTATTATGCTCGTCTCTTCAGGAATGGTTGATTCATCTATTAAGTGCGTGGGCGTGCCAGTCACAAAGTGACAATTTATTCGGGCTCCGAAGAGCCCACGGTGCGCTCGATCTGACTCGGTCAGACAATTGCGTGGTTCGTGTCGGGACCAAAACCCGCCGCGCCATAAAGGTCACGATGTCATTTACATCCCCCATACGAGGGAACACCCTTGATTAATCGTCGGGATTCAGGGCCTCATGGCCAAGAAATCAATTGCATGGAAGGTCTATTACGAGGTATTGAAATCCTGTGGACGCACTAAAATTCGCTTATTCATGTGGTTTCGTCTATTGAATGCGTGGGCGTGCCAGTCACAGAAGTGACGATTTATTCGGGCTCCGAAGAGCCCATGGTGCGCTCGATCTAACTTCGTCAGACGATTGTGTGGTTCGGGTCGGGACCAAAACCCGCCGCGCCGTAAAGGTCACGACGTCATTTACATCCCCCATACGAGGGAACACCCTTGATTAATCGCCGAGATTCAGGGCCTCATGGCCAAGAGATTAATTGCACGAAGAGTCTATTACGAGGTATTGAGATCCTCACGTGAGGGCGAGAAGAAAACCATTTGAGATCATGTCGGTCATGTGCTGACCATTTGATGTTCGGACGAGTGTCCGTCTCGGGGAAAACACGATCGTCGCGGGAAGACCGGAGCATATGTATGCCAGGATATGGCAATTTACTATTCATAAGAACGGAAAACGTTTGGCTAAACCTCGGTTAGAGCGGTCGGAAACTGATAAATCTGTTGGCCCTGTGCAAGAGCAAGCTGCGACCATACTGCGGTGGGCCCCCCGCGGTCGAAACAAGACTTGCATGAGCGTCATTAATATTTTCGGTACCAAGGGGTGACGAGGGAATATCTCTTGAATCGACTGAAAAGCTCTGTGTCCGGAGAAGCAGGCGTTCGAAACATGTCGGTCATTTGGGAGACCATTTAATATTCGGACGAGAATCCGGCTTGAGAATATTGTAATCGTCACGGGAGGACCTGGAACATATGCATGCCGGGATACAACAAGTTTATTATTCCGAGACACTGAAAATATTCGGTTGAATCTCGGCTAGTGTAGCAGGAAGCTAGTGGATTTATTAGCCCAGTGCAAGATCGAGTCAGGACCATGCCGGGGGCGCCTCCCGTGGTCCGAACGAGGCTTGCGCGGGCATCATTAATATTTTCGGTGCCGGAGGGCAACGGGGGAGAGTCCTGGGACTAGACTCCAGAACCGAAAACGTGTTTGAAAGGAGCGGGCTGTAGACCGAGGATATGAGCCAGACGATGACCATGATCGGGTCAGGCCCGAGGTCTACGTGTGGCCCACGGAGGCCTTATTGATATTCCCATGGAAGGAGTCCAGGGGTGGCGAGAGCCGTCTCGTTCTATTTCGATTCTGTCGGTCGCTTACGGACCTTTTCATGTTCGGGCAAGGGCCCATATTGAAAGTGCGACGTTGATGGAAACGACCCCGTACGAATGTATGCCGAGATTACGACAGTTTCAATGAAAGGATGGGAACGAATCCCATTAGAATGAATCCAATTTAACGGGCTATCGACCCGGAGCAATGCCGGCTCACGACCATGTCGGGGAGGGAGCCGTCGGTCATATTGGTTGCTCACGGGTCTTTTCATATTCAGACACAGGTCCATAATAGAAATGCGGCGAAAACCGAGGTGAACCCGTTCAAATGTCTGCCGAGCGTGCGGCAATTTTAGTAGCGGCTCGGAAGGGATCCGGCAGGAGAAATGAATCCGGTTTAATCGGAATGTCAGCCCGAGGCGAGGTCGGGTCACGGCCAGTTCGGGATGATTCCCGAGACTCAGGCCCAACCTGGAAGGGCGACATTGTTGTTCCTTCGGCACCGGGTCACGAGAGAGACGGGGCTGCAAAGTGGATCTCATTGTTTTGTTATCATTTGAAATTTTATCATTATTATTCGTTAATTTATACATATCTTTGAGTGAATTCTTTATTACTACTTATTCATTTTTCTTGTGATTTATTCATTTACCATTGTTATTATTAGGCTTGTTATTATTTTTGTTCGTTTTATTATCATTCATTTACTTGTCATTTTTGTTAAGTTTGTTATTATTATTTATTTATTTTTGTTATCATTTATTTGTCGATTTATCATTATTATTATTTCTTTTAAGCTTTTATTATTATTGCTTATTTCTTTATCATTCTTATTTATTTATTCACCTTTTTGAATTTATTATCATTTATTATTGTTGTTTAACATTATTGTTTGCTATTATTTCTCTATTTTCTTTTGAGTTTGTTATTATTATCATTATTTAAGTTTTGTATCATTATTTGTTTATTTATTATGTTTTCTTTTAGCTTATTATCTTTATTAATATCATTATTTCAGGTGTACCGCTGGGTCATGGGAGTGCGCCGCTGGAGGGCCAAGGGAGTGTGCCGCTGAGGGCCAAAGGAATGTGCCGCTAGAGGGCTAAGGGAGTGTGCCGCTGAGGGCCAATGGAGTGTGCCGCTGGGGGCCAGGGGGTGTACCGCTGGAGGGTTAAAAGGGTGTGCCGCTGAGGGCTAGGGGTGTACCGCTGGAGGGTTAAAAGGGCGTGCCGCTGAGGGCCAGGGGGTGTACCGCTGGAGGGCCAAGGAGTGTGCCGCCGAGGGCTGAAGCAGGAGCGTGCCGCTGAAGGGCTGAGGGAGTGTACCGCTGAAGGGCTGGGTATGACGACCCGAGGATCCGAGTACCGGAAAGGAACCGGCGCGTCTCGAATCTCGGTCCGCCAACCCACGAGCCCGTAGACTCGGAAGGGTAGAAAGGAGTGGTGTGGGGGTACAAGAGAAGTTGCAATGACCACAGAGATAGCACAATAATCTAAAATAAAATGCACATAATAATATAAATAAATAAACTGCTACAAGGTCCACAGTGTCTCATGTCCAAAAGAAAGTACAGTCAACAGGAAAGAAAGTTGTACTCCGGGGGATGCCCCGTGTCGTTGTACGCCGAGGGATGCCCCGTGTAGTTGTACTTTCTTTCCTGTTGACTGTACTTTCTTTTGGACATGAGACACTGTGGACCTTGTAGCAGTTTATTTATTTATATTATTATGTGCATTTTATTTTAGATTATTGTGCTATCTCTGTGGTCGTTGCAGCTTCTCTTGTACCCCCACACCACTCCTTTCTACCCTTCCGAGTCTACGGGCTCGTGGGTTGGCGGACCGAGATTCGAGACGTGCCGGTTCCTTTCCGGTACTCGGATCCTCGGGTCGTCACACTGGGAGTGTGCCGCTGAAGGGCCTGGGGCTGTGCCGCTGAAGGGCTGAGGGAGTGTACCGCTGAGGGGCTGGGAGTGTGCCGCTGAAGGGCTGGGAGTGTGCCGCTGAAGGGCCTGGGAGTGTGCCGCTGAAGGGCTGAGGGAGTGTACCGCTGAGGGGCTAAAAGGGTGTACCGATGAGGGCCCACTCTCCCTCTAATTCTTTTAAGGCTTTTTATTTCTTCTTTTCTAATTTTATTAAGTGTGCATGTGTTTGTCTCTCTCTTTCTCTTGATTATCTTTCACTCTTTCTCTTGTGGGGACGGATGTTCGAGTTGTCTAGTTGCCGTTCGGTTTGGTTCTCTTTGAGTTGATTACGGTTCCCTTGCCTTGGTGAACGCGTTTCACCGTTGTTCTTTTCGTTTGTTTGTTGCTTTCTTTTAGTCCTTTTTAAGGTGTGGTTGTTTCATTTGTTTGTTGCTTCCTTTAGTCTTTTAATATGTTATCGTTTCTAACGAAAATTCGGCAGCATTTTCCCTTAACCCGAGCGTAAGGGAGATACAGGGAACGCGCCCACATGGAGTGGCGGAACCCGACAACTGGAGGTGGGCGCTCGAGAGCGGCAACACCTTTATAAACCTTGGAAAACTCGGAGGGAATGGCGAGTGGAAGACTACTCCTAGGACTGGCCAAAGATGGAGTGCACCGGGCAAGAAGGAGGGGCGAGTGTGCCGGGCAAGGAAGGCACGAGAGGGCGTGCCATTGAAGGCTTAGCCAGGGTGTGCCGGGCAAAGGTCCAAAGGACCGTGCCGGGGAAGGGCACAGGAGGGTGTGCCGCTGAAGGCTTGACCAGGGCGTGCCGGGCAAGGGTCCAAAGGACCGTGCCGGGGAAGGTCTCCAAGGGCGTGCCGTTGAAGGCACGGCTGGGGTGTGCCGTTGAGGGCACGCAGGGGTGAGCGAAGGCAAAAAAAAATGCCAAAGGGGAAGCAAGCCCTAACAAAAGGAGAAAGGGAAAGGGGCGTAAAACACCGAAGGATGCAAACATGGGAGAAATGTTTGAGGAAGACGTCCAAAAAATATTTGCAAGACTTCTACTTCTATTCTCATAAGAGGAGTGCCCCAAGGGGGCTAATACATCGCAACGACGGCAAAACAAGAAATGAACGGAAAGAGGAAAAGAAAATACAGTGGGGGGGGGGAACGGAGCGTGGACTCCTCCCCTCTCGGACCTCACTCCCTCTCTCCACCCACTCTTCTTCTCTTCTTCTCTTCACACAGACGGTGGTGGTAGGTGGAGCGACGAGCTCCTCTTCTTCTCTTCTTCTCTTCTTATCCTTCTTCTCTTCGCGCGGATGGCGGTGGCGGGTGGACGGAGCAGCAGAAAGGGGGAGGCGGAGCCTCCCCTCCTCTTCTTTCTTCGCTTCTTCTCTTCCTCTTCTTCTCTTCTTCTCTTCTGCCTGTCTCTGTCTCTTCCTCTCCTTTTTTTTCTTGGAATGGGAGTGCCTTTATACTCCCAGCAGCGGGAGCCTTCGAGCACGGCCGTCGGAGGCGGGAAGTGGCTCGTGATGATGGGGTTTGACTCCCCCTGTCCTGGCTGCCAGGGGAGTAGCCATCGTGGCCCAACCGTTGGCTAACACCTCAGAGAGCTTACTGCGCGCCAAGGATGCATAGGGCATGGGCACCACGTCGTCTGGCCGTTGAAAAGACTTCACGCTGTGCCGCTGGTGCGATGAACAAGTGTGCCGTAGGAGGGCCAAAAGGGCGTGTCGTTGAACGATGCTAAAGCGTGCCGTGGGAGGCCCACAGAAGTGTACCGTTAGAAGCCCTTGGGGGCGTGCCGCTGAGGGCCTAAAGGGCTGTGCCGCTGGGTAGGGCGGAGGGTGTGTCGCTGAGGGCCTATGATCGCGTGGCGCTGAAGCCCGCCAAGGGGGTGTGCCGCTGAACAGCTCGAGGGCGTACCGCTGAGGCCCATTGGGGTGTTCCGCTGAGGGCCTGCGAGGGGCGTGCCGCTGAAGGGCCTTGGGCGTACCGTCGAACGGCTAAATGGGCAATTTTGGGCCCGTTGTGAGCACGAGTTGTGGCCTGTTTGATTTTCTTCAAGACCCATGGATTGTAGGGCTCTTGGTGGTTGGTTTCTATTCACTGTCGTGACTCCGGAGATGGCTTCACGGCAGTGAGGACATTTGGGGGATCCGGATGACCAGTCTCTCCGGGGCCTCTTCACCCGGTGCCGTCGTTGATGCCGGGCCGAGCATGATATCTCGGTGTGCAATTTTTTGGTGTCCACACCTCCCGACGTGGGTTGGTTTCCCTGGATTGCCTGTGAATTTATATAATGAAGATTACCTACGGGCCATCGCCAACAATCTTGGGGAAGTTTTGCGCATACATGATTCCACTCTTGCTTGGACCCAGACGGCAGAAGCTCTAGTCTGTGTGGATCTTGATATTGCAAAGCCTCGGCCGGGAAGAATCTGGATAGGTTATGGTGATGGTGATGGTTTCTGGCATCCTGTCAGATACCATCGTATCCCGGCCATTTGTTCTTTCTGCAAGCGTATTGGCCATACTGCTGAGGCATGTTAGAAGAAAGCTAGAGGTGCCAGTAATGGACTAAAGGTTCAACCTTTGGCTGAGGACAAGTGCAATGAAGTGCCTGCTCTGGTGCAATGCAATGCTCATCCAGACATGGAATGGAAGGTGGTGTCGAAGGGCGCGCGGCGTGGTCCCCAGGTCACAGGGGACAATTGTGGGGTTATGACAAAAAATTCTTGTGAAGGCTTTATTCAGGAATCCATACAGGACTCTACTGCCATTAATCGGGAGGTCCAGGATACCATGCATGGCCATGCACAGGTTGATCTTGATCCTGTTGATACATCCTTGGGGCAGAGAGAGGTTGCCAACCCTCTTGGCTGCGTGTCTCATACCTACAGTGAGCCAGGCTCTATTCACTGTTCGGATGCTGGCAGTAACCTTGAACTGACTGTCCATAATGACTTGCCGGTGGTGGAGGAGGTGGTGCCATCGCCGGAGCAGGTTGTTCGGATGGTGCCGAAAGAATTGGATCCTGTTATGGATTGTGTGACTTCTTCTACGGAAGGTGCATCGCCGACTTCCTCGTCCAATGCTGCTTTTCAGGAGTTGGAATCTGCCACGGATCTCGGCCTTTTGTTTTGGAAGGGGGCCTTCCAAAGCTACCATCCGTTGCCTCTTCCAAAGCCAGAGCGGAGAATCTGCTGATGGAAGTTGCTGCCACGTTGCCACCTAGGGGTATATGCGTCGATGGTGTTCGTACGAGATCAAAGGCCAAAGTGGCCAATGGGCATTCTGGGTATACCTCCTCATGATGAATAATATCTTATTCTGGAACATCAGGGGCATTACTAACACTGCCTCTAAGCGCATTCTTAAGCGACTTTTAAAGAAACATGATATTGCTCTACTTGCTATTTTTGAACCCATGACTCAATTGAGTAGAAATGCTGAAATTTTCCGTGCTTTGGGTATGGATAACTATGCAAATTTTCTACAGGAAGATTCAAAAATATGGATTTTTTGGAACAATCCTTTGGAATTCCAATTGATTTCTAGTTCCACTCAGCAAGTTACAGACTTAGTTAAGCGGGCTGGCTTCCCCGACTACATGTTTTCTACTATTTATGCATCTTGTGATATGGGTCGTACGCCGATCCTTATTTGAGGAGATGCTGTCCATCCCTATGTCAGTGAATCTCCCTTGGATTGCTGGCGGTGATTTTAACTGTGTTTCTGTTCCTTCTGAGAAGCAGGGTGGTCGCATGCCAAATTCCTCATCCATGATTGATTTCAATGGATTTTTATCATCCTCTGGGTTGCTGGATGCTGGATTCCGGGGCCCTCAGTTTACCTGGTCTAATAATCGGGTTGGTGGTGCTGCGATCAAGGCCCGTCTCGACAGGATTCTTATTAATCTACCTTGCCAAGAAAATTATCCAGGCCTCATTGTTCAGCATCTACCTCGTCAATCTTCAGATCATGCTCCAATTTTATTACATTCAACTAGCAACCAGAATAATCCTTCGCGATTCATATTTCAGCGGATGTGGTTAGATCATGGGTCCTTCCTACAGTGTGTTCGTGATGCCTAGTCACAAGCTGAAAGTTGGTACCCCAATCCTTTGGTTAAACTCCAATGTAAGCTTAAAGCCACTAGAATTGTGCTGCAGGGATGGAATAAAAATGTTTTCGGCAGAATTGAGGACACCATTAACGCTGCTGAGGCAAACGTGCAAATTAAACAACAGGTTTTTGATGATCAACCTACTGAGAGCAATAGGGTAGCTCTAAATGCCGCAGATGCAGAATTGCGGAGGATGCTACACCGGCAAGAAATCTTCTGGTCACAAAAGGCAAGGATAAGGTGGATTGAGGATGGAGACAGGAATACAACCTTCTATCATGCTATTGTCCAGGACAGACGACGCAAGAGCTTCATTCATAGACTAAAAATTGATGATCATTGGTGTGATGATCAAAATATTTTGCTGGAGGAGGCCATATGGTTTTACTCCAATCTTCTGACTTCTGAGGACCATGTGGTGGATGAGTCTTCCCTTGCTTGTATCCCGAACATCATTTCTGCTGAGGAGAACCTTGCTCTCACTAATACACCATTTCAGGAAGAAATCAAGGAGGCTGTGTGGGGTATGGACCAGGACAGTGCCCCGGGTCCAGACGGCTTTACAGGTGCATTTTTTACAGCTTGTTGGGAAGTTATTGGTGCGGATGTTGTGGCGGCTGTTCGAGGCTTCTTTCAAGGCTTTCCTATTCCAAAAGGCATGGCCTCTAGCATCATAGCACTTATTCCGAAAGTAAAAAATCCTACAAAATTTGGAGAGTTCAGGCCTATTAGTCTCTGCAATTTCAGCTATAAAATCATATCCCGTATTTTATGCACTAGACTGACTAATATTCTTCCATCCATCATTTCCGATGAGCAAGGTGCCTTTGTGAAGGGGAGGCACATTCTGGACAATATGGCTCTGGCTAGGCAGCTGATTTCTGATATCGGTAGGAAGGTGAGGGGACATAATGTGGTTTTCAAACTGGATATGATGAAGGCCTATGACAGGGTTGAATGGAATTTCCTCCTTGCGGTGCTTCGGAAATTTGGCTTTTGCAGCAGATTTACCTCTTATATAGCCATGCTCCTTTCGAACAGTTGGTTTTCTGTTCTTTTCAATGGCTCCCTAGCTGGGTTCTTCCACTCCTCCCGTGGCATTAGACAAGGTGACCCTCTGGCACCTTTTCTATTTATAATTATGGAAGAAGCCTTGAGTAGAGGGCTGAAAAGCCTATGCTCCAATGGCTCTCTCCAGCCATATTCAGGTCCTCGAGCTGCCCTCTTATCACCCACCTCCTATATGCGGACGACATACTGTTGTTTATGAATGGGCACGCATCCAACATTCGCAAGCTCATGGTCTTTCTGAAGCGCTACGAACGATCCTCAGGCCAGAAGATCAATCACTCCAAGAGTTGCTTCCTCATTCCCCGACTGCACCTCCACGGGTGGCTAATAGTATTGCAGCTATAACCGGCTTTTGTCAGCAACATGGTGCTCTTACATATCTGGGTGTGCCAATTAGGCCAGGCCGCACCTTGGTAGCTGACTATAGGCCTCTCATCGAGAAGGTTAGTGGTCGTATCTCGTCCTGGAAGAATAAACTGTTGTCGCAAGCGGGGAGGGTAACTCTGATCAACTCTGTGCTTTGTTCTATGCCCATTTACCTTGCGGATGCTGCTTCTCTTCCAAAGACTGTTATTGCCTACATTGAACGCTTATGCTCCGATTTCTTCTGGGGTTCGTCCGAGGGGCAATTGCGACGTCACTTGATCTCTTGGAATGCTATTCAAAGGCCTTATATTGAAGGAGGTCTGGGCGTGCGCAGTCTTTGGCATGTCCAACTATCTCTTGCTGTTAAGTTGGCATGGAATATCCGGCGAGGTTCTTCCCTTTGGGCTAACTATGCCCGCATCCGGTTCAGGAGCGTGCTAGGATTAACCACTGTGTCGACACCCTCATCATGGTACCCGCATGGTATTTCTAGGATTATGTTTCAAGCTGCTCTTGAGGTGGTGGACAAAAACACCCGCTGGGTCCTTGGTGATGGTAAGAATGTTGATTTCTTGGATGATACCTGGGTGGGCAATTGCCCGTTGAGGAATCATCTCTCTGCTCCGTACCAGGGTCCCCCAGCCACAGTCAATGAAGTGCTTATGAACGTGGCGCACCCGATCCGAACTCTCTTGCCTGATCACAACATGCTGGATGGTATACAACTGTCCTCTTATGAAGATAGGTGCGTCTGGTCTGCCACTGGATCTGGGGCTTTCACGATTCGATCCACCTACCTACAACTCAGACCGGTGGGCCTCTGCAGGAGACCGTTTGCTATTCTCTGGAATCGGTGCTTCCAAAGGGGTGTTTCCTTATTCGCCTGGCGGCTCTTGTATAGAGCTGTCCCTGTCGACGCCAGAGTTGTTGATTGTGGAATAGCAATGGCGTCGAGGTGTCAATGTTGCAGACACTCCCAAACTGAAGACTTGAACCATTTGTTTATGAATGGGGAGCTAGCAACCTCCCTTTGGAACTGGATGCTCCCTCTCATGGACTCTGGATATGCTACTCGGCCCCATATTACTCATCGGATCTGGGACATTTTGAGCTGGTATAGTGAGCATAACCCGCATGGTTTTATCATTATTTATGCATCTATCCTAATTATGTGAGAAATTTGGAAGGCTAGATGTAAAATGCGGTTCGATGCGGCTCATATTTCTATTACTTCTGTTATCCGCAACATCCACTTCAGCATTAGTGTCGCACTGGACAAGAAGGTTTTCAAACAAAAACTAGACGACAGGATGTCCAAGGTCATTGCCAATTTTGGTTTTACTCCTCGCCTTGCACCGCATACTGTCAAGCTAGTTCGATGGATGCCTCCTCTTATTGGCCTGGTGCTAAACGTCGATGGTGCTAGCAAGGGAAACCCAGGCCACTGTGGCGGTGGAGGATGCATTAGAGACAGCAGAGGGGAGGTTCTTCTTGCCTTCATGCATTACTATGTGCTCGGGACGAGCCTTGTTGCTGAGACTCGTGCTATGTGCGATGGTATTCGGCTTGCTCGTGAGCATGGGCTGCAGATTTTGGAAATACGCACAGACTAGGCTGTCTTGGCTGCCTCGCTTCAAGAATTTGGGAAGAACCTCTCTTGGCCTAGCCTGCGTTGGTAGAGGGAGATCCAAGATGCAGTACACTCCCATGGCTTTCAGATTTCACATGTATACAGGGAGGCCAACCAAGTCGCCGACGCTCTTGCGTCCCACGTTTGTCTAAACCGTGTCAATACTATTTTTCTCTCGTCTAGGTAGCTCCCTAGGACCTGCTTCAGCTCCATTGTTGGTGATCGCATGGGATTGGTTTCTTTTCGCTTCTCCTAGCTGGCCCTATGGCAGCTGCTGTATTTGGTTCACAGGGGTATGCCCCGAAGTTTTATGTAAACAGTTTAACATATAATATAAAGAGCTAGATGCACATGGGCTCTTCCTGTGGTCTAGCAGTTTATTAAAAAAAAATAGCCAAACCTGTAAAGTGCAGAATTGGGGCTTTACCATTACTCGGGTGCCTTGGTTTATTAACCCCCTTTTTATTCATATGCTTCCAAGGCACACATGCAAAACACAGATCTCATTTTGTGTTTCTTGGTACCCAAGACTTCTTGTGTCCTACATTGTTAGTAACACCTCTGATAGGTGCTTTCCACAATCTTTGGGCATGTAAGTCATCAGATTTCATTATATTACAATCACTCATGGAGTGCCCAAAGGTTCCACAGTAATGATATGAAATAGTAGATCTTGAATTCTTTTTATGCACATCATTGTTACCATGGAATCTGTGTGCATTATCATGAAAATTTCTGTTATTTGCATGAACATACTGTTTTCCATATCGTGCCATCCGACAGTCAGAAGCTCGGTGGCCAAGTTTCCCACATTGAGAACATGTAGAAATCTTTCTTGTAAATGCAAATTTATTCCTACCAAAATCATTTCTATTTGCAGGGAATTTAGCATGTTTGAAATTCACATTCCTACCCTGGATATGCCAACAGTCCTTGACTGTATGGCCATGCTTTCTACAGTGAGAGCATTTGAGAAAATTTCTTCTGAACGAGCCTGACCAGCATTCAGTGGCCTTGTGACCAGTCTTGTTACAGTTAAAACAAGTGATGTGCTGGTTCATTGAAACAAATTTGTTCTTATTAAAACCATGTTGGCTTGCAGGGAATTTAGCATGATATGAATGAGATGTTTTCTTACCACTTACAAACCAGCATTGTATAATCGTGTGTCCTAATTTACCACAGTGAAAACATTCAATTTTCTTTTTCTGAGATGAAGAATTTTTATCATGAAATTTCCTAGCATTCAAATCATCTAGTTCCATTAATCTACACTCATGCATCAGATGGCCAATCTTGTGACAGTAATGACAAATCATTTTCTTTTTAGATGCATGTGAGTGTGTGGGTGAAACATGCAAAGTGGGGAGGGGAACATGTTGGTTCTTTTCTTTTTATTTTTCTGTTGTTTTCTTTTGAGCAGATGTCTGATAACCAGGAAGGTTCTGAGGGCTGTGAGAAGTTGAGCTGGAAACAAAGGAAGTTTGAACTTTATTTTTAAAACTCTTTTTATTTGAAGGGTTATAGCCCAACCCTTCCTTCTGAAAATTAACCTTTGTTCCTAGAATCTTGTCCAGATTATCTTTTTCGTCCACAAATTTTGACAAGGAATTATTCAAGTCCTTAATTTCATTTTCCAGAGAAACGATGTGTATTTCATGATAGGGTGCAAGGCCCGGATACAGAGGGGGGGTGAATGTATCCCTCTTCAAATATTGTCTAATTAAATATCTAATGCTCAGATATGCGGAATTAAAAACTGTTGCAGAAATATATTGAGAATACTTAGAAGGATCAAAGCAAGACAACAATTCAATTAGCCCTCACACGATCCTAAGCAAGCATCTAATGAGCACAGCAATGAAAAGAACACATAAGGAAAATTAGACCACAAGTGAACACCAGGATTTTTTAGGTGGTTCGATCCACAGACCTACGTCCACCCCTCACTCCAAACTAGAGTGAGACTTCCACTAGCAAGGCTAGAACAGTAGACTCAGTCTGCAACAATTGCTGCCTAATAGCTTGACAAACCGAGGGAAACAAATCCCTCAACCCAAGCTCTGCAACCCACAGAAGCTTGACACCTGGACTTGCTACCCACAAGACCAGAACCGGAGACGAATCTCCCTTCCTCCAAACCGGAGGGGAACTGCTAGTGACAGCACGTCACTGGCAAACCAGAGATCACAAATCTCTCTTCCTCTGCGAACCCAGAGGGAACCCACAAGTGACTCCCAGCCACTTGCAACCCAGAGGCCTCGGACCTCTCTTCCTCCACACTAGAGGGAAACATTGATGACACACAGTCACCAGCAAACCGGAGAAACAACTCTCCCTTCTCCTGAGACCACAGGAGGAACCTCGATCCCAAAACAAGAGAATCAGAAGAACAATGATCAGATGAAAGGAAAAAATAATAAATGAAAACACAACGACTGAAAGCTGGAAAATGGAATGCACAAGCGTAGCTCTCGCAGGAGCAAACTGGATTGGATCTGATCCAAAGTCCAGTTAAGACAATGAGGCTTCTCTTCTTCTTCACGATCTCTGGATCTCTCTCACTCTAGCTCTCAGCTGCTCTCTTCTTCTGCTTTTCTCACTATCTCTTCTTTTCTCTCAGACTTCGGCTCACTCTTCTTTTTCTTCTTCTACAGCTCTCTGCCTCTCTGCTTCAGCTCTCCTATGTCGATTACAATCACCATCATCATCTTTTTTCTTCTGAGGAAGAAGCCTTTCTTTTATAGCAGCTGCAGATAGCAGAAAGGTGGGCGTGTGTGTCTTCCACATCTCCCGCCCAATCGGATTGACCACGTGGCAGCATCTCAGCTTGCTGAAATACACGTGTCACGATCCTATCTTCTTGGATCACGTGCCAGGTGCCAACCTCGGATCACGTGCTCAGACATCTGCAAGTTAAAGACAGAGTTACTTCAGTCGATCAAGAGAACACAGGCTGTATATACTTCATATCAAGCAGCAATGTTTAGACTTAACAGATGCAGTGTGCATGCAGTGTACAGACTTTGCGTGCAGGCTACCAGACGTTGTATAGACCTGCTGTGCTTGCTGAGGAGGAAAGTGAAGACTCTGCGTGCAGGCTACCAGACGTTGTATAGACTTGCTGTGCTTGCTGAGGAGGAATGTGAAGACTCTGCATGCATGCAATGCAACAGAATGTATGGACTTTGTTTGTGCTGTGCAAACGATGTGCAGGCTTGCTATGGGGGGATGTGTAGACTTTGTATGCATGCTACCAGACGTTGTATGGACTTTGAAGATGATGCATGAACAAGCCACCAATCGATGTGCAGACTTAGTGTTCAGACTTTGTGTGTGTGTGCGAGAGAATGTATAGACTTTGGTTCATGCAACACACAGGCTGTACAGACTTTGATAGCGTGTATAGACTTTGATGCCCAAATGCAATGTATGGACTTGTGTGTGCAGGGCAGACAATGTATAGACTTGCAACCTAGACAATGTACAGACTTGCACATATGCATGAACAAGTGGCGATGTACAGACTTGGCCAATGTACAGACTTAGCAGCGAGATGCACACGATGTATAGACTTGATGCAGCAATGTACAGACTTTGCGTCTAATGCCTGAAGCACATGATGCAATGTACAGACTTGGAAATGCTGCATGTACAAGACGATGTACAGACTTGGCCAATGTACAGACTTAGCAGCGAGATGCACACGATGTATAGACTTGATGCAGCAATGTTCAGACTTTGAAATGCTTGAAGCACAGGACGATGTATAGACTTGGTCTTGCGACCACGGCTGTACAGACTTTGAAGTAATGCATGCAGCAGGCGATGTGCAGACTTGAATGCTCCATGCACAAAGACGCTAAGTGAGACGCTAGAATGTACAGACTTGCTTGTGCAGTGATGTATGGACTTAGTGTGCAATATGCAAACGATGCACAGCCATAGCTCATGAATGTATAGACTTTGCGAGCAAGAGACAAGGCTGACGGATGTATAGACTTGCTAAATGATGCACAGCCATAGCGCAATGTATAGACTTTAAGTAATGCATGCAAAAGACGTTGTACAGACTTGCCACTAGGAGTTGTATAGACTTGAATGCATGGTGGTGAATGTACAGACTTTATCTTGAGATGTGTACAGATGCATATGAAAGAAGTATGCAATATGGAAGAAGTATGTAATGTACAGACGATGCTCATGTAGCCACTGAAGTGTGTATAGACTTCACCGAAGAATGTTCAGACTTTTGTGTGTGATGAACAAACGATGTATAGACTTGATCTCAAGGAATGCACTGGCTGTATGACTGATGCAATGAAACACCGGAGGATGTACAGACTTTCTGCCAAAGAATGTACAGACTAGAGTTGATGCAGACTCGGCAAACTTTGTACAGACTTAGTGTCTCATGCAGACTAGAGGTTGTACAGACTTACAGGCACAATGAACATGGACCGATGCAGTGAATGCATATAGCATATATGAACTGATGCAATGTATGCAGGAGAACTAACAGAGCAGTCTATTTACCAATGTAGAGACAGACAATGCAATGAGATGAATGTGCCCACTCTCAAATCAATCAATCAATCATGCTCATATAGCATGCTGACACCAAAACAATTCATACTCATAGTGCAACACAATTCATACTCATAGTGCTTGCTGACATCAAAACCATAGGGGCACAACAATCTCCCCCTTTTTGATGATGGCAACACTATGAGTCACTATATGAATCACTATGAGACATGCTGACATGCAGACATGCAGAACCAAAACTATTCTCCCCCTTTGACTTCATCAAAAAGAGAAAAGTTTGAGAGAGAAAAAAATTAAGCATGTATGAAAAGATTGATAAAACATCTCCCCCTTTGACAAATGAAGGCACATAAGAGCTATTCCCCTAAAAAAAATATGTGGGATGAGCACTAGAGGAATAAAATGTAAGAACTCCCCCTATCAACATGAATGAGTTCAGGTGAACCAAAAGTAATCTGAAATTGAATTCCAACAACAAGATATTGATTGGATTGCCAAAGAATAGATGAGAGAGAAAGATTTTCAATGGGATACCAAATCCATAAATCTTGATAAGCAAATGTCAGACTCTTTTATTATACCAGATTATGAATGAGTCTAAACTTACCAGCATGATTTAAGAATGATATATACAAAGTTTATCAGGAAAATTCAATACTCATGTCTGAAACACCTTTTAATAGAGATGAACCAATTGCACATATGACACACATATTTGACCTCCTTCTATCTTACTCAATCAATTTTAATGACTTCTTTAGAAGTTACACAAGATAGTATTGAGATTAGATATATATGAGTGTATCTGAAATTTCTTTGATTATACTTATTTTTCTGAATTTTTCTATTGAACAACACTTATTTTCCTGAGCAATCTTAGTTGATAAACACCTTTTTACATGAGGCACAACACGTCTCAGGTGAAGTGACCCAGTTACTCAGTGTGATAACTGTATTGCCTCTCAGTTATGAGAACAGAGTTAGCAATAGAAGTGTCTTTTTACATGAGGAGACACCTTGGTTAGAGGCAGGAATCTCCAGTTACTCAACACAATTATGCCATTGTATGCCATTGCTCTGTCAGATTTCTCAATTAATTTTTTTATACCAGAGATAACTATGGCACTTCATGACATGGGTTTACACTATTTCTTTGATAGATAACCCAGTTTCTCTGTGATCAAAGTCATTGCTCTGACTTCATTTTCTTTTAAATGTTTTTAGACAAAGCTCAGTACACTGATATGTTTAAAAACAATACTTACTACATGTATCTTAACCAAAGAAGACCATTCGATTAAAATTTCAGAATTCAGAGGTTTTTGTATGAGGTTACATGAGACAATTGGTTAAGATTTATTAAACATGATGGTTCAGACATTTTCAAGATTTTTAAATCAAAACTTGATGAATACATTAGACTTAAATCAATTTGATTTATCAGACATTCTTAAACCAGTATAATAGAAGAGTATTCTTTTCGGAATATGTCGGATTTATGATTAGGGTACACAGATTGAAATTTTCCCAAATTCAGATGAATCAAAATGGCAATGCAGCAAGATGTGAGCATTAAAGCAATGCAGTTCAGAAACCAATGTTAAAGACTGGAATTCATACAGATTATCTTGACAGAATTTGACAAGGAGGTATTCAAGCAAAGCTCTCCTTTAGCAATGTAAGGAGTATCAGATGTAGATTTCAGCTTCAAGAAGGTTGAGAGTTCAGTTGATTAAAGAGCAATCACTAACACACAAGAGTATGAAGATGATTTAGATGACTGAACATGAAGGGTTCAGTTTATGAAAGACTGATAAATTTAAGATACTCCCCCTGTCTAGATGCAATGAGTCATTTCTTTTTAGATTTTTCAAATTTTATGACATGCACTACTCTTCAAATGCAACATCAGTCAAACTCCCCCTGACAAAGTGCATGATATGCAATTAAGGCACTGCACATGATTTTAAAATTTATGCTCAAAGAGAATTCATGCTTGTTCAATCAGAGAGAGAAACTACCAAATGCATCAATGTTCATTTCAAATTTTCAGAAGATTTCAATTAAACACAAATCAGATTAACAAGATGCTCAGTCATCTCAAACAAGTAATTTTCAGATGATAGAAATTGAACAGTGTTCAGAACTGACCTGAAGAGTGTGTGGACACTCAAAATTTTTTTGCAGACAGCGAGCGCATTCTAACTCCAACCATTTTGAAGCGGATGGAAAAAAAGAAGAAGGTTAGAAATGAAAGAATAAATAATGGTGAAAAAATAAAAAGAAGAGAAGAGAAAAAGAGTATAAAAAATAATATATATATATAATTATAAATAAATAAATAAATAAATAAAAAGGGAGAGCCCACCCCCTCTCTCTCTCTCTCCCTTTCTCTCTCGTTCTTTCCCTTTCTTTTCTCCTCACCCGGTGCACTAGTCAGAGCCTCCATCCGGGCTTCTAGCGTCTTCTGCCCGGTGCACTCCCATGGCCCCCCCATCCGGTGCGCTCCTGCCACCGCGCTCCTGCCACCTCTGCCCGGTACATTTATTGTGTGCCGGATAATACCCAAAAGCTGTGCCGGATGGCATACCTCCGCCTGTGCCGGACAACACCCACCGCTCCTCCATCTCCGTCCCCACCGAATAACACCTTAAAGCCTCCCACCGGATACCACCACTGTGCCGGATGGCCACACACCGCACCGGGTCGCGCCAACCACTGCCGCTGCTCCCTCCGTCAGCTACCCCTGCCTGTGATGGGACACCGACCAAATACGTTACTCTATTTTTTTTACTTGGCTTCTGTCCCCCACCCGGGAACTCTCTGTCCAGATACACGAAGAGGCTAGGGAATTTGCTTATGAAGCTAGGGTTAGAGTGGTGGTTGCTTATGAAGGAGCACCGATCAATCAACAGTTGCGGGAGCTGGAGAGAGGTGTTGACATTCTTGTGGCTACTCCTGGCCATTTGGTGGATTTGCTGGAGAGGGCTAGAGTGTCATTGCAGATGATCAGGTATCTTTGCCTAGATGAAGCAGACAGAATGTTGGATATGGGCTTCGAACCCCAGATTCGAAAGATTGTTGAACAAATGAACATGCCTCAGCAAGCTTTGCGGCAGACAATGCCGTTCAATGCAACCTTTCCCAAAGAGATACAGAGATTGGCATCTGATTTCCTTTCGAATTATGTTTTCCCTGATGTTGGGAGGGTTGGTTCGAGTACTAACCTTATCATCCAGAGGGTTGAGTTCGTTCATGAATCTGACAAAGGAAGCCACCTTATGGACCTTCTTCATGCCCAGAAAGCTAATGAAGCTCATGAAAAGCAAGCATTGACTTTGGTTTTTGTGAAAACAGAGAAAGGAGCTGGCTCATTGGAGTGTTGTCTATGTATGAATCATTTCCCTGCTACATCTATTCATGGGGATAGATCACAGCAGGAAAGAGAGTAGGCCTTGAGGTCTTCTAAGAGTGGCGTAACACTCATCCTTGTAGCTGCAGACGTAGCAGCACGTGGGCTTGACATTCCGCATGTTGCCCATGTTGTCAATCTTGATCTCCCCAATAATATTGATAACTACGTCCACGGAGTTGGGAGGACTGGGAGAGCTGGAAAATCGGGCCTCGCGACTACGTTCTTCAACAAAAACAACATCTCGTTGGCAAGGCCCCTTGCTGATCTGATGGAGGAGGCAAACCAAGAGGTTCCTTAATGGTTGACTCGCTATGCAGCGCGTCCCTCTTACGGCGGCCAGGTCGACAGGGCCGTGGTGCGGCTCAAGAGCAAAGAGAGAGAGGGAACCCCGACCGTCCTGCGCACCGACGCCGTGGTGCTCACCGTGGGACCGTGGTCTGCACGATTGCCATTACCAACTCGTTGTGCAGGGTGGCGGGCCTCAAGGCACACAACATCATCCTCCGCCTGCAGAACCTGGATGCCATCACCCCGCATGCCCTCTTCCTCAGCTACGTCCCCTCATCCAGTACGCCTCTGGGCGGTCTCCACCGGCACGCTCCAAACAGCCCTTGGCCGGCACACTCTCAGGGCGCTCCACCCGGCACGCCTCAAGCGGGCTTCACCCGATAAGGCTGGCAGCCCTCCACCCGGCACAGTTTAATTTCTTCTTCACCTGGTGCAGTCCAAACACCCTCCTGGGCCTTTCAACAGCACACCTGCGAGACTCTCCAGTGGCACGCCTTCCTCAGCCCCCAACGGCACGGCGTTCAGCCCATCCACGTCGGTCAACGCTCGTAGCCTTCGGCGTGTAGCAAAGGCATGGCAGGCCCATACCTGCACCTTGCTGGGTTGTCCTCGCCCCCACTTACTCCCATCCTTGGCAGTCGTCGGCCTGACCAGGGGTATAAGAACCCCTCGCTCCGATGAAAAAGAGACAGAGGGAGACGGAGAATACACAGAGGCCTACATGGACGAAGAGAGAAGAGAGAAGAGGAAGAAGAATAGCCCGCCCGTCCAAGCTCGGCAAGCTAGGAGGGCTCCAGAGGAGAAGAAGCTAGAGAAAGAGAGGAAGAGAGTAAGAAAAAGAGAGAGAGAGAGAGAGAGAGAGAGAGGCTTCATGTAACGGGGAAGTAGGGAAGAGCAGGGAGTAGTCACCCTTGTTCGGCCCAACACTCCCCCAGTGAACAGTGAGTGGCTGCTATGTAAAGAATCAGAGGTTTTCCTTTGATCGGCGCTCCCAACACCGGAGGGGTTTTCAGATGTTCTTTTAACTTTTCAAAAGCTGCTTGGCATTCTTCATCCCAGAAGAACGGCATATCCTTCATCATTAGCCTGTGAAAAGGGTGACATCGACCCGACATGTTTGAAATAAATCGACGAATGTACGCTAGCCGCCCTTGCAAGGACCGCAGTTCTGACAGACTCTTTGGAGGAGGGAGCTCTTGAATAGCTTTAACATTGGACGGATCAATCTCTATGCCCCTGTGCCGGACAATGAATCCAAGGAATTTTCCGCTGGACACGCCGAAGACGCATTTCATGGGGTTCATTTTTAGCTCATATTGACGTAGCCTTTGAAACACCACCCTCAAATCTTGCAGATGGTCTTCCTTTCTCTTGGTTTTCAATAACAAATCATCAATGTAGCACTCCACCTTCTTGTAGAGCAAGTCATCGAATATCTTCGTCATGGCTCTTTGATATGTAACGCTGACATTTTTGAGGCCGAACGACATCCTTTTATAATGGAATATTCCCTTTGGGGTGCGGAATGCAGTATGGACTTTGTCTTGCTCAGCAATCCAAATTTGGTTACAGATGGATGATCCGTCCATAAATGAGAGGGCTTCATGGCCGGTGGTGGCGTCTATCATCACTTCGGTGATCGGCACAGGGAAGTCATCCTTCGGGCATGCTTTATTGAGGTCCCGAAAGTCGACACATATTCTTATCTGCCCATTTTTCTTTTTCACGGGCACTATATTTGCTAACCATATTGTGTATTGATTTTCTTCGACGAACCCCACATTAATGAGCTTGTCGACTTCACCATTAATCTGGTTGATCAGCTCGGGCTGCATTCGCCCGGGAGGCTGCTTTACAGGCTTTGCTATTGGATCAATAGATAGCAGATGTTGTGCTACATCGGGGCTCAATCCTGGCATCTCATTGTAGGTCCAGGCAAAACAATCCCAGAACTCCTTCAGAAATTGTATATATTGTTATTGTTCTTCTGCTGACAACAGTGCACTAAGAAAGGTGGGTCTTGAATCCTCCTCGCTCCCTAGGTTCACTTCTATCAGCTCATCAACGGTAGCTTGACCGCCATCTTTGACTTCTGGTGGAGCTTCTTCAAGGTTGATGAAGCCTCCGTTGATGTAATCTTCTTTAGTTTCTAGGGCCTCCAGCTTCCCGAGTGATGTATAAGTCGACCTCGGATTTTTAAAGTCGGCTTGTGATTGTTGGCTTTTTTCAGACTGGCTCTCTAAGGTTAGAGGAGCTTGTCTCTCGTTTTCTTTGCTCCACTGTTGAATTACCAGACTCTCCGTTGGGCTCTGGTCAGCTCCGCTCTGCTGTTCTGATGTCTCATCTTATGTTTTCGACATAGGGTCTTCTGCCCCCTGAGAGTTCACAGGTAGAAATTCTTCTGATGGATCTGCTAGGTCCTACATGGCCCGGATCTCCTCCAATATGCGCTCAAATTCCAGGTGTTTTTTTTCTTTCTCAGAGGCTTGATCTTCTTCAGGTGTTCCCCTGTCAAATCTGGCTTCATCTTGGAGTAGATCCTCCTTGGGAGGGGGCTCCTTCCAGTATTGGCATAGAGTGACTTCATCTTGTCCTCCTGGGTTTTCATAACTGTCATGGGTATCAGCATCACCTTTGGGGCGTTGTGTTAGTTCTTCGCCATATAGCGGGTAGTCATCGTAATCCGCCTCGAAGGGGTCTTCATGGGCGAAGTAGGTGGAGATAGCATCTACCTCTGTCTCATAATACTCCTGAAGAGTATAGCCTAGCCCCGGATGCCGAGTGATCTTCAGCAATTCTTTATTGTTGTTGGGCGGATCCCAGAGCCTCTGGAATGATTTCTTCTGGCCAACAGGCTGCAATAAGGGCATTTGCATTTTAGCAAACATTTGGGAGACCCGTTGGGTAGTGTAATCAAGACCCGATATTGGCACCATCCTGTTTGCTGCCTCTTCCAGAATTACACAGTCTTCATCATCCTCATCGGTAGGTTCACCAGGATAGAATACCGCCATAGTCTTCAGTGATTGCATTGTCTGGCATTCCAAGCTTGGAATGGGTTTGAACAGTGCAAGTGGGACTTCAACAAGGTTGAGCTTCTCTTTTATGTCATCGTCTAGTTCGACAGGGTAAGCAGGTGGTGCTGCAATTCTAGCAAAGTCCCTAGCCTGAGAGACATGGGCGACCTCCTGCTGTTCTATGTAACCCGAGGGTGGTGGAGGGGACCATTCATCTGGTTCTGACATTGCTTTCTTCTGGCTTATAGGAGTTCCTCTTTTCTTCACCCCTTGGGAGACATCTGTATAGAATGGTGCGTCAAGCATGTGGCACTCATTTACTTCAAAGGGGTGCAAATATGCAAACACCCTCTCTTCTTTGCCATTGTGGCAGTATTTGATACACTGGTGTAAAGTAGAGGGCACAATCTGGTATTTATGCAACCAGGGCCGTCCCAATAAAGCTTTGTATGTGGTACTTGAATTTATCACATAGAATTACACAGTGGTGGTGAAGTCACCCAATGTGAGGTTGAACTCTGCCACTCCGAGTGGAGTCTCGCACTTCTGATTGAAGCCGGCAATTCTCATATCTTTCACCTTGGTGAGGTGCAGATCGAAGTAGTATTTTTGGTAGATGCGGTAAGGAAAGATGTTTACAGCAGCTCCTGGATCTACCAGAATCTGGCTTAGTGGCTGACAGTTGAGCTGCCCCCTCATATACAAAGGCCTGTTATGATTGGGGTCAGGAATTAACATATCATCCTCCGTGAATGTGACAGTCGATCCGGAGTTAACTTCTGTCAAAAGAGCTTCATATTGAGCTGGTGCCTGTAGGGCATCGATAATGGCTTGGCGAGCTTCTTCGCTCAAGGAGAGGATCTCCCATATAGAAAATCTTGTTGGGAGCTTCTTCAGCATCTTCATAATTCGACTACCCACACGGACGTTGGACAGTCGCATGTCCTCTGCCCAGCGGGGTTTCGGAGGCTCATGTGGCGCCTGCGGCATGGTTTGCCCTTCTATTGCTTCTTTCTTCTGTGGGGACCACTGGGGAGTTTCCGTTGGGGCTGTTGCTTCTGATGTTGAGGGAGGGTTGATATCTGCTTCATCTTTTTCTTTGATCATTGCGGCAGATGGTTGCCGGGAGTTTTTATCTTCTGTAGTAGCACTCAGAGCTAGCTGTTTGCCTTCCAGAACAGAGAGGAATTCAAGGAAAGACGGGGTCTCATCACCCCTATTTGTCTTTGCATAGAGGCCTGACTGGGGAGGGATTTCAATGCCCCGGACTTCTGGCTCTGGTATCTGATAGGGTTGTTCTCCCCTGAAGATAATATTGTGGTTGGGTGGAGGGAAATGCCCCCACCTTCTCCCAAAGCGGGTAGCATGCATTGAGGTTGAAGCCTCAGCTTGATTTGCTTCTAGTGACAGAGTAGAAGTCTCTCCTTCATCTTCTTCCCCTGGTAGGGTGAATAGTACTAATAGAGTATTACACTGTAGTGTAACTATTTTCTTCTTGTTCCTTGACTTATTCTTCTTTCGGCGCCTGGACTCGGCTGGCTGGTGCCCCCAGAAGAGGTCGGCTTCAGTCTTCTCTTGCTCTTTCTCTGATTGCTCTTTGATAGTTAATTCCTCCAGCTGTTCCCAGAGGACATGGTCTTTCACTAGTATTGGCTTCAGCTTAGGTTGTTCATATTCATCAAGCTGGTTTATATATTGCTGCAAGCGCCTGACCTCGGGGCTTGTCTTCTCATGCGTTGGCAGCGGAGTCTGCTTTCTCCAATTGGGAGTGAATATTTGGATAATTGGTGGTGACTCTGTAGCGTGCCACACATGGTTCATTGCCGGTGGGGGTTGCTTTGGAGTGACACCCCGAATGGAGGCCCCTGAGACTTCAGAGACTAATGGCCATCTCTTGGTCTTGGTTGGTACTTTATGCCATCCCACCCTATCTTTGATGGGGGTAAGAAAGCACGCCTCATATGTATGTTGTGTGCAGACTTCAGCAGTCTCTTCAGGCAATTGTTGGTATATGGAAACCATATTGACAACTGGTCTCATTACTGGGGGTTCATGAGGGCGTGGAGGATCCACTTGGTGCTCTCCCATTTGGAGCTCGCCCTTCTTAATCATACTTTCTATGACGTCTTTGAAGACGTAACAATTTTCAATGGTATGCCCCAGTGCCCGGTGATACGGACAGAAAAGGGGATCATCCTTTTTATCTGCATCTTCAGGTCTCTTTGGCTCAGGCAATGTTATCTTGTTGTATTTATATGCCCAATTGAATAAAGGCCCTATCTTCTCTTTAGGAAATGAATATAACTTCCTCATTTTGTTTCTCAAGGAGACTTTCTCTTTCTTTTCTGTCGCCTCTACTGGCGGAGGGGCAGTTGCTGCTTTGGCCTTTGCTGTTTGCTGGTCAAAGGTAATGAAATCAACAGTATTTGCTTTTGTCGACACCGGTCGTCGTTCGACAGCCTTTCCTTTCTGGGCAGTAGGAATGTTGCTTGCAGGACGTCTGGACAGGAAGGTTTCGACCTCAGCCACCACACCATTCAGACGATCAAATGTCCTGATATCTGTTCCAATCATCTTTTCAAGTACTTCCCTCCTAAGATTTTACTTGCATATTTGAACATCATCTTCTTGGTATGGAGGCTGCTTGCATCTCATGGCCAGGTTCCTCCATCTTTTAATATAATCCAGGGCCGTTTCATCCTGCCTCTGCCTGGTAGAGTATAATTCTGCCACTGTAATCTCTCTTTCTGTGACATGGAACCTTTCCCGGAACTTCCGCTGCATATCGGGCCAATCAGCTACAGACCCGGCAGGTAACCTGGAGTACCATTCAAAGGCCAGGCCCGTGAGGGATGAGCCGAAGGTAACCTGGAGAACTTTAGCAAATAAGCTTCATCAGCAGCCAAATCTCCCATGACTGTTGTGTAGTAAGCAATATGTTCCGTTAGGGAGCCTTGCCCATTGAATTTGTCAAACTTCGGTGGTTTGTTAATGCCTGGGGGTAGTCTCTTCACAGCATATTGCAGAGGATAAGGTACCCGATAGATGTCAAAGGTCCCATAATAACCATCGGTCCTCTCAGACAGCTTCATCTCTATCATTCTTTCAACCATCAACTTGTTCACCATAGCAGTATCGACAGGCTCTAGATAGAAGTGCGCTTGTTGATGTGTGAAGGGGGTTGTCATGACAATGGCATGTAAACCCAGCTACACCCCTGAGGGAGAAGACTGCACAGCTGGCTGTGGCGGGAAGGGCTGGCGTGGAGTTTTCCCGTGACTTGCTTGGTGGGAGACGGCAGGTATTATTACCTCCGCAGAGCTGGAAACCTCCCTTGCTGGTTCCGCATGCTTGAAGACAGGAGTTTATTCATTCTTCTCATCTAATTGTCGCTGGAGAGACTCAATCTTCTGTTGATATCTCTCAAACATCATAAGAATAGTTGGGTCTAGAGATGCAGCCATGGGTATATTTTCTATCACCCGACTAGATGTCCCCTCACCCGGGTTCATGAGCGGCACATCTTCTTCTTCCAAAGTCACCACATTTATAGTAAAGTGGTGACTCTTGATGTGTCATCGACAACCATGAGTTTTTCCTTTGCTGCCTGGCTTCGCCTTGTTATGAGGCCAGGTCTTTGAGCCAATCTGACGAGCTCTTCAGGCTTCTCAGGTAGAGCACCATATCTTCCAGCAACTCCTGCCATGTTGCAGGCAAAGATTTGTAATTTTCCTCTTTGTTTCCAAACTTTTCTTCTGGCATGACTAGGGAATGTCAGCCGATCGAACACCGATATTCTTTCTTTTTCTTCTTCCCGCTGTGGGCCATCTTTTGAACATCCGGCCCTTTGGCCATCTTCAAGTTCATTGGAGTCTGAACACGAGACTCCTGGCATTATCTCTTCTCTATCATTTTCTTCTTCTTCTTCGGCGCACATGGCACGAAGTAACCTTTGCTGCCCTAGGGATGAATTCCCAAGACAGTGGAAATAATCTTGGACTACCCTGCCCATTTCTTCTTGACTATGCCTCTGGGGATCAAATCGAGGCATCAGTCGTTCTTGTGCTTTCGGCTGATAAGCCAGCCTTATCATCTGAGCAGCTTGATATCTCCTCCGGGAACACCGGAACACATCTGCCTGCCTGGCGCAGGTCTTTGGCCTATAAGGAGCGGCAGTTGGGATGACCTCCCTTTCTTCTTCTTCCTTCTCTATCTGGATTCCCTTGCCCCCTCTCCTGGGGTACATAACAACAATCTCTTTCTCTTTCTGAACTCTCCTGCCCCCTCTTCTGGAGCGCATGACAACAATTTTTTTCTATTCATGGGCCGGTGCCGAACCCTGAACCTTCTTGGGCGCCCAAACTTGTTTGAATCTTACCGGCTTAGGTGCCAGCGGCTTCCTTTCTTCCTTCTCCATGTTGGCCCTCCTGGTGGCCAACACTTGGAACCTGTTGTTGATAGGGACCGCCGGAATGATGCGGTCGGGCAGTGCTTCAGCCGGGCGACCATTGAGATACACCCGCATCCCTCTTATCATCATGGATTTCCCCGAGATTGACAAACGTCCCTGGGGTGCAGCAGTCTGGTTCCTCCGGTAGTTCTTCTTCTTCCTGCCAGCAGAAGCAGGGACAGTGGTCCTTCTATCCACATGGTGGACATAGCATGGAACAACGGTGTATGAAGCAACCGTCTTCTGTGTTTTCTTCTTTTCTGGTATCTTCGCGGCTTCTACCGCAACAATCTTCTCATCATTACCATTGACCTGGAGTAGGTCGACGAATGCAAGCCCCAAGTAGTTTGGGAAGCCCACCGCCGGTGGCATGGACCCGAACACCATCGGCACCGCCAGGTACCCATCGCGAACATGGTTGTCAAGGACTTGTTGGCCGAACTCAACAAAAATTAGTCTGGTTTCCATTTGAATTCCTGCAAGTAAGATTAGCACACAGTCAGAACTTTTGGAGAGGCCGCCAGGCCTCTTACTTTGGCGAAAAGATGAAGGGAGACTTGGTCTAACCGGGCGTGCCAGCTTTGTGGAACGATCTTTTTCTTAATTTATTTTATTTTATTATTTTATTTATTTATTAGTTGATTTAGTTAGTTTGTTAGGCGTGCCAGTCACCGAAGTGATGATTTATTGTGCGCTCGATCTGACCTCGTCAGTCGATTGTGAAGTCCGAATCGGGACCGGAAGTCCGCCATACCATAAAGGCTATGACGTTAATTACGACCTTCTAAAGAAGGACAACCCTTGATTAATCGTCAAAGTAAGAGGAGCCCCAGGGGCAAAATGAGAATGAAAGTGCTGACTTATTGGTAGGATAAGGAACGCATGCAACAGATTAGGTGAAACGAAACAAAGCATATCGAATATGCGGAGTAAATCCGGCAGCATATCCCCACTATTTTGGATTATGCCGAGTGGGAATAGGAAACCGTCCACGCAGAGGCGGGATGGAATCCGGAAAGGTTAGGACACATTGATGTCCACCTACTGCCAGACAAGATAGAACCGGGACAGCGTGCAAAATCAGAATGCCTGATGCCATCGTTCCCTTAATGAATGGGATTAGTGGAGACCGCGCACAAGCAGGGCTCTCCAATTCGACGAGGTCCGGAGAAGATCAGATAACGCGTCATCGAGGTAAATTTTGGCAGCATCTCCCTGTATTTTAGATCATGCCAAAGGGAGATAGGTCATTCACCCACGGAGTGCCGGGATGAAAGCCAAAAGAAAGTGGGCATACAGCCCAGAAACTAGAAAGCTCAAGACATGGTGACTACTGTCCACTCTTGTGGCATCGATTAATATTCCCTCGAGAACCATCGGAGAACATGCAGTGGCAGAACTCCGTGGGTTCATTGGGTTAAAGACGGATCCAACCTAGACCAGCATAATGTAGGGGTATTCCCTGTTAATTTAACTCTTGTGGCTTGCACGAAGCTTCCTGGTTTTTCTTCTTTAGGGCATGACGAGAATTGACAATGGGTGTACTAGGGTTCGACATAAAAAAAGATCCCGGCGCAGGGTCCTCGGCGCGAGGAAACCGGCGGGGGGGGCTTTGGTGTGGATGGCCTCGGTGCAGCAGCGTTTAGCATGGCCAGGGTCTCGACGCGATGCATTCTGGCGGGAAGGGACTCGGCGCCATGGGTGTTCCTGGCACAGCCCACGCCTCGGCGCGACAACCTCCGCACCGAGGGAAAACGAGTGTGCCGAGAGAGAGTTGCGTTGAGGGGTTTAACAATAGGAGTTTGTGAAGGGAGGTTTGCTCCTGGGTTACAGGGGCCAAAGGGGTTTAAATCATAGGAATTTTTGGAGGTACTAAGGCTTAATCTGATAGATTTTTGCAAGGGATCGGCATTGGGAGAATGCTGCTCAGAGGATTGCCCTGAAAAATTGGGATCTTCATGCTTGCCAGGAGGCTGGGTCTGATAGAACAGACCTTAACAATACGCATATATGTCACAGATTTGAATGGGAGATCATGAGATGGCCTGTCTCAGATTCCCAGAGTAACCGTGGGACTTCGAGGGTGACTAGGAATCACGAGAGGGTCAAGAGAACACACAGATTAAAGACTCTTGGAAGCTCTGGATCCCAGCAATCCATGGATCTGGATGATGGGATCTGCCACTATATCTACGAAGACAGAAGCAGAAAAGAGGAGCAGAAACTATCAGAAGCAAACAAATGAAATGCACACTTCCACTTTCCTACAAACCATCTTCCAACCTTCACCGATAAAGAGGGACAGTAAATTTCAGAGATTCACTCAGAGAGTAGAGGCTATGTACATATTTGACTGAAACAGAGCCAGAAAACTTTATCTATTCATTCATATGTATAAGCACATCATCTGGCTAGATTGTACCAGAAGAATTGGGGGGAAGAACATCGCATCCTACAGAAAGGAACGGGGAAGCGAGGGAATGATACTCATCAGAGAAGATAAAAGAAGAAAGTAAAATGGGGGAGGGTGGAGCATTGACTCCTCTCCCTCCCCTTTTACAACCCACCTTCTGCTGCTTTACTTTCGAGCTTCGAAGCAACACTCAGAGACACACAGTTATTTTTTTGTTCTCTCGCCCTCTATCCGCTCAGTTTCTTTTCAGTAGGTGTATCTTCCCCTATGTCTCTTCTGATGATCCCTTTTCGTGAACGAAGCAATTGGCTTTATAAAGGGGCCTTGCCTCTTCCGTCGGATTGAGATGTCATGGGCGCGCTGTTTCATTTGGGCGGACAGGGCTTCTCGGTGCGGTCCAATGTGATGGGCTTGGGCCCTCTAATTCATCAATCGGCGCCATTCTGGGCTTGGACAGATGGGCTTTCGATGCATTGGCCATACGGGCCTGGTTTCTTTTAACAGCTTTTCTAGCATATAACATAAATATGAGTTGATCCCTTCTTCTGAACATCAGAATATTTTGAAGACATTTTTCATCAAGTAGATGATTGCCCGGGGCTTGACATAGTTTTAACCAGCATGAATGTCTTAATGACAATAATGCCGGATATCAGCTTGGCCATGAAAGGCTTCAGCAGGGTGGAGTGTTGGTGGTAACAGATCTTCCTCAATTCTGACCTGAAGTAATTTCCGGGACCATTATCATAGCATCATTCCTGATTGACTTCCTTTGATCTCTTCTTAGTTCACATGTATATTTCAGATGTCAACAGTACCTTCTTAACATCATCGTAGCACAAGAAGGTTGAAGCCTGCCGAAGTCCCACGCCAGGGAATGCGTCAGACAAGGTATAATATTGTCATGTAAATGCCAAACAGCTTTTGGGAAATTACGCTGATATGATTACTTCAACTGAGACAATGGGAAGATGGAAAAGTTGGGGTTTATAGATTAGTCAAATGGAATTCTTTGTTTTTCCCATACTTTGTACTGCAGTGTGGAATGAATGGTCTTTACCAGATCACACAAGAAGCTATTGTTTTACTGCAATGGCCATATTCTTTGCCGCATGCAACTTCAAAACCCTGTTTACACGTACGTACAACTTTTGACAGCATGACGTATGGACATGTTTGGTGATATCCTGTTACGATACGGGCAAATTTCACGTCCACTTCCACGTGAGAGGTGACTTGCCAACTGTTGTCTGAGGCCTACTCTGCTCATGTCGTAGAAGTAAAGACTAGATGGATATATGGGATTGCCATCTGTCGTCTTCTTTTGCCGAACTATGCCATTTTTCCCAACAACATATTAAACTACCTCTTGCAGTGCCAGTAATCGTGCAAGAGAATCATTTGGCTGCATATATTGTAGTTCCTATATATGACTACTGGCATGCAGTCGTTGCAGCAGAAACCCGGCTGGTTGCAAGCCACCCAGATTTATGAAATCAAAAACCCTGCAGGAGTTTCCATGTTATTAGTTAGCCACACGATGCAATGCAAAGATGAAAGAATTGCCTTCCAACAAAAGACAAGATTAGGTGAGACCAACGTCATCATGAAAAACCAGAGGAAATCTGGTTAAACTGCAGTTCACATTCTCAGATCGTACCAAGATAGCGCCTGTCTTCGCAATTAATTAAGAAGACAAGATGCATGCCCCTTCACAATTTCCACAAAGTCAGCGAATGGGTATATATATTCAAGGTGAGACGTTTCTTTCGTCACACCATTACACATACATCTTTAACATCCAACCCCGAATGGGCGCCTTTGACATTCGAATAGGATAACCCGACTGATGAGAGAGAGAGAGCGGTGGGTCCCGCTCTCTCCTCACATCCAACCCCGCTAACCGGGACGGTTCATGTGCTAGACTCCGGGGTCTAGTACGCCGCAACTGATTAACAAAGTGACTTTAAGACCCTGTTTGATAATAGGTTAAGATAACTCACATGAGATGGGTTAGGATGAGTTATTCCTTGACTTTTTATTTTTTCTGTTTGATAATTTATTCTAACCCTAGGAATAACTCATTCTACAGAAATGGTAGAATGAGTTATTCCTAGAATAAGGCCTTTTATCCTAACCGACTCCTGGTAACTTAACTCTGTTATCAAACTCGAATAAGGATAAAATACCGGAATAACTCATCTTACCCGAGTTTATTCCGTTAACAAAGATTTCTTCTCGCTATCAGGTGGCACTTAGTCCTCGGAGCAAGTCATAACACCACCCTAGCTACTCAGTACTGGAAGCCTATCTTTCAAAGATAGCTTTGTTTGTGTGATTTGTTGACTAACTTATGTGAAGATGTAATGCGTGAGCCTCACGACTGGCTTCAAACAAACCAGAGTAATGCACAGGTCGATGGTGTCATACATCCTCAATTAGTGAGGAGAAATGTTTATTCCTTTCTCTCGTCATGTCACCCATGTAGTGCGTGGGTCTCATTTTTTATTAATTTTTACGTATTTTCGAGACGATGAACGACACTTTTAATATTATTTAAGGGGGACATAATTATTTAAAGATGAAAAATAATTATCTAAATATGACAAATAATTATATAAGGGTGATAAATATTTTAATTTTTATGCAAGACGACGAACGAGACTTTCAACGTCATTTAAGGGTGGTAAATAATTATTTAAGTGTGAAAAATAACTATCTATGGGTGACAAATAGTCAACTCTGGTCAATTTTTGTACATTCTCTTGAGACGACGAATTAGATTTCTAATATTATTTAAGAGTGATAATTAATTATTTAAGGGTGAAAAATAATTATCTAAGAGTGATAAATAGACGGAAGTGTACATAAGTATTTAAGAATCGTTTAAAGAATTTAATGGGTGGGATTTACGTGCCAGTGATATGGATCAACGGTATATTGGATCGGTAACTTTTCTATCCGTTTAAAAAGGCAACTAGCATTTCTGATTAATGATATCTGTTTTAACTATAACTCTCAACCAAACGAATGCTACCTTCCTTGGGAGTACAAACAAAGAATTGGCTTCGATTCCAATCACGATCATGCAGGAGGATATGGGGATGCCTGTCCAACAAACGACCGTGGGCGCGCAACTGTATCTCGACATTCCCTTCCCCGGCCATGTTCCCGGAAATAATGAGTGCACTCCAGCTCCTACATTAATGTAACTCTGGTGCCGGCTGCTTTCAACATGAAATCTTATTTTAGGAAGGATGGTTTGCCTTGAGAAAGTCGAGCCTAAGCCTGAAGATGATTATTTTACAAAGATTCTATTCACATTAGTTAGTTATTAAATGACGAAAATATCCCTATCAAATTCTTAAAATTTTCATCTTTTAATAGGAAGATGAGAGAGAGTGACTTGCGAAGAGAAGAGAGAGAATGAGAAAGAGGGAGACATTGGAGGGGCCTTCCCCCTCCAATGTCGGGACCCGACAGTCTATCTCGACGACTTTGACGTGGCTCGACTGCTCTCCTCTACCACAATCCTCATTGGCACCATCGGATTGGGACGGGGGGGTGGAATTCTTGCCAGCGAGAGATTGTAGGGGGGATGGGATCCAATGGAAGGGGTTCTTACCGACGATAGGTTGCAGGGGGAGATTCGATGGGAGGGAGGGGAGGAGAGGGGAGGTTGAAGTGGGTAGGGGGGTGAGGTTGTAGTGGGAGAGCTAGAGGGGGTGGCTCCGGTGGGTTGTACGGGGGGTTCTCCCAAAAAGGAGGTTGCATGGGGGATGGGACCTGGTGGGAGGTTGCAGGTGGGGGAGGGGGGTTCCGATGGGTTGGGGGGTGCTCTTGGCGATGAGAGCCTGCAAGGGGGATGAGATCCGATGGGAGGGGAGGTCTTGCCGGTGGGGGGCTACAGGGGAGATGGGATTGGGGGTGGGGGGAAGGGGGGTTCGATGGGATGGATCGGAGGGAAGATATTATTATTTTATTTTTTATTTTAAGTAAAGGTATTTTTATCTTTTCGTAGGTCTAGTTAAAAATAATCATAGTTGAATTTACGGGTGGTAACAAATGATTTTGATGATGATATTTTTTGCATCGTATAGTTAAAAATAATGATATGTTTGTTAATATATTTTGAGGATGATAATTTTTTTCATTTCATTTTTAACAATTATTTATTTGTAAAAATCTCAAAATAAAAAATGAAAAGATCATGTCTTTAATGGGTAGAAAGTGATAGACTAATTATTTAGGACCACTTTGATAAAGGGGTGGATTAGAGGTGGATAAGTCACCCAGGGTGGTCCACCCTTAACCTACCCCGGTTGACTTATTCCACACTTTTAGTTGGAGTGAAAAAATCTAAGCTTATCTCTAAGGGCCAGTTTGATAATCGAATTGTCGGGGGATTTGTTACAAGATGAGAGAGAAATGAGGGTGGGGTCCACACCCTCCTCTCACACACAAGCAGCGTATCAAACCCCAGGTGGCTTGTTCGACCCCGAAAGCTATCCTAACTGAGAATCAAAGAGGGCCTAACCGACTCCAGTTAAGATAAACATAGTCAAACTAAGATTAAGTCATCTCACCCCGAATAACTCACCCTAACCATGCTTACCTTTTTATCAAAGTGACCCCTATAGTGTACAAAGATGCATGATCTTTATTTTTTTATTTTTTAACTGTCCGATAAATATGGGGACATATCTCGGATGGGACATGAGAAGATCTTTAAGAAAAAAATGGCTACATTGTTATTGGACAGTGTAACAAGTAAAACTTGCATCAAAATGACAGGACAAAAGTATACATAGCTTTGATAGCTGGTACCTTAAAAAATAAAATTTTAATTTTAAACCCCTAAATTATGTTGAAATTAGAAAATGCCCTCTTAATCTACTTATTTAATTAGTCAAAAGTCCTCAAAATCTTTAAACTCTTAGTAAAAATTCCCTCGGTTTATCAATCGTCCAAAAAATAAAATATTCTAGAGAATATTCCCTCCCCTACTCGTTGATTTATGTATTTCTCATTTTATCCTTATGTTCTCTCTCTCTCTCTAGGCACTCTCTCTCTCTTTCCTAGGGAAGACACGACAACAGTAGGGGATGGGAGCTACTACTGTTGGGGTGTTTCTCCTCACCTCCTAGCCCAGCAGAACACCCTTTCCAACCCCACTAGAAGAGGAGAATCGGGTGGTTGTGGAGATGAGTGTCCTACCGCTGTGCCTCTACCTTCTCCCTTCCTTGGAGAGGACCCGGCGCCGTCGGACTTGACGCATGAGGCATCCCGTAGCTGCTGGTCATGAACAAGACGATGCCGCTGTGGCGGGGAGGCCCCTGGGGACGACGCCAATAGCTTCTGGGCGATAAATCGGTCGTCGACGAATGAGGCTTGCGAGGAAGTCAGCGCCTGCGGCCCCTACGGTCTCTACATCTAGAACAGGTCTTCGATGTGTGAGTGTCTGGATAGGTTCTACCCAAAGCATCAGCAAGAGGGGGCGACATAATGCCATGGTCGTCGCTTGCTGGTGCTAGCACAAGATACCCTTGGATTGCGCAAAAAGGGGGGATACGTTTATAATCGTGCCCGGTGTCAAGTTACCGGACACAACTGCCACGACAATGGAGGGACTCAGCTTCAACGATTACAAGACTCGGTGTTCTCTCTCTCTCTCTCCCCACCAAGCTGGGTGGGGGTGTTGGCACTTGAGGGGGAGACGCCCTCCTCCCCCTCTCTCTCACTCTCAACCTCTCTATCTCTCTTTCTCTCCCCCTGCGACCCCCACCCCATGGGTGGGGATGTTGAGCCTGAGGGGGTCTCCCTTCCTGCACCCTTTCTCTCTCTTTGTGTGTGTGTGCGTGTGCATGCACACGCGTGTGTGCGACACCCACTCCCCAGGCTAAGGGCCCCCTTCACGTCTAACACGTTCGATAGGAAGACCGGGCAGGTGTACATCCCCTTCCCCACCACCTCTGTCACGCACTCCAGCATCATCCACGACCTCGGTGCCGACACCGCCACATCCACCCCTACCACGTGCGGGCTGCCCCACTGCCCTCCCCCATCCCTCTCTCTCTTTCTATGAGTTAGGCAAAGACATTATAGTCTTTTTCTCTTACCTAGTTAGGTTAATCTAACTAGCCCTTACCTTACGGTGATAGACAACAAGGGCCTTTTTACATAATGGAGAAGATTTTGGGGGCTTTCGGTTAGATAGGTGGATCGGAGGAATCTTTTCTTGATTTCAAAAGAATTTAGGTGCTTAAAATCAAAATCCCCTAAAAAAAGAGTACATGTAACTTATCTCAAAGAGTTTAAAATTGTTAATGATGTGTAACTCTGTCTACAGCCATAGTTTACCATCTGATCCCCTCCCCATGGTGTAAGGTAGTTATGTATTCGAATTCTAGATGAAAAGGTTGAACACTGGTGATTCATGCTTGTCAACCCGTGAACTTGGAGTTCCACTTGATGTATTATTGGCATTATAGCAGCTTGATATGTTGTCTTAGTGCAAACAATTTTATTTTTTTAGATAGTGAATTTATAAGTTTTTCATCTATATATCGTTGTGGCCGCACTTTTCGATCGTTTATTATGCTCGTCTCTTCGGGAATGGTTAATTCGTCTATTAAGTGCGTGGGCGCGCCAGTCACAAAGTGACAATTTATTCGGGCTTCGAAGAGCCCACGGTGCGCTCGATCTGACTCGGTCTGACGATTGTGTGGTTCGTGTCGGGACCAAAACCCGCCGCGCCATAAAGGTCACGGCGTCATTTACATCCCCCATACGAGGGAACACCCTTGATTAATCGCCGGGATTCAGGGCCTCATGGCCAAGAAATCAATTGCATGGAAGGTCTATTACGAGGTATTGAAATCCTCGCGCGAGGGCGAGAAGAAAACCCTTCGCGGTCATGTCAATCGTGTACTGACCATTTAATGTTCGGAAGAATGTCCGGCTCGAGAAGATCGCGGTTATCGCGGGAAAATCGGAACGCATGTATGCCGAGGTACGGCAAATCTATTGTTCGGAAGAGCGGAGAACGTTCAGCTAAACCTCGGTCAGAGCGGTCAGAAACCAGTAAATCTGTTGGCCCGGTGCAAGAGCAAGCTGCGACCATACTGCGGTGGGCCCCCCGCAGTCGAAAGAAGACTTGCATGAGCGTCATTAATATTTTCAGTGCCAAGGGGCAACGAGGGAATATCCCTTGAATCGGCTGAAAAGCCCTGTGTCTAGGGAAGCGGACGTTCGAAACGTGTCGGTCATTCGGGAGACCGTTTAATATTCGGACGGGAGTCCGGCTTGAGAATATTGTAATCGTCGCGGGAGGACCTGGGACATATGCATGCCTGGATACGGCAAGTTTATGATTCTGAGACACCGAAAACATTCGGTCAAATCTCGGTTAGTGCAGCAGGAAACCGGTAAATCTGTTGGCACGGTGCGAGATCGAGTCAGGACCATACCGGGGGCGCCTCCCGTGGTCCGAACGAGGCTTACGCGAGCATCATTAATATTTTCGGTACCGGAGGGCAACGGGGGAGAGTCCCAGGACTAGACTCCAAAATCGAAAACGTGTTCGAAGGAAGCGGGTTGTAGACCGAGGATATGAGCCGAACGGCGACCACAATTGGGACAGATCTGAGGTCTAAGCGTGGCCCACGGAGGTCTTATTGATATTCCCATGGAAGGGGTCCAGGGGTGGCGAGGATCATCTCATTCTATTCTGATTTTGTCAGTCACTCACGGACCTTTTCATGTTCGGGCAAGGGCCCATGTTGAAAGTACGACGTGGATGGAAACGACCCCGTACAAATGTATGCCGAGTTTACGGTAGTTTCAATGAAAGAACGGGAATGAATCCCATTAGAATGAATCCGATTTAACGGGCTATCGGCCCGGAGCAATGCCGGCTCACGACCATGTCGGGGAGGGAGCCGTCGGCCATATTGGTTGCTCACGGGTCTTTTCATGTTCAGACACAGGTCCGTAATAGAAACGCGGCGAAAACCGAGGTGAACCCGTTCAAATGTCTGCCGAGCGTGCGGTAATTTTAGTAGTGGCTCGGAAGGGATCCGGCCTGAGAAACGAGTCCGGCTTAATCGGAATGTCAGCCCGAGGCGAGGTCGGGTCATGGCCATTTCGGGATAATTCCCAAGACTCAGGCCCAACCTGGAAGGGCGACATTGTTGTTCCTTCAGCACCGGGTCACGAGAGAGACGGGGCTACAAAGTGGATTTTATCATTTTTTTTATCTGGGTTTTAAATTATATATATTTATTTATTTATTACTTATTTCCCTCTCATGTATTTATTCCGGATGATTTATCCGTTTTGTTTATTATTATTACTATTATATTTTCTCTCCTTTTTTATTTATTATTATTTTACATTTTTTGTTTATTTCATATATATATTCAGATTTATTTATTCATCATAGTTTTTATTAATTTTATTATTACTATTATTATTATTATTATTATACATATTCTTCTGGAGAGAGAGTGGGCCGCTGGAGGGCCAAACGGGGGCTGAAGGAGCATGCCGCTGAAGGTGGAAGGGTGCACCGCTGAGGGGGCTGAGGGAGTGCGCCGCTGAAGGTTCGCGGGAGGTATACCGGGGAAGGGCTTGGCCAAGGGTGCCGGCGAAGGGGCAGGTGTGGTGGCTATGGGAGGCGTACCGATGAAGGAGCCTTAGGTGTGCTGGCAAAGGGCCTGGCCGAGCGTGCCGGCGAAGGGTTGAACAGGGGAGAGCGTGTCGGCGAAGGGGTCACGGGAGCGTGCTGTCAAAGGAGCTTGAGGGCGTACCGCCGAAGGGTTGGAGCAGGCGTGCCGCTGAGCTCAGGGGGAGCGTGTCGGCGAAAGGCCAAACGAGGCGTGCCGTGGGAAGCTGGGCTGGGGCGTGCCGACGAAGGGCGCTGTAGGGTGTACTGGCGAAGGGCGTGTGTCTGCACATTGGCCGGTCACTGCGACATAAAGTCCGTACATTCATCAGCCCAAAGTCTATACGTTGTCTATTCAACCAGCACACAAAGTCTATACGTTCTTTAGCTCAAAGTCTATACATCGGTTGCATTCATCAGCTCAAAGTCTATACATTGGCTACATTCATCAGCTCGAAGTCTATGCGTTGGCCAGCTTAAAGTCTGTACATTGGCCAGCTCAAAGTCGGTACATTGGCTGGGTTCATCAGCTCAAAGTCTACACATTGGCCAGCCCAAAGTCTGTACATTGGCCAGCCCAAAGTCTGTACGTTGGCCAGCTCAAAGTCTATACATCGCTGTTCAAAGTCTGTACATTGCAGCTCAAAGTCCGTACATTGGCCAGCCCAAAGTCTGTACGTTGGCTAGCTCAAAGTCTATTGGAGCTCAAAGTCCATACATTGGCCAGCAAGTCTATACATTGCAGTTCAAAGTCTATACATTGGAGCTCAAAGTCCATACATTGGCCAGCCCAAAGTCTGTACATTGGCCAGCTCAAAGTCTATACATTGCAGTTCAAAGTCTATGCATTGGAGCTCAAAGTCCATACATTGGCCAGCCCAAAGTCTGTACGTTGGCCAGCTCCAAGTCCGTACATTGTTTAGCTCAAAGTCTATACATTGTCCCTTGGCTGCAGTTCAAAGTCTGTACATTGGCCAGCCCAAAGTCTGTACATTGGCCAACTCAAAGTCTATACATTGTTCAGCTTAAAGTCTATACATTGGAGCTCAAAGTCCATACATTGGCCAGCAAGTCTATACATTGCAGTTCAAAGTCCATACATTGGAGCTCAAAGTCCATACATTGGCCAGCCCAAAGTCTGTACGTTGGCCAGCTCCAAGTCTATACATTGCAGTTCAAAGTCTATACATTGGAGCTCAAAGTCCATACATTGGCCAGCCCAAAGTCTGTACGTTGGCCAGCTCCAAGTCTGTACATTGTTCAGCTCAAAGTCTATACATTGTCCCTTGGCTGCAGTTCAAAGTCTGTACATTGGCCAGCCCAAAGTCTGTACATTGGCCAACTCAAAGTCTATACATTGTTCAGCTTAAAGTATATACATTGTTCAGCTTAAAGTCTATACATTGTTCCTTGGCTGCAGTTCAAAGTCTGTACATTGGCCAGCCCAAAGTCTGTACATTGGCCAACTCAAAGTCTATACATTGTTCCTTAAAGTCTGTACATTGCAGTTCAAAGTCTATACATTGCTTGTTGCTATGTTCGTGCATCAATCTAAAGTCTATACATTGTATTGAGGGTGAGAAGAGTGTGCCGCTGAAGGGCCGAGAAGGTGTGTCGTTGAAGGGTTGATAGGGTGTGCCGCTGGAGGGCTGATAGGGTGTGCCGCTGGAGGGCTGATAGGGTGTACCAGCGAGGGGAAGAATGAGACGGTGGAGGAGTGTGCCGGTGAGGAGCCAAGAAGGCGTGCCGTTGAAGGGTTGATAGGGTGTGCCACTGGAGGGCTGATAGGGTGTGCCTCTGGAGGGCTGATAGGGTGTACTGGCGAAGGCTGGAACGGACGTGCCGATGAAGGTCCACTCCTCTGTTACTTGTTTTTAAGGCTTTTCTTTTCTTCTTCTCTTTGATTTTTGCGTAGTTTTATACAAATATTTTCTCCTTCTTCTTGCAATCTGTTGTTGCTCTATTTATTTGTTGCTTTTGTTGTTTTTTGATGTGTATTTATTATCCCATTTGTTTGTTGCATCATTTGCCTTTTAACGTCTTGTTATTTTCTAACAAAAATTCGGCAGCATCTCCCCTTGACCCGAGCGTAAGGGAGATACAGGGAACGTGCCCACATGGAGTGGGGGAACCTGACAACTGGAGGTGCGTGCCAATGGCGACAACACCTTTTATAAAACTTCGGGAAGCCCGGAAGAAACGTTGAATGGGAGACGCCTCTGAGGCTGGTTAGGGTCTACTGGGGGTTTAGTCAGGGTTAAGCGGCAGGTGTGCCGCTGAGGGGAGGCTAGGGGTGTGCCGCTGAAACCCCAAATGGGTGTGCCGTTGAGAGAGGGTGCAGGTGCACCGGGGCTACTAAGTCGATCAAACCCACAGAAAACCTCAGCAGAAGGGGGAAATGGCCCGAGGGGGCTAGCACGGATGAAGGGATTGGGCCTTGCAGGGAGAGATTCGTGGCCCCAGACCACTCAAGCTGGTGTGGCGTCCGGGAGAAACCATCGACATGAAGACTCAAAGCAAACGCTGGAGAAGGGAAAAGAAATGGACAATCAAGAACACAGTGGCACAGACCAACGGAAGTAATAGAGAGCCCAAGGAGGGCGACTTTCATTCATAAAGAAAAGGGAATGACCGTGGCCGATCAAATACGTTGCAAAGCATGCTCGACCTAAGACTACGAGCAAGAGAGAAACAAAAGAACAAAAGAAAAGGGGGACAACTGTTGTGCATCCCTTGTTTTGATGATGACAAGTTGTATCTCATTGTCTTTACCATATGCACATGCCAAATGTTTAATATCTAAATGATCAATGCAGGTATATTGATGATTAAAATAGGCCAGCCAAAGGTCAAGGATGAACCAAACTCAATTCAGAAGCTCAGCCCTTCAAGATCTCCAAAACAGGTTCTGGACTGGCTCAGAAGCCGACACCTGAGGGCTCCGAAGCCGACACTTGAAGGCAGACAGAAACTAGGGAATTCTGGTTCTGTTCAGAAGTCGACACCTGAGGGCTCCGAAGCCGACACTTGAAGGCAGACAGAAACCAGGGAATTCTGGTTCTGTTCAGAAGCCGACCACGGAGGCCCTGGAAGTCGACCACGGGCGGAGATGCGAATTGTAAGCCCTAAAATGGACCCGTTTCTTGTGAGATCCGATACCCAAGGCTTGGATCCATTATGGCACGCACCTAGAGGGTCCAGATAAGCCAGGAAACATGGGTCTTTGCCAGGTTTTGGTTCCTTTCATGGATTTGACTTGGTCTTCTACTTCCTAGCTGAAAAATAGGAGATTTCCCATTAGATTCTCCAACTGAACTAGTAGAAATCGTGGGAGTTCCTAAAAATCAGAAAGAGATGGCGGGAAAGCAGAAGAAAGGGAGGCAGCAGCAAACTAAAATCAGGGAGGCTGCTGGAAAAAGAGAGCACTGCATCTAGAGTGCGCTGCATCTAGAGAGAGCTACATCTAGAGAGAAAAATCTGCAGGTCGTGGGAAGAAGCATACTTGGAAGAGCTTGTGCGACCCAGATAAAGAAGCAAGAAGAAGATACTGGAAAAAGGAAGTGCGCTGCATCTAGAGAGAAGTGTCTGCATCTCGTGGGAAGAAAAGAGAAAAGGGGCCTGTGCGACCTAGATCAAGAAGAAGAAGGAGAAGAAGAAAACAAGGGCAACAGCAGAAGAAGCACCAGTAGGAGAAGAGCAGCAGTAGGAGAAGCACCGACAGCAGCACAAGATCAGCCAAGATCTGAAATCAGAGAAGAAGCTCGGTGAACTCCATCTACAGATCGAAATACCCAATCATCAGGAGAATTCTACACTCGATCTGTATTTATATCTCTATTCGATCTTTCATTTCATTCTTCTATTCTGTTAATCAAGCTGTTCGTCAGCGGAATATTCAGATTGAGCTGAGCTGCTCAGATCTGAGGTTGTTCAAGCTGTGAGTCAGCGGAGTGTTCAAGTTGTGAGTCAGCGGAGTGTTCAAGCTGTGAGTCAGCGGAAGGAAGCCTCACCGGGTTTGGTGAGGGGTGGATGTAAGCAAACTGGATGTCTGGCCGAACCACCTAAAAATCCCTGTCTCCTTTGTGTGATTGTTTGTGATATCCGCTAGATGCATGCCTAGGTTCATCTTTGTTATGCATAGAGTATACGTTTTAATTTCCGCTTAAGCCGCATAGTTTAAATTGTTTACATAAGTCTGCAATAGTTTTTGAATTTGGGGGCGGATCTATTCACCCCCCCCTCTAGACCGCCATTCCACCTGCACAACACGTGGTATCAGAGCGGGTTATCCATTCAAGAGGTCCAACGACCCGGATAGATTAGTGGAATGGATGCCAAAGGATTATTGACAGAGGGTCATTCGGTGACTAGGCCAGCATATTTTGATGGTACTAACTACCCGTATTGGAAAAACCGAATGCAGGTCTTTCTCAGAGCGCAGGACCATGAAATATGGAGAGTTGTAAGCCGAGGGCCACATCAACTTCCTGAAGATGAAGACACCTGGACACGAGAGCAGATAAAGAAGTCAAATCAGAACTGGGGAGCAATGAATATTATGCAATGCTCGCTTCACCCAACTGAATTTTCAAGGGTTTCCTCATGTGCCACTGCTAAGGAAATGTGGGACCGGTTAGAGGTAATATATGAAGGCACTTCTGAGGTAAGAGAAATTAAAGCCAATATGCTTATCTCCGATTATGAAATGTTTAAAATGGAACCACATGAATCCATTTCTGAAATGTATGCTAGACTAACTCAGTTAACTAATAGCTTAAAAGGTCTAGGGAAAAACTACACTAATAATGAACTTGTGAGGAAAGTCCTTAGATCTTTAACTTCTACTTGGCATACCAAAGAAACAGTGATTGAGGATTATAAAAACTTATCTACTATGACTGTTGATGAGCTGATAGGTTCATTGATGACTTATGAGCTTAACCTGAAGAGAAATGAGGAAGAAACATCAAAGAAGAAGCCATTAGCACTAAAGGCTAAAGAGCATAGCAAGGAGTCCTCAGATGATAGTGAGTCATCCGACACTGAGGAGGACTTGGGTGAGTTTGCCACACTAACCAGAAAATTTGAAAAGTTCTTGAAGAAGGAAGGTAAAAACTTCAAGAATCCAAAGGGTCAGGTAAGAAAGTCATCCAAGTTCAAATCTGAATCATCTGAGAAAAAATATAACAATCTTCTTTGTTACAATTGCAGCAAGCCCGGGCACATCAAAACTGAATGTCCACACAATGAGAAGAAAACACACTCCAAGAGGAAAGATAAGAAGAAAGTCATGATAAGCACCTGGAGTGACGAAGAGGAAAGTGAAGGGAAGAGTTCATCCAGTGAAACCAATGAAGACTTAGGTCTTATGGCAATAGGTCAGTATGAGGTAAATGAAAACTCTTCTCCATTTGAGCATTTCACCATTGATGATTGGCAAGAAGCATATGGTGAATTGCTTGATAAATGTGATACTGTAAGAAAAGAAAATAAAGCTTTGAAAAAGAAAATAAATACCATGGCTCATGATACAACTTCATCTGAAAATATTACATGCTTGCAAACTGAGATTTCAAATCTGATGAAACAAGTTCATGATTTAGAGGCTTCCAAGTCTAAACTAAAAGATCTAGAAGATGAGAATGAAAATTTGAGAGATGAAATTGATGAGCTAAGAATGAAAATGCAAAATTCAGATTCAAAAGATTTGAAAGATGAAAATGAGAGCTTAAAAAGGGAAATAGATGATCTCAAACTGAAATTGCAAGACTATGAAAAGGAAACCATACTAGCCAATGAAAAATATGATGCAATCAAGGAGGTCAACTGTCAACTTCAGAAGGAAATTGAAAAGATTCAAGAAAAACTGAAAGACAAACAAAAATCCTTGGAAAAGTTGATGAAAGGTAGAGAAAACCTAGATGCTGTGTTAGGATCTAGAGTAAACTTTCAAAAGGAAGGATTAAGTTTCAACCCAACAGCCAAAAAGGAATTTAAATTAAAAACTATCACCTTTATGGATGAAAAAGACATAAAAGGGAAAAAACCTCTTGTTGACATGTATAGGTCAGAAAAGATGGCTGATGCAAGCACTTCAACCAAGATCCAAGCAACCATGAGATCAAATGACAAGAAATCAAGTGGGAAGGCCGTGAAACAAGCCGGCCACTTCGAAACAACTAAAGAGGATCTAAGGCAGCAGAAGCTCTATCTAGATGGGTCAGAAAGATCAAAATTCTCAACAAATAGGAACAAACTACCAAGCCAAGTTTCAAGGTCAATTAACCACCATCAAATGAGAGAAAAGCAATTCTGGAAGCAGAACAGAAGTCGACTAAGACCCCATCCTGAGTCAACCACAGGCAGAGCAAGAAGCTTTCCTGAAGTCTGGCAGAACAGCAGTCGACCAAGACCCCTTCAAGAGTCGACTATGGGAAGCAACAGAAACATCACAGATTTTTGGCAACATGGAAGTCGACACAGACCCCCTCCAAAGTCGACTTCTGGCTACAGCAGAGGGTATAAAGCCCCTCCAAGTCGATGCTTGCCCTTACATAGGTCAATGCATGGGCATCATGGATTATATCATCATCCTAAATGTCAATGGGTAGGTAAATCCAGAGTTGATGGTAAGTCCCAATCACCCTCTACTTATTGGAAAGATAAAAACATGAATCTTGTAAAGAAGCAAAATTTGGTGAATCTTTCTAATGTCTTTACTGATGTGGTTAAGAAATCTTCATGCAGACCTAATGAGAATCCAACGCGAGCAAGGCTGATATGGATACCAAAAACCATACTATCATGTCTCGAAGAATTAAACACTCAAAAGGGGCCCAAAGCTACTTGGGTTCCCAAATTTGCAGCTTAATGTGCTTGCAGCTAAGCCTTGCAGCCACTCACAAAAAGGGGCTTCATAAAAATGGCTGTCCAAGGCATGACTAAGGGGGAACAAATGAAATTCTGCTTATGGTTGAACAGTAAGATTTTTGCTCTCTTAATTAGCTGCACAACATGTTGGAATCAGGTAATTCTTATGAATTAAAATTTGCTTCATGAAAATTTTTAAGGCGGCTGCATTTATCCATTTACAGATTTCATGATCTTGCTGCAACAATCTTGATTTTAATTTCTTATTGTATGACATAGTGAGGGGGAGTTGCACATGTGGTATAGGTGTTCTGCATGAGTCATGCATATATTTTCATATCTGAGTTTGCTTATGCAGTTGTCATGCATTCATAGCATGGATTCTTGTGGTATATTAAATGGTGATTGGTGGAAGGGCATGTTAAGCTTGTCTGAAAGCCACACTATGCGTAGAGGACTTTCCTCCGCCAAGTACCAAAGGTCCAAAATTCATGTAGGCAAGAGCTTTGGAAAGGTCAATAAGTGCATTACATGTCATGCATGCATATTGAGTCACCCGATTTGACTGAGGGGGAGCTCAATACATTTATATCTTTCTGTCCCCACTGCTCTAAACGTTGTTCATGCATTTGCCCTCATCTTATCAAGAACCCTTGCAAAATTCCTCAATTCACTGTCGTCAATTTATATCATCATTCTTACATCCTTATTGCAATAATTTCAACCCATTTGAATTCAACACAGGTTCATGATTTCAGGGGGAGTAATGGGCAAATACTCTTCTAATTTCTTAGAGAGCTATTGAAATTGACCCATGGAAATAAGTCAATGGTTTGGGGTCTATAAACCTCTGAAATTTGGAATTAAACGCCTATGAAAATTTCGGCTTGTGTTCATATAATTGCTTTGAATCAGCCTAAGGGAACTATGTCCTCACCTTCTCTTGAGATTGAATTTTTGATAGTAGTGAGGCCACTCTAGTTGAACGGTTTTAACATAGTATTGTTTTTAAACGTGTATCTTGAAAAAGCCAAATGGGAATACGCCATTAATTTTCTACAAGATATTCTGAATAAAAAAAAAGGGAAATGCAGAGCAATGGCACATTTCATTGAGAAACCAAGTCCCTGCACCAATGAAGTGCTGAGGACAGTGTCATGATATGAAATGCTAACTCTGTCCAAAAGGAGGCAAAATGGTCAGTTATGCGAAGTAATCGGGGACTCTGGTGTCTGATAAACATGTTTCCTCACACTGAAAAGCCATGCTGAACTTGATTGCTCATTACAGTAAAAAAAAAAAAAAGGGAGATGAGCAAATTGTAAAAATGGTTGACCCAAGGCAAATATCAAAACTTATGCAAGTTTAACCACAATACTAGTGAAAACCCTTCCGAGAGGTGACTAATGAAATCATCTTGACGATCAAAAGAGCTTGGAAGGGAACTGGTTTGAAGAGGTTGCTTTAACACTGTTATATGTGCTAGAATGAAATTGCTCTTGGCTTTTTAACTTCAGATTTGAGGCTTATATGTCTTGAACCATTGGCAACAATAAAGCCAGTTACCTTAGCCTCTAAGAAAATTCATGAGTGTTTCTCAATTTCAACTCTCAGGTGAAATCTCTCATGTGAACCATGTTGAACAGCTTTGCTCATGCCATTACTTCCTCTCATCCCTAACAGCTTAGTTCACATCTTTCCTCAATCCCTGATATTAGTTTTATCTCTCATCCTCTAAACTCCCAAATCTTGTTTTGATGATGTCAAAGGGGGAGAGAGTGTCATTGTGAGAATGTCAATGTATTGCATATAGGGGGAGAGATTGTTAAGAGGGAGATGTAAAGAGAGATATGAAGAGGGAGAGAGTGTCAAGTCTGTCTTGTCTGTCCATTCATCATATGACTCATTCATCATAATGACTTATCTATCATGAATACTCTTCATGCATAGTTCACAATGATCTACAGTTGCCATCATCAAAAAGGGGGAGAATGTTGTGCATCCCTTGTTTTGATGATGACAAGTTGTATCTCATTGTCTTTACCATATGCACATGCCAAATGTTTAATATCTAAATGATCAATGCAGGTATATTGATGATTAAAATAGGCCAGCCAAAGGTCAAGGATGAACCAAACTCAATTCAGAAGCTCAGCCCTTCAAGATCTCCAAAACAGGTTCTGGACTGGCTCAGAAGCCGACACCTGAGGGCTCCGAAGCCGACACTTGAAGGCAGACAGAAACTAGGGAATTCTGGTTCTGTTCAGAAGTCGACACCTGAGGGCTCCGAAGCCGACACTTGAAGGTAGACAAAAATCAGGGAATTCTGGTTCTGTTCAGAAGCCGACCACGGAGGCCCTGGAAGTCGACCACGGGCGGAGATGCGAATTGTAAGCCCTAAAATGGACCCGTTTCTTGTGAGATCCGATACCCAAGGCTTGGATCCATTATGGCACGCACCTAGAGGGTCCAGATAAGCTAGGAAACATGGGTCTTTGCCAGGTTTTGGTTCTTTTCATGGATTTGACTTGGTCTTCTACTTCCTAGCTGAAAAATAGGAGATTTCCCATTAGATTCTCCAACTGAACTAGCAGAAATCGTGGGAGTTCCTAAAAATCAGAAAGAGATGGCGAGAAAGCAGAAGAAAGGGAGGCAGCAGCAAACTAAAATCAGGGAGGCTGCTGGAAAAAGAGAGCGCTGCATCTAGAGTGCGCTGCATCTAGAGAAAGCTACATCTAGAGAGAAAAATCTGCAGGTCGTGGGAAGAAGCATACTTGGAAGAGCTTGTGCGACCCAGATAAAGAAGCAAGAAGAAGCTACTGGAAAAAGAAAGTGTGCTGCATCTAGAGAGAAGTGTCTGCATCTCGCGGGAAGAAAAGAGAAAAGGGGCCTGTGCGACCTAGATCAAGAAGAAGAAGGAGAAGAAGAAAACAAGGGCAACAGCAGAAGAAGCACCAGTAGGAGAAGAGCAACAGTAGGAGAAGCACCGACAGTAGCACAAGATCAGCCAAGATCTGAAATCAGAGAAGAAGCTCAGTGAACTCCATCTACAGATCGAGATACCCAATCATCAGGAGAATTCTACACTCGATCTGTATTTATATCTCTATTCGATCTTTCATTTCATTCTTCTATTCTGTTAATCAAGCTGTTCGTCAGCGGAATATTCAGATTGAGCTGAGCTGCTCAGATCTGAGGTTGTTCAAGCTGTGAGTCAGCGGAGTGTTCAAGCTATGAGTCAGCGGAGTGTTCAAGCTGTGAGTCAGCGGAAGGAAGCCTCACCGGGTTTGGTGAGGGGTGGATGTAAGCAGACTGGATGTCTGGCCGAACCACCTAAAAATCCCTGTCTCCTTTGTGTGATTGTTTGTGATATCCGCTAGATGCATGCCAAGGTTCATCTTTGTTATGCATAGAGTATACGCTTTAATTTCCGCTTAAGCCGCATAGTTTAAATTGTTTACATAAGTCTGCAATAGTTTTTGAATTTGGGGGCGGATCTATTCACCCCCCCCCCTCTAGACTGCCATTCCACCTACACAACAACAGCAACAAAAAAAGGGAAAAGAAATGAAAATACAAGGTGGGAAGGGGAACGGAGCGTGGGCTCCTCCCCTCCCAGACTTCACTCCTCTCTTCTTCTCTTCTCTCTTTTCCTTCTCTTCTTCCTTGCGTGGACGGCGGTGGACTCTTCTTCTCTTCTTCTTCCCCTTCTTCTCTTTTCTCTGCGTGTCTGTATGTGTGTGTCCGTCCCCCTCTGTGTGTGTATCCTTCCGTCTCTCTGCCCCCCCCCCCTTTTTCGTCGGAGCGAGGGGTTCTTATACCCCTGGTCAGGCCAACGAATGCCGAGGACAGGAGTAGGTGGGGCGAGGACAGCCCAGCAAGGTGCAGGCATGGGCCTGCCATGCTTTCGCTGCACGCCGAGGGCTACGAGCGTTGACCGGCGTGGATGGGCTGAAAGCTGTGCCGCTGGGGGCTGAGGAAGGCGTGCCGCTGGGGAGCCTCACAGGTGTGCCGCTGAAGGCCTTCACAAGTGTCCTGCTGGAAGACCCAAGAAGTGTGCCGCTGAAGGCTTGAAATAGTGTGCCATTGAAGGCTTGAAATAGTGTGCCGTTGAAGGCCCAAAATAGTGTGCCGTTGATGGCTTAAACTTGTGTACCGTTGAAGGCTTAAAATAGTGTGCCGTTGAAGGCACATGGGGCGTGCCGTTGAAGGCTTGTAGGGCGTGCCGCTAATGGCCATTGGGGCGTGCCGTTGAAGGCCTGCATGGCGTGCCGCTGAAGGCCTGCAGGGCGTGCCGCTGAAGGCCTGCAGGGCGTGCCGCTGAAGGCCATTGGGGCGTGCCGTTGAAGGCCTGCAGGGCGTGTGTGGACACCAAAAATTGTACATCCTGATATCCGACTTGGCCTAGTATCGACAAACGGCCCGAGTAAATAAGCCCCGGGAGAGACTGCCGTGAAGCCGCCTCCAGGAGTCACGACAGTGAAGAGAAACCAGCCACAAAGAGTCCCACAACCCATGGGCCTCAAAGAAAATCAAACGGGCCATGACTCGTGTCCACAACGGGCTCAGAACAGGGCTCAGAAATACGCCCAATTTGGCCTTCAACGGCACACCCAGGGTTGCCCAGCGGCACACCCCATTTTGGGGTTCAGCGGCACACCCCATCTTGGGGTTCAGCGGCACATCCCATCTTGGGGTTCAGCGGCACACCCCATTTTGGGGTTCAGCGACACACCCCTTTGGGTGTTCAGCGGCACGCCCTTTGGGTGTTCAGCGGCACACCCTCAGGGCTCTTCAGCGGCACACCCCTTTGGGTGTTCAGCGGCACGCCCTCAGGGCTGTTCAGCGGCACGCCCTCAAGGGTGTTCAGCGGCACGCCCTCAGGGCTGTTCAGCGGCACGCCCTCAAGGGTGTTCAGCGGCACACCCTCAAGGGTGTTCAGCGGCACGCCCTCAGGGCTGTTCAGTGGCACGGCTGTTTTGTGCTCCCAGCGGTACGCCCTTTTGGCTCCCCCACGGCACGCTTGTTCAGCCCGCCAGCGGCACAGCGTTGAAGCTTTTCAACGGCAAGATGACATGTAGCCTATGCCCTACGCTTCCTTGGCGCGTCGTGAGCCGTCTGAGGTGGCAACCGTTCATTGGGCCACGTGAGCTACCCCCTGATGACCCAGGACGGGGCAGGTCAAACGCCATCATCATATACCGTTTCCCACCTCCGACGGTCGGGCTCGAAGGTGTCCCGCTGCTGGGCGTATAAAAGACCCCGGCTTCGACAAAAAATAAAAAAAAGGGGGGAGAAGGAGAAAATTGAGAAGAGGAGGCACACGGAAGAGAGGATCCCACGCAGCTGGAGGCACAGAGAGGAAGGGAAGAGAGAATAGAAGAAGAAGAGCTCCAGCGAGCCTCCTCCGACGACCACCGGGAAGAGAGCAAGAGTAAGGGAGAGGGAGAGAGCTCAATGTAATGGGGGAGAGGGTTAGGGATAGTGGCCAGGGTTTTTGGGCCCCAATGCTTTCTTCCCTTTCGTATTCCATTCCTCCTCATGTTCTTTGTTTTGGGTTTCTCTTTTCCTTTGTCCATGGCCTCGTCTTGGGTATTTCCTCTGTAATGTGCATATAGGGCTTTGGCCTTTGGCTCCCCATAAATGAAAATCACCCTCTTTGGGTTTCTCTATGAGTTTTATTGGCTTGCGCTAGCTCTCACGGTCTTTTTATGGGGTTGTTCGTTCTCCCTCCGTCTCCTCATTTCTCCGGTGTTTTTGGGGTCTTCATGTCGAGGTGATTTCTCCTATGAGCTTTGGCCTCATGAATCCTTCAAGCCCCTACGTGGCCTTCCGTTATGCTCACTGGCCCAGGGGAGGGGGAGACCCTTGCCCCCTCTTCGAATATCCAGTAACCAAGTGGCCTACCCCTGGCCTTGAATCCTCTTTCTTTTCCCTGAATGGCTTCTAAGGCCCCCAGTTTGCTTACACACTCTATTTGGCCCCTCCAGCGATGCACCTTTCCGGCACTTGGCCGACACACCCAGTGGCCTTCAGCGGCACACCCAGTTTTGGCCCTTAGCGGCACACCCCATGTGCCCTCAGCGGCACACCCCTTTCTGCCCTCAGCGGCACACACACCCAATTAGCCATTGGCCGGCACACTTATAGCCTTTGGCTCTTGGCCGGTACACCCCCCCTGTTCAGCCCTTAGTGGTACACACTTTTCAGCCCTCAGCGGCACACTCTCCAACCCCCCCCCCTTTCAGCGGCACGCTCCTTGGCCAGCCCCAGTCCATGCCCCTTAGAGGCCTTCAGTCTGTCGTTTTCCTTCATGTTTTCGAGGCTCTATAAAGGTGTTGCTCCTTCGGGGGCCCACCTCCAGTTGTCGGGTTCCGCCACCCCACGTGGGCGCGTTCCTTGTATCTCCCTTACGTCCCGGGTCAAGGGGAGATGCTGCCGAATTTTTTGTGAGAAACTAATAAACAATTAAAAGAGGCAAAAGGAGACAACAAACGAGCAGGATAATTAATGAAACCTTCCAACTCATCAAATCACTACCGGCACCATGACGAGAACTGAACCGAACCAATTAACCACCCGACAGCCCGAACGTCCGACCCGCAAGAAAAGAGACCGGACCGAACAAAGAGAACGAACAAAAGGAGGAATTTTGTATAAAACTACACGAAAGTTAAGATAAGAAGAAAAGAAAAGCCTTAAAACAAATAATCGAAAACTGATCAAACCTCCACCACCACGCCCCGTTGGCCTTCAGCGGCACGCCCCCATTGGCCTTCAGCGGCACGCCCAGATTGGCCTTCAGCGGCACGCTTCTATTGGTCCTCAGCGGCACGCTCCCATTGGCCTTTAGCGGCACATTTTCCTTGACCCTTTCAGCGGCACGCTCCCTCCCTTCGCCGGTACACCCTCAGCCACCGCCTCAACGGGATCCAATGTATAGACTTTGGGCCAGCCAATGTATAGACTTCATGGCGGCCAGTGTACAGACTTCGGGCCAGTCGACGTATAGACTTCATATTGCAACATGCAGACTTTGCTCCACTCTGCTCCAACGTACAGACTTTAGGCTTGGCAACGTATGGACTTCGAGCCTGGGGAACGTACAGACTTCATACCCACCCCCACGTTCTGATTGGCCCCCTTAGCCGGCACACTTCTCTCACCTCTTAGCGGCACACTCGCCTAACTCCTTCAGCGGTACGCCCTTCAAACCCCCAGCGGTACACTCTTAATTGCCCCAGCGGCACGCCCCTTGAACCTTCAGCGGTACACTCCCTTGAGCCCCAGCGGTACGCTCCTTTGACCTTCAGCGGTACGCCCCCTTTTTGGCCTTCAGCGGCACGCCCTCTGGGCCTCTCAGCGGTACACTCTTACCTTCCCTTCGCCGGCACACTACATCTATGCACATATACAACCTGATAAGGGCATTAACAATAGCCAATAAATTAATAAAAATTACGCTAATTAAAGGACTCCGAATGCGCAATATTAATCCCAATAAAAGAGGCGGGAGGGGTAATAAAAAGATAAATAATAAACAAATTACAATAATAAGAATGACCATGAATAAAAAGAAGAAAAATCACCCCGGACAAAGGCACGAACAAACAGTAAACATCGAATCAGAAATCCCAGAGGATATAACTAAGAAAACCCCAGATAAAAGACGCTAAGGCCTACACCGCAGCCTCCCCATCTCTCCCCGTGACCCGGGCCAAAAGGGAATAACGACGCCGCCCTTTCAGGTCGAGCCCGAGTCGTGGGAATTACCCCGATATGGCCAGGCTTTGATCTAACCTCGGGCCGACATCCTAATCGGACCGGATTTGTTTTCTCGTTCCGGACACCTTCCGAGTCCTCATTAAAATCGCCGCATGCTCGGTAGACATTTGAAGGGATCTACCTCGATTTTCTCATTATGACGCTGCCACGGACCTATGTCCGAATACGAAAAGGTCTACGAGTGGCCGACACGGCCGACAGTTTATGGCCTTAATACAACTTTCAGTGTGATCTATTCCTATCTCTCTCGCATAATTAGTATTACTCTTTTCGGCCGCGGGGCCTCTAATTTCGGCAATCAATCAAGGGTATTCCCTCGTATGGGGGATGTAAATGACGTCGTGACCTTCACGGTGCGACGGGATTCGGTCCCGACACGAACCACACAATCGTCTGACGAAGTCAGATCGAGCGCACCTTGGGCTCTTCGGAGCCCGAATAAATCGTCACTCCGGTGACTGGCACGCCCACGCACTCAATAAGCGAATAAACAAAACGAGAGAATAAACGAGTGGAAAAAGTGCGTCCACAACTCTGGCACGCCCGGTGGGACCTATCCACCCTTCATCTTTTTGCCGAAATAAGGGGCCCCGCGGCCCCCTTCTTGTAATATTAATTGTGCCACTTTCTTAAATGCAGAAAAAAAAAAGAGAGAGACATCATGGAACCAACCATGGCGGTCGTCTGCGGCCCTCAGCCCGTCCAGAACCACGTTCGAGGCGGCTACCTGGCGGTGCCCCTCACCTTTGGGAGTTTCCCTCCCACCGTGGGCTTCCCCAACTTCTTGGGGGTGGCCTTCGCCGAGATCCTCGACGTGGAGATGCCTGAGGACGCCCAGATCAACGCTCCCGCCTCGGGGGCCATGGGAGCTGCTGCCAGCCGAGCTGTGGCCCAAGACAACAATAGCGTCCCCACGACGACGCTCAGCTGCAACGTGCACCACGTGCACCACACTACCGGCCCGCTCCACCAAGGGTCGACATCCCACCGGAGAAGGCTCCGGAGAAACAACATCGGCACCGGCTCAGGGTGTCGTATGTCCAACTCTGGAAAGTCAATGACTGTTGGAGCCCTCCGAGTCCGCCTAGACGGACAGAAGTCTCAACCGGCGCCGGACCGCGTCGTCTCGACCGTCCCAGTCCGCAACTCTTTCCAGGGACTGGAGAAGCTAAAAGAGAGGGCAGCGCCCACAACCCCAGCTGTGGCACCGAAGAGGGCGCCGGCTCATAGGCCGGCTAAACTGAAGCGAGTCTGGGTACCTAAGGAGACCCAGCCCACTGCACCGGCCCAGGCAGGGCCCAGCACTTTCCGCCCCAGGAGGGCCCGAGGTGATGACAGGGTCAAGGTAGTGACCCCCATTCTCCGACTGGCACCCGTCATCCCAGTGCCGTCCGAGAATGCTCACCGCCGTCGCCGAGGGCGCCGGCACAATACCACTCGCCCGGCTCTCACGGCCTACTCCCCTCCTGCCGCTGTCATCGACGCGCAACCCCGGGCCGCTCTCCCCGACCCGGAGTGGGAAGGGATTGAGCAGGCCATGAGGAACTACCTCCGAGGCCCGGGCAGCACCCCCGCCGGCCGCCAGAGACTACTGGGGGCAATGGCCTCTGCCTTCCAGGAAGAAAGGGGGGGACCTGCACCTAGCATGGAGTGGAGGACCCGCCCGGAGGAGCCGCGCCAGTCCCCTGTACGGGAGGAAGCGCCTCCCCGACGGTCGGTCTTCGATAGGCTGACATTCCCAGGAGGATCATCCAGGATGGCGTCAAGAAGAAATAAGAATAAGAAGTGGCAGACATTCACCTGCAATATGGTAGGAGTTCATGGTCGGTATGGGGCCTTACCCACCGACCCGGAAGAATTGGCCAGAATAGCCGTCAGGCCGGGACCCCTTACCAGAAGAAGGAGAGCGGCAGGCGGCGCGACACCCACAGGCGCCGAAGGGGCCCTACCTGAAGAGCCCCTTGCAGCCCTCACGGCCAATGTGGTCACCACCGGTGACACGAGTGGCGGACCCTCGACATCATCCGAGGACGCCCTGGCCGAAGAAACAGGGGGCATGCCTAGTCTTCCCACAGCTGACCCCACAATGCTGCTCATGATACAACGATTCCAGCAGGAAATCGAGTCACTCAAGAAGCAGCTAAGTGAGCGAGACGCACCGCCCCCGATGTCCTGGCAGACCGAGGTCGTACCCGAAGTACCCAGGGACAGGGAGCAGTCTTCAGAGGCAGCTCTCCCAGCAACCCTCAATCCTCTCGGGGGCGCGCCCCCACAGCAGACACATTATACAGTAGTGGCCCCGCCACAGGCTCCGCTGTCACAGGGGTCCCCCATGGCCCCCCAGGCGACCGTGGTGATCACCCCGAGCGCGCAGCCCGCTCATTTCTACCCGAATCCGGTCGACCCGGCGGCAGTTAGCCGTCTGATGCTCGAACAGATGATAGATATGAGGCTGGCTGAGAAGGGCGATGGGGATCAGACGCCTTTCGACGTCTACCGGGTACCCTACCCGGCTCACTATGCTGCCAGGAAGTTGCCGGCTGGCGTCACCAAGCCGCCAAAATTTGAAAAGTTCAACGGACAAGGGTCTCCCAGAGAGCACATTGCCTACTACGTGAACGTCATGGGAGACCTGGCTGCTGATGAGGCCTACATCCTGAAGTTCTTCGGCTCAACACTTACCGGACTTGCCTTTGAATGGTACTCTGGCTTGTCACCCGGGTCGGTGGCCGATTGGCCCGACATGCAGAAGAAGTTCAAGGAAAGGTTCTACGTTGCCGAGAGAGAAGTTACCATGGCTGAACTCTACGCGACAAGGCAGAGGGCTGACGAATCGGCCCTCGACTACATTAAAAGGTGGAGAAACCTTAGCATGAGGTGCAAGCGCCCCCCACATCAAGAGGACGCAGTGCAGATCTGCAAGCAAAACTTAAAGAAAGAACTCCTAGAAAGGATGATCGGCACTGAGGTTAAGACATTCGACCGCCTGAACAATGTGGTAGCGGAGATCGAGGCATTCTTGGCCCGATACTCCTCCACTCCAGGCATGTCAAGCCAGAGAGCCAGGCAAGCGGAGAAGAAGCCGGCTCCCCCGGAGGTGCATGCACTAGACTTCCAGGCTTTTGAAAAGCAAAAGGAGAAAGCCAAGGGAGCGGCCAACACTCTGCCGCCCAGAACCACGGAGCGGCGAGAAGGCCCCTCGCTAAGGGAGAAGATGAGAAACAAGTTATATTCCTTCTCCCGGGACAAGTCCAAGCTCCTATTTGAATGGGCAACCAGCTACAACAAGATCACACTGCCAGAGCCGAAAAGGCCTGGCGACTTGAAGAAGAAGGATGACCCGCGCTTCTGCATGTACCACCGGGTGCTCGGGCATACTATTGAAGACTGCTACGTCTTCAAGGACGTTATCGAGTCCTTGATCAAGGACGGGGAGCTGGACATGGGGGAGCATAAAGTAGACCCCCCGCAGCCACACGAGCTGCCCAGCATAGCCTCCTCCGTCAATATGATCTCACTATATCAGGAGTTGCCAGAAGAGTGGGCGGAAGCCTGTGCCCGCGCCACCTATGAGGCTTTTGTCCTGGCCCTGGCCCAAGATCAAGAGGGTTGGCAGACGGTGCCCGGAAGAAATAGAAAGGCACGCATCCCTCGGTCCACCCGAGGGATTCATCCAAGGGACGCGACACCCTTGCCGGCACCACCCCCGGCGAGCCCGGTTCGCCATGACACGGCCCCCAGGCTGGTCATGAGGCGGCCTACCCACAACAAGAAGAGCTCCGTCCCACTGCGAATGCCCCAGAAAGTCAGCCCGGCGGTCGAGAAACTACAGGCTATTATTGACAGGCTTGAAGATTATGAACATCCCAAAATTCAGCCCGTGGAACTAAAAGAATATGTCCCCTGGGAGGAGTTCGAATCACTCGAGCTGGCTCCAGGAACAAAAGCCCGAAACAGAAAAAGAGCCTCCCCTGTGGGGTGAGCTTCCTCAGGAGCAGCCATTGGCCACGGCAGGGAAGAAGAAGAAGAAGAGAAGACCCAGGGGCAAGAAGAAGAAGGAGGTCGTCCTCGCCTGCAACACCCTCTCAGCGCTGTTCGACACCGCTCTCTCCCTGGAAGAAAAAGAAGAAGACCCACCCCATGAACCAGCAGAGGTGAGCCAAGCTGAAGCATCCACCTCCCAGCACGCCACCAGGTCAGGGAGGAAGTGGGGGCGCCCTCCCCAGGGCAGCCTCAACATCATGCTCATGGGGGAACAACCATACCAGGCTCCCGAGCCCGAGGTCCGAGGCACCGAGATCCCTCCCCCATCAGGTCTCTACCCCGGAGGCACCAAGAGTCAAGGCGCCCCGTCATTCGCCGAGTTCCTGTCAGCTCGAGCAGGAAGGCGGGCACACCCCCAGGGGTCCTCTGCGACCAGTAAAGTAAGCATCCCCCAAGCTCTACCAGCTGCAACTCCTGCCCGGCCAGAGGAAGAATTCAGCGGTACTCCAAACCTCGCCGAATTCATGCGAGCAGCAGAGGGGACCCAACAGGCCCCGCCCGCTCAACAGGCTACAACAGATCCCGCAAAGGAGGCGTCCCCTGATCAGACACCCCAGCCTCAGGAGGGGAGCAGGCGCGGCAAGCCCGAAGAAATGAAGTTGCTCAAGGTGCGGGCTGCCGAGCGGATAGTCAGACACCTCAAGAAGATCCCGACCCGGTTCACTGTGTGGGAGATGCTGTCTTTAGGTGAAGAAACACGGCAAGCCATCATCGCCGCACTCCAGATGCCAGCCCACCTTGAAGCCAGTTTGGCAGAAATAGCACCCGAAGTAGCTGTGGCTTTTACAGAAGAGGACATGCTCCTGCCGACCTGCAGTCACAACAGACCCCTCTACATGAAGGGGCAATTGAATGGCCAGCCCATCAATAGGGTCCTGATCGACCCAGGGGCAGCAGTGAATATACTCCCTTACCGGGTGTACCAGAAACACTATTTCGACGTACACCTGGTTGAGGTTAAAAATGTCAAGATTGCTGGCTTTAACCAGAAATGTGAAGTGCCCATGGGGGTTGCAGAGTTCAATTTGACCTTCGATGACTTCACCACCAAGGTCCAGTTCCACGTCATCAACTCCAGCACTTCCTACAAGGCGTTGCTCGGCCGGCCTTGGCTACACCAGAATAGGGTGGTACCCTCCACTCTGCATCAATGCATCAAGTACCCCTGCGAGGGAAAGGAAGTTAGAATCTTCGCCGACCTCCACCCGTTCGAGGTGTTCGAGTGTCACTTGTCAGATGCTAATATGTACTTGAAAAAGGCGAAGCAAGCTCCTCAAGCTGCCCGAGACAAGGGAAAGAAGAAAGCAGAGTTAGGTGGCTGGTTCCCTCCGCCACCCCCGGGTTATGTGGCTCCTCCACATGTACTGTTTATTGCACAAGAAGGGGTATTTAGGGCAGCCCCTCTCGCCATCTACCCCACATCGGGGGCACCCTGCCTCGAAGACCTGCTAGAAGATGTCAGGGTCCCGCCAGGGATCGTCAAGCCGATAGCGGAGATTGAATGCCAAGCAGCTGAACAACTGAGAACCTTCGAGGTGCCTAACCCTGAGGGGCCGCCCACTATCTTCTATGTGGCCGGGGAGAAGCCAGTCAGGGAAGACGATGATTGCCGGTTCCCTGACGAGCTGCATGACCCGCACGTCCCCATTACGGGACTTCCCCACATGACTGACCGAGCAACCAGAATGGTCAGAAAGCAGAAGATTCCTCCCTACCTGCCCTCCAGCCGGAAGGAAATGTTTGAAAGAATGTGGAACCCACCAAACCTGGATCGACGGTTGCTGAAAATCACCAAGCACCCTGGTCTGGGCTTTTCACTAGAGGAATATTACGAGACTGACGTCATATCAGTCTCGACATGGTCTGGCGACGACCCCGCAGAAGCTACGGATTCGCGGGAAGCCTGTCAAGAGGCATATCCTGGGCCTCCGGTTCAGGAGGCACAAGACGAAGAGGTCTTCCTTTGGAAACCTCCCCGCCGCCACTGCTTGGAGAAGACCCCCTCCTCCTCCGAAGTGTCGACCTCGAGAGGGCACACCAGCGAGGCACCTCCACCCCGGCCGGCCGGCGAAGCAAGCAGCAGCAGCATGGGCCATGCTCTGAATTCCCCTCGATACGACCCCGTCATGTACGCCTTGTACCACAGGCAGCAACGGGAGATCAAGATGCTAAAAAGGCGGCTGGCTGAGTTAACCTCGCTAGTCGCCGACCTGATCCAGGGCTCTCTCCCCCCAGGGGGTGGCCGCATGCCTCGGCCCCGAGATGCCAGTCCTGACACCCCCGTCTGGTCAAGAGGGAATTGAGAGACATGGCAAGCTCGTTGATCGAGCGGCCAACCAGGCAAGGGCCTACACTCCAAGAGAAGCTGCAGAAGCCTACTCCTTCCGAGAGAGAAGACCCGGGGCATCTTCGACTGGGCCTGCCATTACGGCAAGGTCTCCCTCCCACGGTCCAAGAGGCCGCAAGACACCCGAAGAAGCGGGGACCCACTATTTTTCCCTTACCACCAGATGCTGGGTCACGTCATTGAAGACTGCTACGTCTTCAAAGACATTGTCCAAGACCTCATTGAAAGGGACGAGCTCAGGATGGGGGACTATGTGGTAGCCCCGCCACGCCCCCACGTGGCGGACAGCCCCAGAGTAGGAGCCTACACCGTGTCCATCCACTACCAGGCCCCTGAAGATGCGGTTGCCCCGGCCCCCGTCCGAGCCGTCTACGATGAGTACACAGAAGACCCCGAGGTGGCCCCGTGCCTTTCTGCACCAGCGGACCTCACCGACCCGGCGGCTACGGCCCAGGAGGACTACGGGGTGAATGCAGCCTCCATGCCCAGTCATGATGAGCAAGAAGACGAGGACGCCATCCTCGAGCCCGAAGACAATGAAGACTAAGACTTCGTCGATTTGTCGCCAGCCCCGCCGGAAATTGAAAATGGCGGCCAGGCCACAGTTGACGAATTGATCGAGATCAACCTCGGCACGGAAGGCGACCCCAGGCCGACCTTTCTAAGTGCTCTCGTACCCCCTCGTGAGAGAGAACAATACATAAAACTGCTGCAAGAGTTCCGGGATTGCTTTGCCTGGAACTACAAAGAAATGCCCGGACTCAGCCCCGAGGTGACTCAGCACATCTTGTCCATCGATCCCAAGGTGGAACCAGTGAAGCAACCTCCCCGGCGCATGAGGCCGGAGCTAACCAGCCAGATCTGCAAAGAGGTCGACAAGCTCATAAATGTCGGCTTCGTGGCGGAAAATCAATACACCACATGGCTGGCCAATATTGTACCAGTGAAAAAGAAGAATGGACAGATCAGGATTTGCGTGGACTTCCGCGACCTGAATAAAGCCTGCCCGAAAGATGACTTCCCGGTGCCTATCACCGAAGTGATGATTGACGCAACCACTGGCCACGAGGCCCTGTCCTTCATGGATGGGTCGTCCGGCTATAACCAAATCTGAATAGCCGACCACGACCGGGTCCATACAGCTTTCCGGTCACCCAAAGGGATATTTCACTACAAGAGGATGCCCTTCGACCTCAAGAATACCGGTGCCACATATCAGCGGGCGATGACCAAGATCTTCGACGAGCTGCTGTACGGCAAGGTCGAGTGCTACATTGATGATCTGGTTGTCAAGACCAAGAAAAGAGACGAGCACCTGAGTGACCTCAGGGTCGTCTTCCAAAGGCTCCGGCAGTACGGGCTGAAGATGAATCCCATGAAGTTCGCCTTTGGTGTGTCCAGCGGGAAATTCCTCGGCTTTATTGTCCGGCACAGAGGGATCGAGATCGACCCCCTGAAGATAAAGGCTATCCAGGAGTTTCCTCCTCTGAAGAGTCTGGGAGAGCTGAGGTCCCTGCAGGGGCGTTTAGCTTACATCCACAGGTTCATCTCCAACCTGTCAGGGCGCTGCCAACCCTTCCACAGACTGATGATGAAGAATGCACCCTTCAGCTGGGGCCACGAATGCCAGCACGCGTTCGACCAGCTAAAGGAGTACCTGAAGACCCCGCCTGTCTTGGGGGCACCTGTCAAAGGCAGACCGCTGATTCTGTACATAGCGGCCACCGAATATTCACTGGGGGCAATGCTTGCCCAAAACAATGATGAGGGAAAAGAGTAGGCACTCTATTATCTCAGTCGAAGGTTGGTGGGTGCAGAGGCTAAGTACACCCCGATTGAGAAGATCTGCCTTGCCTTGGTCTTCGCAGTCAAGAAAATGAGGCACTACATGCTGTCCCATGAAGTCAGCTTAATATCCAGGGCCGACCCCATTAAGCACATCCTTTTCCAGCCAGTCCCAAAGGGGTGCCTTGGCAAGTGGGCCATGCTACTCATGGAGTTTGACATCACCTACGTGCCACAGAAGGCCGTCAAGGGACAAGCCGTCGCGGATTTCTTCGCAGCACACCCCGTGCCCGAAGACTCCCCTTTGGCCACCGAACTACCTGAAGATGAAACACTAGAGGTAGACCAAATACAACAAGCCATCTGGCAGCTTTACTTTGACGGGGCTTCAAGAACAGAAGCGACCCCGTCCGGGCGCGCCAAGGTACGAGCCGGAGCAGGCATCGTCCTCAAATCCCAGACGGAGAGGTCATGCATACTTCCTGCTGCATTAGCAAGCCCTGCACAAATAATGAGCAGAATATGAGGCTCTGATCATCGGCCTCCAGGTGGCCCTCCAGTTGGAGATTAAAATGCTCCAAGTGTTCGGCGACTCGCTGCTAGTCGTCAAACAGGTCCAGGGACAGTTTGACGTCTGGAAACCTGAGCTGCTCCCTTATCACACTAAGGCGAAGCGGCTCATGGAGCGCTTCTACCTCCTCGAGATAGGCCATGTCGCCAGAGGGGAGAACGCACAAGCCGACGCATTGGCAAAATTGGCAAGCTCACTGGCAGTGCCTCCAGATGGATCTCTCCATATCCAAGTAATAAACCAGCGTCAGACGCCCAGCATGATAGAAGAAGAGCCAGAAGAAGAGGACCTAGAGGTCGCTACAGCAGAAGCCATCAACCTACCAGACTGGAGAGACCCCCTGATGCAGTGGTTCAAGTACCAGCAACTACCCAGGCAAAGGGAAGAGAAAATCAAGCTAGTCAGAACCAAGGACTCTTATGAGCTTCGAAACGGAATATTATTCCGGACCGTGGCCGATGCCAAGCAGAAGCTACTCCTCCGATGCTTGTCTATTAAAGAAGCTTGGAGAGTTATGAAGGAGGTCCATGCCGGGACAGCTGGTGCACACCAGGCGGGACCGAAAATGAAAATTGAAATCAAGAAACTTGGCTATTACTGGCCTGCAATGTTCAACGACTGCTGCGAGTACGCTAAGTCGTGTCAGAGATGCCAGGAGCATGCCACTATACCCAGGAGGCCTCCCGTGCAACTGCACCCAACCGCGCCCAGTTGGCCGTTTGCCCAATGGGGAACAGATGTTGTGGGCCCCTTACCCGCATCTTCCACAGGCTGCAAATACATTCTGGCGGCGACCGACTACTTCTCCCGCTGGGCAGAGGCTGTTGCCTTACGGGAGGTCACCGGAGAAATTGTGGTCAGGTTTGTCCGCCGCAACATTATATTCCGGTTTGGCGTGCCCGACCGGATTGTGTCAGACAACGGCAGCCACTTCCGCAACCAGAAGGTTTACCGGCTAGCAGAAAAATACAAAATTGACTGGAGGACATCGACTCCTTACAATCCACAAGCCAATGGGCTGGCCGAAGCTTTCAATAAGACACTTTGCACTCTCCTGGCCAAGACTGTTAGCCCTAACAAAAGGGACTGGGAAGGAAGAATGTATGAAGCGCTTTGGGCGTACCGAACCGTATACAAGACCCCAACGGGCTGCTCGCCCTTCTCTCTCGTATATGGCTCGGAAGCAATCGTCCCCGTCGAACTGGAGATACCGTCCCTCAGGGTCGCCATTCAGCATGGGCTTGTCCCCGAAGGGCAGACCAACACCGAGCAAAGGCTCGATGAACTCTCCAGTCTGGAAGGAAAGCGGCTTCAAGCCCAACAGAATATCCAGGTCTACCAGGCCCAGATTGCACGCGCCTTTGACAAGCTCGTCAAGGAACGTGAATTCAAGAAGGGTGACCTTGTCATGGTCAAGAGAAGAGATCTCATGGCGGCCAACCCCAAAGGTAAGCTAAACGAGAACTGGCTCGGACCCTACGTAGTCTAAAAAGTCTACGAAGGCGGAGCCTACGTAATTGTCAACCACCGCGGGGAGGTTCAATTCCCGCCTCTTAATGGAAGGCACTTGAGGCTGTACCACGCTCCGGCGCCCCCATTCAGGTAATAATATTACTCTTCGCCCCATTTTGGGACGGATTTACGTGATTAATGTCCGAACGATTTGGCCACCAGCCGGGTTTCCAAAAAAGGGAGAAAGGAATAGAAAGAGAAAGAAAGAAGAAGCAAAAAAATAGAAAGACAAAAAAGAAGAAGCAAAAAAAAAAAGAAGAAAAAAAGTAGAAAGAGAAAGAGAGAAGAAGCAAAAAAGAAAAGAAAAGAAAAAAATGGAAAGAGAAAGAAGGAAGAAGCAAAAAGAGAAAAAAAAGAGAAAAAAAAAAGAGAAAAAAAAGAGAAGAAAAAAAGAAAGAAAAAAAAGAGAGAAGAAAAAAAAAGAGAAGCCAGAACGGGGGAACGCCCCCCATTTCTAGTCACCGCCCCGCATCAGCGGGGGTACCAAAAATTGATTTAAAAAGAAAGAAACAAACTCTTCTCTCCGTCCTTCCCGGGCGGTGAGTACCCCTTTGGCTCGGACCTCCCGTCCGGGTCATCGACTAAATAAACTCTTCTCTCCGTCCTTCCCGGGCGGTGAGTACCCCTTTGGCTCGGACCTCCCGTCCGGGTCATTGACTAAACAAACTCTTCTCTCCGTCCTTCCCGGGCGGTGAGTACCCCTTTGGCTCGGACCTCACGTCCGGGTCATTGACTAGACAAACTCTTCTCTCCGTCCTCCCCGGGCGGCGAGCACCCCTTTGGATCGGACCTCCCGTCTGAGTCACTGACTAAACAGACTTTTCTATCCGCCACCTCTGAACGGCGAAAGGGGTCTCTGGCCAAGCACCCCTCACTCGAGACCAGCACGCGCTTCCAATATTGCGGCAAAACCAGGGAGTTGCCCGCTCGGTATGGTGGAGTGGTCCCCTCGACCTCCCCCTGGGAAGGCGAGCACTCTCCTGTACCCTGACATGGGTCCCTGTCTGGTCCTCTCAAAGTGAATCCCCGCAAAGACTCATACCCTGCCAATGGGTCTCTACACAAAAAGGAGGAAAAGATACAAGAGCGAGGGAAGAGGAAGGAGAAAACAATATGCAAGGAAGAGAAAGAAGGGTAAGAAAGACAAATGCATACACAAAGAACGCGTGAAATCATAAATGCTTTGCTCTATTCAAAAGAGGATTAAACTACATGTGCTGCGGGGCATACCCCTGTGTTACATTTGAAAAAAAAAAAGAGAGAAATTAAGGGATGCAACGCTTAGTCGATGTCCCTGAAAATGTCCTCGAGAGGGAGGATCCCGACGCAAGGGAAGTTCGTCATATCACGCAGTCGGCCCCTCAATCCCTCAAGACGGGCGAGCTCCGCTTCGACGGACACCATTTCAATGTCGGAGACGGCAAGAGCTTCCCTCTCCTCTGCCACCGCCCTTTCCGCCTCGGCGAGGCCAAGTTTAGCCGCAGCGAGATAGCCCTCCAGCTTCTCGATCCGTCTCTTGAAGGAACGAACGCTGCCTTCGCCTTCCTCTAAGGCCTTTCCGTGGCGTTGTCTACTGTGGCGTCGGGCCTTTAGGGTCTGCAGATATTCGTCTGCCTGAGCATCAAGGGTGGCACGTTCGTCAGGAGCCTGGGTCTCCAGGAACTCGCGGCGCTTGACATACTTCAGCAGCAGCAGAACCCGCCGCGACCATTCTCCCAGCGGGCAGCTGAGCACTTGCAACGCCCCGGTCAACTGCACCACTATGGTATGCACCTCCCTATATGACAGAGAAGGGTCGGCGAGGAGCATGGTCCGTAGAGTGATCAGCATTTGGCGTACTGGCGCTTCTGATGACATATGGCTGACTGAGGGCGCTACCGGAGGAGTGAATTCCACGGTGCTGTCCACCTCTGCCCACAGGTCGGTATCTGCCGTCACTGAAGATGAAGGAAGGGCGAGGGTCAAGTTGCCCTGCCGGCGTAGCTCGACGAGAGACTCTTGGCCAACCACTGCCTGGGGAACGGAAGAGACCATTACCGAAGCCTCCGGTGCCCCCATCGTTTGGAGCTTCCCTGCCCCCTCTGCCTCCGTCTGGCCCGACCTTGCCACTGCTCCAAGGGGCAGGGGTGCAGGGGCCGTCACCTCGGCTAGAGGAGGAGCTTCGAGTAAGGCCAGGCCCGAAGTCGCCACCCATGAACTCCTCCCTCGCGGCTGAGATCCCTCCAGATGCGCACGGAGCCCCGCAAATATCTGCTGCAAGAGCGGGTCCTCCATCTGAGCCGGGAGTTTCGGGAAGGGCGGAAGCGGAACCACCAGCTGGGGTAAACGTCCCGCTTCCAAGAGCGCAGCCAGGCTCTCTCTCTCCAAGCCCAAGACTGGAGCCAGCCCCTCCACCGCTATCGGGCCAATGCTCGGTCTCCGTTTGGCCACGGCCTTCCGGATACGGCCAGGCGCCTTCCCCGATATCGGCATCGCCTGACCATGGGAATGGGAATCAGCTATTCGCCATCTAAAATAAACCATGCAAAAAGGGAGACCGCGGAGCCCGCATACTCACCTCAGCCACTGGGACGATGCTACCCTCAGGCGCGATCTCCCCCTCCTCCAGAGGCTCGCCCGCCGCTCTGGTAGTACCGGAGGGCTCCACGGGCATTTCCTCTCGAAGGGCGTCGAGTAAAAGAGCCAATTTGCCCATGCCGACATCGACCCCCGTTGGGCGGTCGATCAGCGCAGCCGGGGCAGCCTCCTCTGCGACCTCAAGTTCAGCCGGTTCTTGAAAATCCTAAAAAAAATGGGGGGGGGGGGGATAAGGTCGTCAGTCAATCACAAAAAAAAGGAAGGGAGAGCCAGCCCAAACAAGCTCACACTCACAGCGGTCTTCCCCACAAGGCTCGGGGAGCCAGCAAGTAAGGGGGGCCCGAAGACCGGCTCGGGTGGCTCCGATGCCCCGGACACGCCCTCGTCAGGAGCTGCTTCGTCGGAAGAGTAGTTGTAATCTACCTCTTCCCCAGATGGAGACTCGACCGCCGTCGGCTCGGCCTGGGCCGGCAGAGGAGCTTCCACCTCAGAGTCTCTGTCTAGCACGTCCTCCCTCGGGCTAGGCGAGGCTTGCACTCCGATCTTCTTCCTCCTCACATATATCAGCGTCGTCGGGAGGTCGAGATCAGGCCACAATGACTTGGTGGCCGCCGCGGCAACGCCTGTCATGCAAAGGAAGATAAGCCATGTTGAATCTACTGGCCCCCAGGACAAAAAAAGGGGAGCTAACCGTATAGTCGAAAATATTTACCCCCTTCAATTCCTGCGACACGAGATGACCCACGAGCTTCCTCAACAGGCAAAGCCTTCTCGGGAGTCCCAGCCGTACCCTCGCCCGGGAGCAACACGGGCGCCGGTTCCTCCATGCCGCCCGTGAGATAGAAGCGCATCGTCGCCATGCGCGAATCCGAGGCCAACTCGGGAGGCCGGTCGACCGCAGACGACACGGGCGGTCGATGAATCTCACCAGCTTCGTGGCTCGGTTCGGTCCGCGTGGCTTCGAATTCTTCGAAAGACAAGACAGGGGCCACCGGCGAGGCTGTCGTCGGAGCCGGGGATGCCGCGGTCCGCCGCCATTTTACCATCTCTTGCCCTGCCACCTTGGCAGCAGCCAGTGCCTTCTTAACGGGCGACTGTGCCCGGGGCCTTCCCGTTGCCTGCGGCAAGGGAGCCGGAGTCGCCGCCGGGGTCGCCTCTGCTGGGACCGCAACTTCACCCATGCCAGGTGTGGGCACGGGCTCTCCCATAGAAGCTGAGACAAAAGAAGTACCCAGGTGTCAGGGCTCCACTCCAAAATAAAAAGGGGGGGGGGAGATTCAGAAGACACACTAAAGAGCAGGGACACGGACCGGCGGGTTGGCCTGGCTCGGGACGGGCAGCTTCGAATTCCTCGAAAGACGGGACTAGTGGTGCCGGAGGAACAGCCGTCAGAGCCTTAGCCGATTCTGTCTTCCTCCGCTTTGTGTCCCACTGCTTAGCCGCCTTGGCGGCATCCACCGCCTTCTTCACAGGCGATTTAGCCTGGGGCCTCTTCGCAGCCTTGGGCAAGGGAGCCGTGGTCGGGGCCAGCGGTGCTGCTTCAAAATATGCAGGCTTCTTCACCAGCCGGAGGAGGTTCCGGTACGTGGCCATCTGCGTGCTGTCAGGATGGTCTGCAAAGAAAAGAGGGGAAAGAACGAACATGCATTTACGATTAATACCCAACTCACCGCGAAGGCCGCAGTGCTAAGAGACAAAACTGAAAAGCAAGAAGAGACTGAATACCATGAGGGCCAGTGTACAGCCGCAGCGTGATCGGCCAGTAGCTCAGGGACGTCTCCTTGTCCCGACGCGCCGCCTCCCGGACTAGCCAGCAAACGTCTTCAATCGTTTGGCACCGGTCCGTAAGGTTGGCCAGATCCGCGTGCTTCTTTGAGGAGAGGTGACAGAAAAGGTTAAAGTGGTCCATGCCCCACCCGTCAGCATAATAATAAGGGACGTGCAGGCGCTTGCCCAGAGGGAGGCCGTCAGATCTTCGATCTTCATCCCATTCACCCGGAGAAGGACGTATAGCCACGTGGTATCCTTATAGTTCTCGGGCTGCCTCTCCTCCCGCCTCATAAACGTGCGATACGGGCAGGCCGAATCCCTCTCTGGACGCCAGCTCCTGGCAGGAGTCCCCTCTTCCTCTATGGGGAATGGATAATTGATGAGGTCCAGGCGGTCGCTCCCCACTTGGCACAGATCCCTCAGCGTCTTCTGATAATGATCCTTGGCCACCGGGGGTAGCTCCACCTTCGGCGTCGGCCTCTTATCCCGGGCTTCCGGCGAGCCACCAGATATGCTGCCACCTCCTTTTCCTGTCTATTCCTGAGCCGAAGAAGATGGTCTGGCTCAATGTCAAGAACCGGCACCGGCTGCCGACTAAGGAACTTCCTCTCGGCCCCATCCCAGCAATCGGTCTTGTGTAGCCGATAGAAGGCCGTCCGGCTATTCCACCACTTAATATAATCTTGGGTCACTCGGGGAACACGACCCGGGGGCGGTACTCTGAAGGAGGCGGGGTCCGCCCGGTGGAAGAAGTCCCACCAGCTCCTGGCGTGTTCAGCAACTGAGCTCCCCCGGACACTCCGCAAGGGCAGGCCGAACTGTGCGTGATAAGCAGGGATATGCTGGTCATACCCAAAATTGCGACCGAACCGGAAGGGGTAATACGGCTCCAGCAACACATTCTCCCCTTTCCTGAACACCAGCACGCTCGGGCGAATCGACAGCGCCCAGTCCCTCAGCTCCGGCTCCAGCAGTGGGCGGATCACATTCTCCTGGCTAATAGGGTGGACGTACCTCTCCACCTGGTCGTCTTTGCACTCCCTCTTGTTGTTCACCAGAGGGCTCGAATGTGTCGCCAAAGTCCAGAAATGAATAGTCCCGACCGCATCTCGGGGAACCGTTGTCAACCGGCCCCGGATATCATACATCCGCATGGAGGTGGAGCCCGGTTCAGCACTGGCAAATTCCAACATCCTCGGCATCAGCCCCCAATCCTGAAGAACTCGCAGGGCAAATTCCGGGAACAGCGAACAGACCCACGCGTTGAAGAAGTGCAGTGGGCACACATACCGGGCCTGCCGCGGGAACTGATGCATGCTGATGTCCCCCAGGGCCTTGTAAATCAAGCAAAGGGTCGCCGGGCACAGCGACAGCCTGACACCCCATGCCATTTGACATGCCGGGTCAATGGCATCCGGCCGAATCACTGTCTCGTCGCCGTACGGCATGGCGAATGAGCATAGCCAGTACGTGAGATAGGCGGCGCAATGGGTCTGGGGATCCAAGCCCATCAGGTTAGACCCGCCTCGACGCCCTCTAGACGGGATCTTCACATCGAGCTTGGGCTTCGCATGCTTCTTGGGGGCGACAGCGGTACCGACACACGGGAATTCCTCGTACCGGTTCGGCCCGTCATAGAAATACTCCAGCCACAAGGGCATGCGTACCCTCTTCCTGTCCCCACGAGCGGGCTGCTTTCCCTTATGCGAGCACTGGTACAACTCCCGGTACGCCTTCATGAGGTACCGATATGAATACCCCAGAGAATAATAGCCGTCCCCATTGGTCTCATCCTTGATCAAGTCGGGGAGGCATACTTCTTCATAAGGCTCCCCGTCAATGGGCAAGCCACTTAGCTGATCGAGACTCCACAAATCAAGTGAAGTCTCGCCCTCTGCCGTATAAAAGGTGTTGGTCTCCGCGCTGAATACCTCTATCATGCCGCAGCAGAGACCCTTGGAGATGGGGTAGCCGTACCGGGAAGCGTACACGCTATGATAAATGCCGACCCGAACCAGCAGCGGAGCATAGTTGAACAGCACGTGCTCCGTAAACTCCACCGCCCTCTCCCGGAAGCTGTGTGCATCCTGAAGCTTCAGCTCCCTAAACCAGCCCAGTGACAACTCATACTTGAATCTGACGGCCAAGCAGTCCAAGATGAACGGCTCTTCTCTATAGCCCCACTTCAAGGGAGCCAAGAATAGGCCGAATCGAGGCGTCTCGTTGTGCACCTTCCCGGCAGACAGGTCCCATCGTGCCGGGGTAAACTGAGGCGCCTGCACCAGTTTGTCTTCGGTCGGCAGCACCCCCTCAATCCCCAGAACTGGTTTCCACTCCCGGACTTCTCCCACCAGATACATCGGAATACTCCGGGGGACGCTGTACAATAAGCTGTCCCAGGCTTGCAGAATGGCCTGCTCAGCCTTCTTCACGACCCGGAAGTCTCGCCCTTCCCGCGAGCGAAAATGCTTTAGAAATCGAACCAGGTGTCTGTCCTTCGGGAAGTCCTTCCTGTACTCCCCAGTGACCCGGTCAAATGTGAAGCCGCTGTCAACTCTGGCAAGTCTCTGGAAATCCATGGTCTCCCTGTCAGACTCGGATGACTCTGCCAAAGCGGCTATTTCTGCATGCTCCCGATCCAAGTCCTCTACATTTAGCCAGGTAACTGCTGGCACCGGACCCCGTGGGATAAGGTCAGCACCGATAGCAGCAGCAGGAGCAGAGGAACCACTTGGGGCAGCCATTTATCTGCAAAGATACATAAACAGAAGATCAGAATAAGCCACATGCAAAGGGAAGTGAAAGACTGTAAAAGGAGGGCTTCACTACAAGTAAAACAAGTAAGACATTGCCAATTTGTGATGAAATTTCGGCAGAGTTTCCCCTAGGCCAGAGGCGTAAGGGAAAACACGGGTGCGCGTCCACAAGGAGTGACGGCCCCAACAAAGTCATGGTCGGCCCCGAGGGGCAACACCAGAAGTCCACTGGTCGAAGAGGTCCTCCTTCTTCCTCCTGTAAACTGCTCAAGGCCTCCTCATCGGTACGCCCTAAGTGCCCTTCCCCGGTACACCCTAGGGTGGTCCCTCGCCGACACACTCCTATGTGCCTTCACCGGCACAATTGCCAGGCCCTCACCGGCACACCCCGGTGCCTCCTTCGCCGGCACAGCCCTTCATCGCTCTTCGGCACACCCTGAAGTGCCTTCCCCGGCACACCAGCTGAATCAGCCGCTCCCCGGTACGCCCGTGGAGCCCTTCGCCGGTACGCCCACGGGAACCCTTCCCCGGCACGCCCCGAGGAGGGCTTCCCCGACACACACCACTGCCCGCTCCCCGGTGCACCCTATGGTCTTCCCCGGCACGCATCTAGGCGCTCTGCCCGGCATGCCCATGACGCCTTTCCCCAGCACACTTTGAGCCCGTGTTGGCCACCCTCCCCGACACACCCATAACCGCCTTCGCCGACACGTCCTTCGGGGGCGTCCCCGGCACGCCCGGCCCCCACGTCAACGGCACAGGCCAGACGCAGACGGCGGCCACACCCCGGCGCCACCGGCAACTACCCTTCGCTGCACACGCCACACCAGAGAGGGGAAAGGGGAGAGGAAAGAGAGAGAGGGAGGACGGAAGGAGAGGGGGGGAAAGGGCCCAGGGCTCTGCCACTCTCGAACGGAGAAGAAGGGAGGAAGGAGAAGAAGAGAGAAAGGGAGGAAGAAGAAGAAGAGGGGTGCCATTCACGGCGGCCTCCTCACCCCGACGATGGAGAAAGCGGCGACGGCGACGGTGGCGGAGTCGGCGTCCGATGCCGGAGAAGGAAAAGAAGGAGAAGGGGGGGCCTCCGTCCGCTCTGTCACCAAAGAGAAAGAGAGAGGGAATAGAGGGGGGGTTCGAACGGGGTGACCGTTCGAAACGCCCCCGCCCCCCTTTTATATAAAAAAAAATGAGAAAAAAAGAAAAGAAAGGAGGAAAAAAAGGAAAAAAAATAAATAAGAAGAAAAAAAAAGGAGAAAAGGGGAAGTAAAAAAAAAGCGAGAAGGAAAAATGGGGGAACGAAGTAAAAAAAAAAAAGAAGGAGATAAAGAGATGAAAATAAAAAGGATAAAAAAAGAGGAGAAAATAAAAGGAGAAAATAAAAGAAGGGGAAGCAAAAGTATATGCAAAATATTAAATAGATAGATATATATCTACCTACATATGTGCATCAATAAATGTCTCCGGGGAAACATTCCATCCCCCACAGTCCTATACGGACGAGCGTCCGCACAAGCCAAAACAACTTTACCCCTGCAGCTCTATCCTTGTCTTGGTACCACTACCCTACCACCAAACAAGCCCGTCCCTGGCACGTAGCCCTGTGCTTCAGCCACCCTCCGTCACGTAAAACCACCATCACGGACCTTACGTCCGGATCAGCAGAACCTCTATCCTTGCGTTGGCATTAGTTTCTTGCCAACGAATAAGTCCCTCTCCGGCGCAAGGCCCCGTGCCCTAGCCGCTTGCTCCGCACAATATCGCCATTACGGACCTTACGTCCGAATCGGCACGAATTCTTCCGTTGCGCTGGCATTTTTATTCTTGCCAGCGAATGAACCTCCTCCTCCGGCGCAAGGCTTCGTGCCTTAGCCGACACTCGCATATCACTCACTCGTCAAAAAAAAAAATAGAGAAGAAAATGGGGTTAAAAATAGAGATACCCCGCCGGACTTGCCCCTGCATGGGGACAAGGGTAAAAATGGCAATAACCCAGCTGTGGCGAAAACCCGAAAGGGCGCTACGGGCAAAATTGGGTACCCCGCCACGTGAAAACCCGAGAGGGCGCGTGGGCAAAAGCAAGAGGGGGCCGGTACCGGCGAAAACCCGAAAGGGTGCTTGTATCGGTAATGTGGTTCAAGAAACAAAAGAGAGAAAGAAAAGAACAGAAGAGATCAAGAGACCAACCAACCAGGTCGGTTCCCGACACCCTGTCGGCACTGACGAAGAGACAAAGAGACCAAGAGACCAGGTCAACTCCCGACACCCTGTCGGCACTGACGAAGAGACAAAGAGACCAACCAACCAGGTCGGTTCCCGACACCCTGTCGGCACTGACGAAGAGACAAAGAGACCAAGAGACCAGGTCAACTCCCGACACCCTGTCGGCACTGACGAAGAGACAAAGAGACCAAGGGACCAGGTCAACTCCCGACACCCTGTCGGCACTGACGAAGAGACAAAGAGACCAAGAGACCAGGTCAACTCCCGACACCCCGTCGGCACTGATGAAGAGACAAAGAGACAACAAACCGCTTCAGTCCCCGGCATCCTGTCGGCACTGATGAAGAGACAAAGAGACAACATGCTGCTTCAGTCCCGATACCCCGTCGGCACTGATGAAGAGATAAAGAGACCAACATACTACTTCAGTTCCCGACTCCCCGTCGGCACTGATGAAGAGACAAAGAGACAACAAACTGCTTCAGTTCCCGACACCCTGTCGGCACTGATGAAGAGACAAAGAGACAACAAACTGCTTCAGTTCCCGACATCCCGTCGGCACTGATGAAGAGACCAACATACGACTTCAGTTCCCGGCATTCCGTCGGCATTGATGAAGAGATCAACAAATCTGGTCAGCTCCCGACACTCCGTCGGCACTGATGAAGAGACAAAGAGACAATCAACCGCTTCAGTCCCCGGCATCCCGTCGGCACTGATGAAGAGACAAAGAGACAACATGCTGCTTCAGTCCCGACACCCCGTCGGCACTGATGAAGAGACAAAGAGACCAACATACTACTTCAGTTCCCGACTCCCCGTCGGCACTGATGAAGAGACAAAGAGAAAACAAACCGCTTCAGTCCCCGGCATCCCGTCGGCACTGATGAAGAGACAAAGAGACAACATGCTGCTTCAGTCCCGACACCCCGTCGGCACTGATGAAGAGACAAAGAGACCAACATACTACTTCAGTTCCCGACTCCCCGTCGGCACTGATGAAAAAGACAAGAGACGACAAACCAGCTCGGCTCTCGACACCCCGTCGACACTGACGAATAGAAAAGAGACGAGTACACCCACGGGTACCGCCCGGCTCATCCTTCGCCCGCGCTACCCGTGGGCGGGGGGCATTTGTTGACACCGAAAATTGTACATCCTGATATCCCACTCGGCCCAGTATCGACAAACGGCCCGAGTAAATAAGCCCCGGGAGAGACTGCCGTGAAGCCGCCTCCAGGAGTCACGACAGTGAAGAGAAACCAGCCACAAAGAGTCCCACAACCCATGGGCCTCAAAGAAAATCAAACAGGCCATGACTCGTGTCCACAACGGGCTCAGAACATGGCTCAGAAACACGCCCAATTTGGCCTTCAACGGCACACCCAGGGTTGCCCAGTGGCACAACCCATCTTGGGGTTCAGCGGCACATCCCATCTTGGGGTTCAGCAGCACACCCCATTTTGGGGTTCAGCGGCACACCCCTTTGGGTGTTCAGCGGCACGCCCTTTGGGTGTTCAGCGGCACGCCCTCAGGGCTCTTCAGCCGCACACCCCTTTCGGTGTTCAGCGGCACGCCCTCAGGGCTGTTCAGCGGCACGCCCTCAAGGGTGTTCAGCGGCACGCCCTCAGGGTGTTCAGCGGCACGCCCTCAGGGTTGTTCAGCGGCACGGCTGTTTTGTGCTCCCAGCGGTACGCCCTTTTGGCTCCCCCACGGCACGCTTGTTCAGCCCGCCAGCGGCACAGCGTTGAAGCTTTTCAACGGCAAGACGACGTGCAGCCCATGCCCTACGCTTCCTTGGCGCACAGTGAGCCGTCTGAGGTGGCAACCGTCCATTGGGCCACGTGAGCTACCCCCTGACGACCCAGGACGGGGCAGGTCAAACGCCATCATCATATACCGTTTCCCGCCTCCGACGGTCGGGCTCGAAGGCGTCCCGCTGCTGGGCGTATAAAAGACCCCGGCTTCGACAAAAAAGAAAAAAAAGGGGGGGAGAAAGAGAAATTTGGGAAGAGGAGACACACGGAAGAGAGGATCCCACGCAGCCGGAGGCACAGAGAGGAAGGGAAGAGAGAATAGAAGAAGAAGAGCTCCAGCGAGCCTCCTCCGACGACCACCGGGAAGAGAGCAAGAGTAAGGGAGAGGGAGAGAGCTCAATGTAATGGGGGAGAGGGTTAGGGACAGTGGCCAGGGTTTTTGGGCCCCAATGCTTTCTTCCCTTTCGTATTCCATTCCTCCTCCTGTTCTTTGTTTTGGGTTTCTCTTTTCCTTTGTCCATGGCCTCGTCTTGGGTATTTCCTCTGTAATGTGCATATAGGGCTTTGGCCTTTGGCTCCCCATAAATGAAAATCACCCTCTTTGGGTTTCTCTATGAGTTTTATTGGCTTGCGCTAGCTCTCACGGTCTTTTTATGGGGTTGTTCGTTCTCCCTCCGTCTCCCCATTCCTCCGGTGTTTTTGGGGTCTTCATGTCGAGGTGATTTCTCCTATGAGCTTTGGCCTCATGAATCCTTCAAGCCCCTACGTGGCCTTCCGTTGTGCTCACTGGCCCAGGGGAGGGGGAGACCCTTGCCCCCTCTTCGAATATCCAGTAACCAAGTGGCCTACCCCTGGCCTTGAATCCTCTTTCTTTTCCCTAAATGGCTTCTAAGGCCCCCAGTTTGCTTACACACTCTGTTTGGCCCCTCCAGCGATGCACCTTTCCGGCACTTGGCCGACACACCCAGTGGCCTTCAGCGGCACACCCAGTTTTGGCCCTTAGTGGCACACCCCATGTGCCCTCAGCGGCACACCCCTTTCTGCCCTCAGCGGCACACACACCCAATTAGCCATTGGCCGACACACTTGTAGCCTTTGGCTCTTGGCCGGTACACCCCCCCTGTTCAGCCCTTAGTGGTACACACTTTTCAGCCCTCAGCGGCACACTCTCCAGCCCCCCTTTCAGCGGCACGCTCCTTGGCCAGCCCCAGTCCATGCCCCTTAGAGGCCTTCAGTCTGTCGTTTTCCTTCATATTTTCCGAGGCTCTATAAAGGTGTTGCTCCTTCGAGGGCCCACCTCCAGTTGTCGGGTTCCGCCACCCCACGTGGGCGTGTTCCCTGTATCTCCCTTACGCCCCGGGTCAAGGGGAGATGCTGCCGAATTTTTTATGAGAAACTAATAAACAATTAAAAGAGGCAAAAGGAGGCAACAAACGAGCAGGATAATTAATGAAACCTTCCAACTCATCAAATCACTGCCGGCACCATGACGAGAACTGAACCGAACCAATTAACCACCCGGCAGCCCGAACGTCCGACCCGCAAGAAAAGAGACCGGACCGAACAAAGAGAACGAACAAAAGGAGGAATTTTGTATAAAACTACACGAAAGTTAAGATAAGAAGAAAAGAAAAGCCTTAAAACAAATAATCAAAAACTGATCAAACCTCCACCACCACGCCCCGTTGGCCTTCAGCGGCACGCCCCCATTGGCCTTCAGCGGCACGCCCAGATTGGCCTTCAGCGGCACGCTTCTATTGGTCCTCAGCGGCACGCTCCCATTGGCCTTCAGCGGCACATTTTCCTTGACCCTTTCAGCGGCACGCTCCCTCCCTTCGCCGGTACACCCTCAGCCACCGCCTCAACGGGATCCAATGTATGGACTTTGGGCCAGCCAATGTATAGACTTCATGGCGGCCAGTGTACAGACTTCGGGCCAGTCGACGTATAGACTTCATATTGCAACATGCAGACTTTGCTCCACTCTGCTCCAACGTACAGACTTTAGGCTTGGCAACGTATGGACTTCGAGCCTGGGGAACGTACAGACTTCATACCCACCCCCACGTTCTGATTGGCCCCCTTAGTCGGCACACTTCTCTCACCTCTTAGCGGCACACTCGCCTAACTCCTTCAGCGGTACACCCCTTTAAACCCTCAGCGGTACGCCCTTCAAACCCCCAGCGGTACACTCTTAATTGCCCCAGCGGCACGCCCCTTGAACCTTCAGCGGTACACTCCCTTGAGCCCCAGCGGTACGCTCCTTTGACCTTCAGCGGTACGCCCCCTTTTTGGCCTTCAGCGGCACGCCCTCTGGGCCTCTCAGCGGTACACTCTTACCTTCCCTTCGCCGGCACACTACATCTATGCACATATACAACCTGATAAGGGCATTAACAATAGCAAATAAATTAATAAAAATTACGCTAATTAAAGGACTCCGAATGCGCAATATTAATCCCAATAAAAGAGGCGGGAGGGGTAATAAAAAGATAAATAATAAACAAATGACAATAATAAGAATGATCATGAATAAAAAGAAGAAAAATCACCCCGGACAATGGCACGAACAAACAGTAAACATCGAATCAGAAATCCCAGAGGATATAACTAAGAAAACCCCAGATAAAAGACGCTAAGGCCTACACCGCAGCCTCCCCATCTCTCCCCGTGACCCGGGGCAAAAGGGAATAACGACGCCGCCCTTTCAGGTCGAGCCCGAGCCGCGGGAATTACCCCGATATGGCCAGGCTTTGATCTAACCTCGGGCCGACATCCTAATCGGACCGGATTTGTTTTCTCGTTCCGGACACCTTCCGAGTCCTCATTAAAATCGCCGCATGCTCGGCAGACATTTGAAGGGATCTACCTCGATTTTCTCATTATGACGCTGCCATGGACCTGTGTCCGAATACGAAAAGGTCTACGAGTGGCCGACACGGCCGACAGTTTATGGCCTTAATACAACTTTCAGTGTGATCTATTCCTATCTCTCTCGCATAATTAGTATTACTATTTTCGGCCGCGGGGCCTCTAATTTCGGCAATTAATCATGGGTATTCCCTCGTATGGGGGATGTAAATGACGTCGTGACCTTCATGGTGCGACGGGATTCGGTCCCGACACGAACCACACAATCGTCTGACGAAGTCAGATCGAGCGCACCTTGGGCTCTTCGGAGCCCGAATAAATCGTCACTCCGGTGACTGGCACGCCCACGCACTCAATAAGCGAATAAACAAAACGAGAGAATAAACGAGTGGAAAAAGTGCGTCCGAATAAATCGTTACTCCGGTGACCGGCGTGGATGGGCTGAACGCTGTGCCGCTGGGGGCTGAGGAAGGCGTGCCGCTGGGGAGCCTCACAGGTGTGCCGCTGAAGGCCTTCACAAGTGTCCTACTGGAAGACCCAAGAAGTGTGCCGCTGAAGGCTTGAAATAGTGTGCCGTTGAAGGCTTGAAATAGTGTGGCGTTGAAGGCCCGAAATAGTGTGCCCTTGATGGCTTAAACTTGTGTGCCGTTGAAGGCTTAAAATAGTGTGCCGTTGAAGGCACATGGGGCGTGCCGTTGAAGGCTTGCTGGGCGTGCCGCTAAAGGCCATTGGGGCGTGCCGTTGAAGGCCTACATGGCGTGCCGCTGAAGGCCTGCAGGGCGTGCCGCTGAAGGCCATTGGGGCGTGCCGTTGAAGGCCTGTAGGGCGTGCCGCTGAAGGGCATTGGGGGTTGTCGTTGAAGGCCTGCTGGGCGTGCCGCTGAAGGCCATTGGGGCGTGCTGTTGAAGGCTTGCAGGGCGTGCCGTTGAAGGCCATTGGGGAGTACCGTTGAAGGCTTGCAGGGCGTGCCGCTGAATACCATTGGGGCGTGCCGTTGAAGGCCTGCATGGCGTGCCGTTAAAGGGCGTTGGGGGTGTGCCGCTGAAGGCCAAGGGCGTGCCGTTGAAGGCCATTGGGGCGTGCCGTTGATGGCCTGCAGGGCGTGCCGCTGAAGGCCATTGGGGCGTGCCATTGAAGGCTTGTAGGGCGTGCCACTGAAGGCCATTGGGGCGTGCCGTTGAAGGCCTGCAGGGCGTGCCGCTGAAGGCCATTTGGGCGTGCCATTGAAGGCTTGCAGGGCGTGCCGCTGAAGGCCATTGGGGCATGCCGTTGAAGGCTTGCAGGGCGTGCCGCTGAAGGCTATTGGGGCGAGCCGTTGAAGGCCTACAGGGCGTGCCGCTGAAGGGCGTTGGAGGTGTGCCGTTGAAGGCCAAGGGCGTGCCGTTGAGAGGGGCCAGTGGCATGCCGCTGAAGGGCCTTGGGAGTGCCGTTGAATGGCTAAATGGGCAGTTTTGAGCCCGTTGTGAGCACGAGTTGTGGCCCGTTTGATTTTCTTCGAGGCCCATGGATTGTGGGGCTCTTGGTGGTTGATTTCTCTTCGCTGTCGTGACTCCAGAGACGGCTTCACGGCAGTGTGCATATTTGGGGAGTCTGGGTGACTAGTCTCTCCGGGTTTTCTTCACTCGGTGCCGTTGTTGATGCTGGGCCGAGCAGGATATCTGTGCGTGCAATTTTTGGTGTCCACAAATGCCCCCCACCCACGGGTAGTGCAGGCGAAGGATGAGCCGGGCGGGACCAGCGGGTGTACTGGTCTCTTTTTCTCTTCGTCGGTGCCGACGGGGTGTCGGGAGCTGACATGGTTTGTTTGTCTCTTCTTCTCTTCGTCAGTGCCGACAGGGTCTCGGGAACTGACATGGTTTGTCTATCTCTTCTTCTCTTCATCAGTGCCGACAGGGTGTCGGGAGTTGACATGGTTTGTCTGTCTCTTCTTCTCTTCGTCAGTGCCGAGAGGGTGTCGAGAGCTGACATGGTTTGTCTGTCTCTTCTTCTCTTCATCAGTGCCGACAGGGTGTCGGGAGCTGACATGGTTTGTCTGTCTCTTCGTCTCTTCGGCAGTGCCGACAGGGTGTCGGGAGCTGACATGGTTTGTCTGTCTCTTCTTCTCTTCGTCAGTGCCGACAGGGTGTCGGGAGCTGACATGATTTGTCTGTTTCTTCTTCTCTTCGTCAGTGCCGACAGGGTCTCGGAAGCTGACATGGTTTGTTTATCTCTTATTCTCTTCATCAATGTCGACCGGAGACGAAGAATGATGTGGTATGTTGGTCTCTTCTTCTCTTCGTTAGTGCCGACAGGTCGCCGGGCGCTGACGTGATATGTTGGTCTCTTCTTCTCTTCGTCAGTGCCGACGGGGTGTCGGGGACTGACATGAGATGTTAGTCTCTTTGTCTCTTCATCAGTGCCAGTGGGGTGCCGTGAGCTGAAGCAATATGTTGGTCTCTTCATCAGTGCCGACGGGGTGTTGGGAACTGAAGCAGCATATTGGTCTCTTCATCAGTGCCGACGGGGTGTCGGGAACTGAAGCAGCATATTGGTCTCTTCATCAGTGCCGACAGGATGCCGGGAACTGAAGCAGCATGTTGGTCTCTTCATCAGTGCCGACGGGGTGTCGAGAACTAAAGCAATGTATTGGTCTCTTCACCAGTGCCGACGGGATGTTGGGAACTGAAGCAGTGTATTGGTCTCTTAATCAGTGCCGACGGGATGCCGGGAACTGAAGCAGCATGTTGGTCTCTTCATCAGTGCCGACGGGGTGTCGGGAACTGAAGCAGTGTATTGGTCTCTTCATCAGTGCCGACGGGGTGCCGGGAACTGAAGCAGCACGTTGGTCTCTTCACCAGCGCTGATGGGGTGCCGGGAACTGAAGCAGTGTGTCGGTCTCTGTCTCTTCATCAGTGCCGACGGTGTAATGCCCCGGGTTTTTTTGATCCTTGTTCGTGGGTCTCGGATCTGGTTTCTCAGAGTGTCCGACTCCGTTGTGTCTAAAATTTTGTTTCGGACATCTTTCGTGTTCGGATTGGCACGATCCGGAGTCGTTTCGGAGGCCCGGAAGAGTTCCGCGGTTTTTTCCTCGTGTGTTTTCTGATTCCCAGTGTGTGTTTCGGTAATTCCTTCGGAACCTCATTGCAGGTGAACTGGGTTGTTCACCTAGGCGAATGTGGTACCGTTACGATCGGTGCGTTCTGAGGATCGCGAGGGTGTGATTTCCTATTTTTTGAGATTTTTCTGAATTTCTGAATTTTCCTATATAAACCCCCCACCCTCTCTCTTCCTCTCATTTCTCACTCTCACCCTCTCTCTCTTCTCCCACTCTCTCCTCTCACTCTCTCCTCTCCGGCGGCCGACGGACCGAGGCGGGGTGATGCGGGCCAGGAGGACGGCGGGGATGGGTCGAGGATCGAGGCTCGAGGGCGCGGTAAAGCAGGTTCGCGGGCGTGGAGGCACCGGCGGGGTTTCGGAGGCGTTTCTTCGTGGATCGGCGTCCACGGTGCGCGAAATCTTCGGTGGAGGTAGGGAGATGGACCCCCAGCTCGTGCGCTTCATTTCTCGTGAGTTTCGTAGGCCGTGGTGAGCCGAGCGGGCTAATCGGGACGATTTGGGAAAAAATTCATGTTTTGGGGGAGTGAGCCGGATCCATCGTTTTACGTCGTTTTTGGCCGATCCAGGGGTTTAGATGCATTCCTAGGGGCTTGGGGATGGATTCCCCTTTGTTTCCCCATCACCCGGGGGTGATCGGGGCATGGGTCGGATTTTTGGGCATTTTCCCGCCGTTCTCAGTTTTCCGAAATGATCGCGGTCCACCAGTAACTGCTTTCACTGGTCGCGGTCTTAGGAGAACCGCCTTCACTCTTGTGTTTTGGTCGAGAGCGTCGGCAAGCGTCGCGGTCGTGCGATAGACCATTTTCATCCGGTCGCGGTCAAGAGGTGACCGTGACTGTGTGGTCGCCCTCCTTGGGCGACCGCTACCATCGGGTTTGCGCGTGGCTAGTTGCGATCGTGAGGTGACCGTGACTGCATGGTCGCGGTCCCCGGTCGACCGCTACTGGGTGGTCGCGGTCCCCGGTTGACCACTACCATGGTCGCGGTCCCCAGGTGACCACTACCACGTTGCAGTTTCCGTTCGCGTTGTTTTGACCTCCGGTCGACCCGGTTGTGACCCAGTGGTTGACTTTAGGTCTCGTGAGTGTCTCGGACACCCCGTGGAGTTCCGTGACCGTGTCTTTGGGGTGTCAGGAGGTTCCATTTACCTCGATTAGCGTACCCATAGGTGTGGTGGGTCCGGGTGACCTCACGTGTTCCAGGCTTTCGTGTTACGCTCGATCGAGTCACCATGTATCGGTGTGTGTGCAGTGGGGTCTCCCCCGCATGTCGTGGGTTTCTTTGGAAGGCAATTCCCATATGGGCCATGTGTTTGGCCTTGGACTGTAAGTCTAGTTATCCGGCCTGGGGTTGGAGGTTTCCCGCTTGCCCTGAGATGGGAAATCGACATGGCGGCTTGCGTGCTGCCCTGAGAATCGTGCTTCTGTGTTTTCCGTGTGGCCCGTGTGGGTCCTTTGCGTTCCCTTCCCGAGGGAGTGGTCTTGGCGGCTCTTGAGTTGTCTCGGTACTCATGCTACCGTGATTTTAGACCTAGAGATTGGACTAAATTGACGGCCTTGTGCTGTTGCGTACAATGGTCTTGACCCCGAGTCTTGTGACTCAAGGACCGTTGGGTGTAATGCGTCTAGAGGACTGTCCAGAGCCCAGTGGCTTAGTGCCACTTGAGTTTTCTCGACTCTCGCGCAGGGTGCGTGTGTGGCCGTAGATTGCGAGTCCTGTTTCTTCCCCGACTGTGGTCACCGTGCGATGGGGCCGGTACGTGGGATGGTCCTCGTACATCGTCGGATTCGGACGTTGTTTTCCGTTGATTTGAGAGTCTACTCCTTTAGTGACTGTGAGCGACGTCACGCGGTTCGGGGAGCGGAGAGGATGCGGAGCGCGCGGGCTCCTTCTTTTTGTTTGCTGCAACACATAAATAAGAGAAAAGAGAAGGGGCCACCAAGGGAGATTGCTCCGGCGGGGCGAGCGTGACAAATGTGATATAGCAAGATATGGGGGTTAAACGGCCATAGCGGGAAGTGACTCGCCGCGACCTCGGGGGGACGGGAATGGTGCAGAAATTAAATAGCAGGAATTGAAACGGCCATTGGGGAAGTGACTCGCCGCGACCTCGAGAACATGAGCAAATAAGAAGATAGCATAATATAAGAGAATATAAAGAGCGGAAATTTAAACGGCCATTGGGGAAGTGACTCGCCGCGGCCTCGAGAATATGAATAGATAAGAATATGACAGGATATAAAGAGAATTTAAACGGCCATTGGGGAAGTAACTCGCCGCGGCCTCGAGAACATGAATAGATAAGAATATAACATATAAGAACGGGAATTTAAACGGCCATTGGGGAAGTGACTCGCCGCGGCCTCGAGCATATGAGCAGAATATAACAGAATATAAAGAGAATATAAGAACAGAAATTTAAACGGCCATTGGGGAAGTGACTCGCCGCGGCCTCGAGAACAAGATGTGATCGTCAGGGGCCGAAAAGACCCCAAAAATGAAGAAAGTGATCACGCCTACCTCAAGAGCGGGAGATGGCGGGTTGCTTCTTCCTCCCCCTTCGGCCGGCCGACGGAGAGGGCTTTCCTTGGGTACCCTTGCAAAACAACGACAAACAAGTAACGAGTGGATTAGAAAGATGAAGGTGTAGTATTCAAATCCTTGCGATAAAAATAACGAAATGATGGCAAGACACACACCTGGTTGGTGTTGCCTTTTAAACCCCTCTCGGACTCGAGTAGGAGGAAAATGAGATGATGGATGCAAGAAGTATATAAGAAGAGGCGCCCTTATGAAGGGGGATAGATGATGTGAGATGATGAATGCAAAAGAATTAAGAAGAAAATGAAATGATTGGCTTATTGGATGTGCCGATGGTGAAATCTGGCGGAGCTCCGGCAGCGTAGGGATGGCGTGGAAGCGCGGTGGATGAAGACGACCTTCCTCTCGCGAGCGTGGGCACCCGAGAAGCCGGCAAAACCTCCACCTACAAAAGACCCCACGGGTTAGAAAATGACTCCGGTAGCCTCTGGGCTCCGGCAGCCTATCGGATCTCTTCGAAGCTCCTCTAGAAATGAGGGGGTGGGCCTCTATTTATAGGGCTCCGGAGGGTGGAGGCGTCCAGGACCCTGGACACCTCCATCAGGGCCGAACTAATATTTTATTCTATTTTTATTAATTTTTTCAGAATTTTTTTATGGAGGCGTCCAGGGCCCCGGACGCCTCCAACAGGTCCACCGAAAACCACCGACGGCCGCACGCGGTTTGACACAACGCGTGGTTTTGTGAGCGGCGTCTCGTGATTCAGAAATGGGCGCGTCCAGGTGGCTGGACGTCTCTATGTTTTGGATTTTTTCACACACGACAAACCGTCGTTCGGTGGCCGGCGCCCGTGAGAGAGTTGATGGAGGCGTCCAGGGGCCTGGACGCATCCAAAAATAATTTTTTTTATTTTCTTTGTTTTGTCTTTTATGCCAAGGCTGGCATTTTAATTTTTTATGTTTATTTTAATGGAGGCGTCCAGGGGCCTGGACGCCATTAATATATATTTTTTATTTATGTTTTGTCCCTTATGCCAACTGGCATTTTACACATTTTTTATATTAGTTTTTATGGAGGAGTCCAGGGTCCTGGACGCCTCCATTAATATATATATTTTTTATTTATTTTTGGGCTTTGAAAAATAAATAAAATAAATTAAAAGAATGGGGGCGTCCAGGGGCCTGGACGCCCCCATAAAGACCCACCCGGGTCCTCAGTTCACGCGTTGGCGGCCGCCCGGCAGACACCCTTCTTGGTTCCGGAACCTCCTGATGTGTCTGACTGGTGTTGATGCCGTCCGAATGCCGTGACGAGACGATTCCGGATGCTGAGAGGGGCGGAAGAAGACTCAAGAAATGGAAGCACTCGAGCGATTCAAAATGCGTAAGCCGTCGCGGGGCGTCGTATAGTAATATGAGACTTTCTCAGGAGACGTCAGGAATGGCGTGTCTACAGTGACCCTCCACTAGTCGTAGCCTACCAGTACGCGGTACCGGTCGCACCAGGGAGTGGTGTACGGGCTTACCCAGAGGACGGTTTTAGACTGGTTTCCGTCGGGCCCCTCGTCTAATCAAAGTCCAGTGCCAGGGGAAAACCAGTCAGAGGGCCAGACCTAGGACGCATGGTCTGTGTGTGCACACGTGGTTGGGGACAGTGGACGCACATCGACGGGCGTGACCCCAGCTAGTCACTTGTTTGTGGTTACTTGTACGGTGTTCGTGCCTTTGGTAGGCGCTACCACGTCAGGCAGTTCACCTGTGGTGCGGTGTAAGACGTCAGGGGACGCTACCGACTGTGCTTCTAGTGGGAGGTACTCCTGTCGAGTTGGGAGTGACAGACTATCAGTTCCGTGACTTTGACCTTCGGATTTCGGTCGTGTCGACCGTTGAGTTTCGGTTGTTTCGCCGTGGCGCGTGTGTTGGTTTTCGCGCCGTCAGACTAGTGCTAGTGGCTTTACCGAGGTTGCGTCTTGTTGTGCGGTACCCGCGATCGGATGGTCGGGGTTGCACCTTGGACAGCGTGTCTAGGTCGACTGTGTCCGGGGGACAGGCCTCTACGGCATGGTTGCCGTGTGTTTTTACTTCGGTAAGCGGTACTAGTGTAGTCCGGTAGCCTCGACTGTGAGTTCGGGGTGTGTTTTTGGTACAGTAGGAGTAGTTGTAGTGCTGAGTTTCGATCGGCCACCAGGTTTGCTGTTCCTGCTGTTGCGGTTGCTCTCGTAGCCCTCCTTTCCGCTACCGCCGTTGTTTCCGGTTGGGGTTCCGCGGGATCCCTGCTGAGTCTCTGTTTTGGAGACTCATTCCCTGCTTTTCAGGTGTGGCGGTTCTTCCTCGAGGTTCGAGGGCGAGGAGCGGAGGTTCTCAGTTGCCAGCTTGCCGGGTCGAGTGTTCACTTGACATGTGGTACGCTTTACTGCTTTAGACTGTACTTTCTATTGGACTGGACTCTGTTATAGCTGTAGTTGTTCTTTCTTTCAGCTTGTTGTTGTTTGTTGTCCTGCTTTATTTCCTATTTCTTTGTGCCTCCACACTCCGTTTATCCCTTCCGAGCCCTCCCGGCTCGTGGGCGACGGTTCGAGTCTCGGGTTATCGTGCCTTCCCGATAATCAGATTCTCGGGTCGTTACAGACGGGGTGTCGGGAATTGAAGCAGTATGTTGGTCTCTTTATCTCTTCGTCAGTGCCGACGGGGCGTCGGGAGCTGACATGCTCTGTTGGTCTCTTTGTCTCTTCGTCAGCGTCGACAGGGTGCCGGGAGCTGACATGATATGTTGGTCTCTTTGTCTCTTCGTCAGCGCTGACAGGGTGCCGAGAGTTGACATGGTTTGTTGGTCTCTTTGTCTCTTCATCAGTGCCGACGGGGTACCGGGAACTGACGTGCTTTGTTCGTCTCTTCTTCTCTTATTTTTCTTCTCTTCTCTTTTCTCCTCTTCTATATTCCCTTGCACATAAACATGGGGTGAGAATTTATTTAGTGTCCTCAAATCAGGGAAGCGAGCTACGAAAGCCGAAATTTGGGGAGCAGGCTGCCAGAGCCAGACTTGGGAAAGCGGGCCATGGGGGCTGAGGTAAGCAGGCTACAAGAGCCAAAGTTGGGAAGTAGGCTATAAAAGTCAAAGGGAAGCAGACCAGAAGAGCCAAACTCGAGAAGCGGGCCGCGGAGGCCGAATTGGGGGAGCAGCTTATAAAGCCAAGGATATTGGGAAGCGGGCTACAAGAGCCGAAATTATGGGAAGTGAGCCGCGAAGGCCGAATTCTGGGATGCAGGCTATGAGAGCCGAATTCCGAGAAGCAGGCTGCAAGAGCCAAAGATGTTGGGAAGCGGGCTGTAAGAGCCGAAATTATGGGAAGCGGGCCGCGAAGGCTGAATTCTGGGAAGCAGGCTATGAGAGCCGAATTCTGGGAAACAGGCTGCAAGAGTCAAAGATATTGGGAAGCGGGCTGTAAGAGCCAAAATTATGGGAAGCGGGCCGTGAAGACCGAATCGGGGAAGCGGATTACAGAAGCCGGAGTTGGGAGATTAACGAGCCGCGAGGGCAAGAGGTAGGCCATGGGGGGCCAAGATTGGGCTCTACGAGCCAGAGCTGTGAAAATAGGCTGCGATAGCCGAAATTGATTTTACTGTATACACACATTATTTTTTTATTTATTTTTTTGTTATTATTTTTTTATTCAAGAATGCAGGAATTCATTAGCAGACATAACATAAATATACGTATGTGATAGCTCCCTCTATAGGGGATGGGATAGGGACATCGCCCATAATTCGCAGACACGGTGCGGGTCATGAGGCACAATTGAGGGGTGGTGCACCCGTCAAGAGGATATCGCACGTCTTGCATGCATAGCCTTAATTCACGCATTTCACCCAAGGCAATTCTCTGTGGCGTGGCAGTACAAATGTGTGAACAAAGAGCCCTAACCATAGGGATATGCAGGTTTTCCTGGTGACACACGAGGATCACTCTAGCGCCTACACATTAGTTCCAGGCTTTCGACTTTCGGTAGCTTCACACAGCCCCCACTTGTTTATTTTTGTAGCGGATGTCACGGTTCAGCACGAGTCTCCTCATGTGTCTCAATGGGGATTCCCGACTACTAAGATTCGTCCTTATTGTGATTCTATTGCGGATTCCACCGTTTGTCGCGAGTTTTCTCATATGTCTCAATGGGGATTCCCGGCTAATAGGTTTCATCCTTATTGTAATTCGCTTCACCATTTCGCGCGAGTCTCCTCATGTGTCTCAATGGGGATTCCCGGCTACTTGGATTCACGTTTCTCTCTTTTTTTTGCATCATTTTTTTTCTTTCTCTCTCTTTTTTATTTTACAGTGGGGGTAGGCAGCCTTTTCCTCACGATTACCTTTCACGCGAGTGCAGGAATTCAAGTCTCCGTAGAGTGCTAAGAAGGAATTCGGGCAATCCCTATTGTTGAAAGCTATTGAACACATTAAGTGCTAAGTGTGGGAGCGTTGCCTCAGGTTTATTTTGTGAGTTGGGCTTAGCGATTCAGCCATGACTCTTCCCCTTGACGTGTGCACCTGCCATAATTGGGTTCCCTTCGAGTGCGTGCCGTGACGCCCGTGCATCCGGAATCGGGGCAGCATTATTTAGCAAGGAAATGCGGTCCTAGAAAATTCCAAGGAGGTGTATTATTCTATATTAAGCAAACATGCAAGCAGGGCAATCATGCATTCTCTTTTTATTATTTTTTTTTTGTTTTTCTTTTTGTGTCTGTTTTATTATTTTTTTTGTTGTTGTTTTTTGTGTGTGTTTGTTTTTGCATAAGAAAATATTGTTGTTACGTATATGTGTAGTGGTAGTAAGGGTATTAGAGAAGCAGACCACGAACGGCTGAAAGGGTATTAGGGCAGCAGGCTATAGAACCCAAGGGACATTAGGGTAGCGGGCCATAAGGGCCGAAATTGGGAAGCGGGCTGCAAGAGCCGAAGTTATGGGAAGCAGGCCACGAGGGCCAAAGGTAAGCAGGCTGCGAGAGCCAAAGTTGGGAAGCGGGCTGCAAGAGCCACAATTATGGGAAGCGGGCCATGAAGGCCGAATTCTGGGAAGCAGGCCGTAAAGGCCGAATTCTGAGAAGTAGGCTGCAAGAGCCAAAGATATTGGGAAGCGGGCTGCAAGAGCCGAAAAGATATTGGAGAGCGCGGTGGGACGGGTGGATCAATCCTGATAGTGGGCCTTGGTCGACACGGCTGAGCCGAAGGGCGTCGGGTAGCAGGGTACGAGAGCCGAGGAGAAGGATTCGTGAAGCGGCGGGTTCGAAGACCACGTCTGTCTCATGTCCCTTTTTTTTCTTCTTCTTTTGTGTGAGGCGACGGGTTCGAAGACCACGTCTGCCTCGTGTCTCTTTTTTTTTCTCTTCTTCTTTTGTGGAGAGGCAGGCGCGAAGACCATGTTTGCCTCGTGTCTCTTTTTTTCTCTTCTCTTCTTCTTTTGTAGAGAGGCAGGTGCAGAGCCCCGTGACTGTTCTTTCTCTTCTTCTCTTCTTCTTTTATGGAGAGGCCGGTGCAAAGACCATGTTTGCCTCGTGATCACTTCTTTCTTTTCTTCTCTTCTTCTTTTATGGAGAGGCAGGTGCAAGGACCATGTTCACCTCGTGACTATTCTTTCTCTTCTTCTCTTCTACTTTTATGGGGAGGCAGGTACAAAGACCATGTTCGCCTCAGGACTCTCTTTTTTTTTCTTCTCTTCTTCTTTTGTGTGAAGAGACGGGTTCAAGGACCACGTCTGCCTTGGGACTCTTTCTTTCTTTTCTTCTCTTTTTTTGTGGAGAGACGGGCTCGAAGACCACGTTTGCCTCGTGTGTCCTTCTCTTTTTTGTGGAGAGGCAGGTGCAAAGACCATGTTCGCCTCATGACTGCTCTTTCTTTTCCTCTTTTCTTTTGTGTGATGAGGTGGGCTCGAAGACCACGTCTGCCTCATGCGTGTCTTTTTCTTTATTCTGCTCTTCTTTTCTCGTTAATGCTTCCACGCTGGAGTGTATTTCTCTTAATGTACCCCCAGGTTGGGGTGTAGCTTCATTTGGTATGCATCCCCCTGAGGGGTGTGTTTTGTCTCTTTGTCTCTGTGCCCCCAGGTGGGGCGTGTTTTTCAAGGCTTCTATGTCCCCAGACCAGGGTGTGTTTTTTCTTAATGCCTCCCGAGGCGGGGTGTAGCTCTCTTCAAAGGCCCCCATGGTGGGGTATACTCTTCGCGGCTTCTATGCCCCCAGGTGGGGTATGTTTCTTCTTCATATGCCCCTGGTACGGGGCGTAGCTCTCTTCAAATGCCCCCGGGACGGGGGTGTATCTTTTGCTTCTTATGCCCCCCTGAGGCCGGGGTGTATCTTTTGCTTCTTACGCCCCCCTGAGGCGGGGGTGTATCTCTTTACGGCTTCTGTGCCCCCCGAAGCAGGGTATGTTATTTCTTCAAATGCCGCTTGGGCGGAGTATATCTTTCTTCTTATGCTCCTAGATCGGGATGTATGTCTCTTTGTTTCTGTGCCCCGGGTCGGGGTAGATGCTTCTGCTTCTTATGCGCCAAGGGCGGAGTGTATTTTTGTGCCCCCAGGCTGGGGTAGGTGCTTCTGCTTCTTATGCGCCAAGGGCGGAGTGTATCTCTTTCTATGCCCCTAGGCTGGGGTACATTCTTCATGTTTCTCATACCCTTTTTGCAGGGCGTATTCTCTTGCTTCTCTTGTCCCTGGATCGGGGCGTATGTTTCTTCTTCTGACGCCCCTAGGTCGGGGTATATTCTTTCTTCATGTGCTCCCAGGTCGGGATGTATGCCTCTTTGCTTCGGTGCCCCCGGGTGGGGGTGTACTCTGTCTCTTTGCTTCTGTGTCCCCCAGGCGGGGTATGTTTCTTCTTCAAATGCCCATGAGCCGGCGCATATTCTTTATGGCTTCTATGTCCCCTAGCGGGGTATATTTCTTCTTCAAACATCCCTAAGACGGGATGTATTCTTCTCTTTCTTATGCTCCCGAGGCGGGATGTATCTTCTTCAAATACCCCTAAGCCGGGGGGTGTTCTTTATGGCTTCTATGCCCCCTAGCGGGGTATGTTTCTTCTTCAAATACCCCTAAGCTAGGATGTAGTCTTCTCTTTCTTATGCTCCCGAGGCGGGATGTATCTTCTTCAAATACCCCTAAGCCGGGGGGTGTTCTTTATGACTTCTATGCCCCCTGGCGGGGTATGTTTCTTCTTCAAATACCCCTAGGCCGGGGTGGACTTCTCTTCATATGCCCCTGAGTCGGGGCGTGCTCTTTATAGCTTCTAGGCCCTTGAGGCGAGGTATACTTCTTCTTCAAATACCCTTAAGACGGGGGTGTGATTCCTGACTTCATATGCCCCCGACGTGGGGTATATCTTTTGTTTCTTATGCTCCCAAGCCGGGATGTAGCCTCTTGGCCTCATATGCTGCCGAGGCGAGGGGTATGTTGCTTCATGTGCCCCCGGGGGGAATGTATTTTGCCTCTACTGCCCCGTGGCGGGGCGTATCTCTTGGCTTCTTACGCCCCCAAGGTGGGGTGTGTTTTCTTCTTGTGCCCCCGGGGTGGGGTATATCTTTCGCTTCTTATGCCCCCCCTTGAGGTGGGGTGAAGTCTTTGCTTCAAATGCCCCTAAATCGGGGTATAGTTTTGTCTCATATGCCCCTGGCGTAGGGGTGTATTTCTCTTCCTGTGCCCCTCAGTCGGGGTGTATCTTTGTTGCTTGTTGTGTCCCCAAAGGGAGGTGCCTTCCTCTTCATGTGCATCGGGCACCGGGTGTATCTTTGCTTTTCTTTTTTTTTATATACCCCCGAGGGGAGAATTCTTCCTCTTCTGCCCCGACACGCTGGGGAATGTTTGCTTCTTGTGCCCCCCAAAGTGGGGTGTATGCTTTTTCTTCAGACTCCCCTAAGGCGAGGTGTATTCTTTGTTGCTTCATGTACCCCCGAGTCGGGGTGGATTCTCTTCATGTGCCCCCATGGTGGGGTGTACTCTCTTTATGTGTCCCCGGGAGTGGGGTGTGGTTTGCTTCCTGTGCGCCCTAGCAGGGTGTATCGCTGCTTGCAATGTCCCCCGAGGCGGGGTATCCTTCTTCTTCAAATACCCCTAAGTCGGGGCGTATTCTTTATGGCTTCTATGCCCCCATAGCGGGGTGTGTTTCTTCTTCAAATACCCCTAAGATGGGGTGGACTCTTTTCTTCTTATACTCCCAAGGCAGGATGTAGCTTCTTCAAATGCCCCTGAGCCGAGGTGTGTTCTTTATGGCTTCTATTCCCCCAGGCGGGATATATTTCTTCTTCAAATACCCCTAGGCCAGGATGTATTCTTGCTGCTTCTCATGCTCCCGAGGCGGGATGTGACTTCTTCAAATGCCCTTAAGCCGGGACGTATTCTTCATGACTTCTATGCCCCCTGGCGGGGTATGTTTCTTCTTTAAACGCCCCTAAGCTAGGGTGTGTTCTTATGCTTTTTGCGCCCCTCAGGGCGAGGTGCATTCCTCTCCATATGTCCCTAGCATGGGGTGTGCTTTTATTTCTTATGCCTCCAGGTCGGGGTATGCTTCTTGGCCTCATATGCCACCGAGGCGAGGTGTATGTTGCTTCATATGCCCCCAGGGCGGGGATGTATTCCGCTTCTAATGCCCCCCCATGGCGGGGTATGTTCTTGGCTTCTTATGCCCCCAAGGTGGGGTGTTTTTTGCTTCTTGTGCCCCCAGGCTGGGATGTATTCTGTTTCTAGTGCCCCAGAGTGGAGTGTATTGCTGCTTCCGATGCCCCCAAGGCGGGGTGTAATTCTTGCTTCTTATGCCCCCGAGGCGGGGTGAACTCTTCTTCTTTGCTTATGTGCTCCCATATCGGGGTGTATTCCTTTATTCATATGCTCCCCTAAGTCGGGGAATGTTGTTTATTCTGCTTCAGATGCCCCCCCCCCCCCCCCCGGGGGGGGGGGGGGGGATATATGTTGCTTCATGGACTCCGAGCCTATGGTGTATTCCTTCTTCGAATGCCCCTAAGTCGGGGTGCATTCTTCTCTTCTTATGCTCCCAAGGCGGGATGTAGCTTCTTCAAATGCCCCTAAGCCGGGGCGTATTCTTTATGGCTTTTATGCCCCCAGGCGGGGTATGTTTCTTTTTCAATTGTCCCTAGGACATGGTGTACTCTTCTCTTTCTTATGCTCCCGAAGCGGGATGTAGCTTCTTCAAATGCCCCTAAGTCGGGGCGTGTTCTTTATAGCTTCTAGGCCCTCGAGGCGAGGTATACTTCTTCTTCAAATACCCCTAAGACGGGGGTGTAATTCTCCCGCTTCCTCTGCCCCAGAGTGGGGTATACTTCTCTTTGTATTCCCCTAAGCCAGGGTGTATTCTTTTCGCTTCATATGCCCCCAGGGTGGGATGCGCCTTCTGCTTCTCATGACCCCGGGATGGAGTGTATTCTCTTCATGTGCCCCCGGCATGAGGGTGTATCTTTACTTTTTATGCCCCCGAGGGGGATTCTTCTTCTTTTGCCCCGACACGCCGAGTAAGCTCCAAGCATGGAAATCAAACTTCTTGTCTGCGGGAGGGCGCCTCACTCTCATTCGGCACGTCCTCTCCTCATTGCCCATGTATACACTATCTTGTGCCACCATTCCGGCCTCTATATTCAAAGGGTTTCACAAGCTCCTTGCAAACTTTTTTTGGGGCAGCTACGAGGGATCCCCCAAGAAACACTGGAAGTCTTGGGAGGATATCTCACGTCCTACCAACTGTGGTGGTCTTGGCGTGCTCAATCTCCCAACCATGCATATTGCCCTAAGGACGAAGCTACTATGGAAGGCCATCACCTCCCAATCCATGTGGGCTGATTTCTTCCGCGCGAAGCATCTGCACTTTGAACACTATTCGGCTGCAACCTTTCCACTTGCTCTCATGGCGGATAGGAGATTATGGCAAGCGGCAGCAACTATTATCCATGCACACCACAAGGTTTTGGCATCCACAGTCAACTCCCGTGCGCTTTTTTGGTTGGATATTTGGGTGGGCTCCACACCACTCAGTGCCTTCTTGCCTCATGATGTCTGGATTGGGCTGCCACATAAAAGTTGCTTACTGCAGGCCGCCCTCAATGGCAGCGCTCCAGAGTGCATGGCCATTGCGCATGCACACTGCCCACCGGGCCTATTAGCTAATGCCTTCGGGTCCCTTTCACCTGTGGATAGATGGGTATGGTCCCTCAACCCAAATGGCCTTTTCTCTTCCAAGTCTGTGCGCATACTTTTGTCTGATGCACTTTCTACGACATGGCCCTTGCTATGGCACCATACTATTCCAATCAAATGGTCAGTGCTTTCTTGGAGGCTGCTGAGAGGATGCCTCCCTTTGGATGATACTATCTCTAGATGTGGCATCCCTTTATGCTCTAGATGTAGCTGCTGCTCACCGCCACAGTTAGAGACCGGCTTTCACCTTTTCTTCCACAGCAACATTGCAACTAGAGTTTGGACTGATTTAGCCGACTTCTTGCGGTTCAAATGCTCCACTACTTCCTCTATTGGCACAGCAATATTTGAATTTTTGAGCAGCCTCCAACTCAACTCAATGGCGGGTTGTCTTTCAAGGTGTATCTTTTTGGCAGCCATTTGGGAAATCTGGTACAGTAGAAACAAGGAGCGTTTTGAAGGCCAAGCTATGAATGCTCGCCATATCCTTAGTCGAGTTTTGCAGTCGACTCGCTCCATCACCCAAGCATTCAAATTCAAAGGTCACAGCATCAGCTCACCACACTACGCCGTCCTTGCCGTGTGGGGCATCTCGCCGCCACCCTCGCAGCCACCTGCCCCACGGATCATCCGTTGGTTACCACCGGCCGCCGGTAGGTTGAAGCTCAATGTAGACGGTGCATTCAAGCGTGGCATGGGACTCGCCGGGGGAGGTGGAGCTGTACGTGACTCTCGCGGCCACCTGATCTTCGCCTTTGCGGCTGATTACCCTCTCGTCTATTCAAGCCTTGATGCGGAAGCTATTGCCCTTTGGGATGGCCTCACTTGTTGCAGAGATCGTGGCATTCACCATGTCTTGGTGGAGACGGACTCTCTAGTCCTTGCGCAGATCGCTAATGGCAGGTTCCCTTGCCCTTGGCGCCTCCAGATTGTTATGAGTCAAGTGGGAGATTTGCTCTCTACGGTGCATGTCTCCATTGTTCATGCATTTAGGGAGGCTAACCAACTTGCTGATATGCTGGCTGGTCATGGCTGTTTCCTCCATGGTCCTTCATTTTGGTATTGTTGGGAGGAGCTCCCACCTCTTGTCAAAGGGCCCTATCGTCTTGATAAGATAGGTTGCCCTTCGCTCCGTCCATAATTATCTTCTATACTGATCTTCCTTTTGCTTATGAATAAAATTTTGCCTGCTTGGCAGTCATGGGTGGAGCGCTCCTTCCCTCTCTTCGAGGGTTGTTCGCTCTCCCTTGTCTCGCCATCCAGGTATTGACTTGAGTTAAAAAAAAATGTTTGCTTCTTGTGCCCTGAAAGTGGGGTGTGTTCTTGATAGCTCATGTGCCCCCGTTGGTGGGGTGTATACTTCTTCTTCAAATTCCCCTAAGACGGGGTGTATTCTTTGTCGCTTCATGTACCCCCGAGTCGGGGTGAATTCTTTTCTTCTTACGCCCCCATGGCGGGGTATATCCTTTGCTTCATGTGTCCCCATATCGGGGTGTATTTCTCTTCTTCAAATGCCCCTAAGTTGGGGTGCAACTCTATTTCTTCTTATGTCCCCAGGTCAGGGCGGATTCTTCTTCAAATGCCCTAAAGCCGGGGTGTAGCCTTTGCTTTGTGCCCCTCAATCGGGGCGGATTCTCTTCATGTGCCCCTGGGAATGGGGTGTATCTCTTTTTTTTTGCCTCTTATGCCCCCATAGCAGGGTATATATCTTCTTCTTATCCCCCATGGTGGGGGTATATGCATGCTCTCTTCGGGAGTGGTGGCCGTGCTTGGCCTCATTGCTATAAAGCATTCCCCACAGCGGGCAGCCATTCACCAAGCTATAATTGTGGTCTTTTAACAGCCACTCGAGGGGCCGTCTTATGCCGGATGGAGGCAGTAGGAAGGAGGAACGAGCGGGGTCATTGCACCGCAGACTCGGAGCCTCCTAGAGTCGGACGGGATGTCGGGTTTCTTCTTGCTCTTTTAGTCGGCGATGCTGGCCAACTTTTTTTCCTTTCTTCTCTCTTTTTTTTTCTCTTTTTTTTCTTTTTTTTCCTCTTCTCTTCTTCTTGTATGATTGACCAGGGTGGAGGTGCAGGAGAGCGCTCATCCCCTCAGGGAGGGGATGAGTGGTTCGCTCCACCGCATCAACCTCACAGTGGTAATCTTCGTTCAACACGGGTCTCGACGGACGTGGCCGTACAACCATCTCTTGCCAATTCTTTCTCTTTTTTTTTGCTTCTTTCTTTTCTCTTTTTCTTCTTTTCTTCTTTTCTTCTCTTCTTCTCTTCTTCTTTTCCTTCTTTTCTTCTTTTCTTCTTTTCTTCTCTTTCTTTTTGAGGAAAAAGGGGGGTTTGATTTCCCCTCCCTTCTCTTCTCCCCTTTTTTTTATAACAGCCCCCATGATTCATGGAAGCTGCATATGCTTCGAAGTAGCGTCCTCGAGGCCACGAAGGCAGCTGCACCGAGTTTGGCTTTTCTCCCCATAGGACAGGCGAAGACAGCACCTGCCATTCATCAAAGCAGGCAAACATCGTTAATTAGGAGGCCATGAGGCCCTAAATCCCGGCGAAGAGATGAAGGGTGGTTTAGGTCCCACCGGGCGTGCCAGACTTGTGGACGCACTTTTCGATCGTTTATTATGCTCGTCTCTTCGGGAATGGTTAATTCGTCTATTAAGTGCGTGGACGCGCCAGTCACAAAGTGACAATTTATTCAGGCTCCGAAGAGCCCACGGTGCGCTCGATCTGACTCGGTCAGACGATTGTGTGGTTCGTGTCGGGACCAAAACCCGCCGCGCCATAAAGGTCACGGCGTCATTTATATCCCCCATACGTGGGAACACCCTTGATTAATCGCCGGGTTTCAGGGCCTCATGGCCAATAAATCAATTGCTTGGAAGGTCTATTACGAGGTATTGAAATCCTCGCGCGAGGGCGAGAAGAAAACCCTTCGCGGTCATGTCAGTCGTGTACTGAACATTTAATGTTCGGACGAATGTCTGGCTCGAGAAGATCGCGGTTGTCGCGGGAAAACCGGAACTCATGTATGCCGAGGTACGGCAAATCTATTGTTCGGAAGAGCGGAGAACGTTCGGCTAAACCTCGGTCAGAGCGGTCAGAAACCAGTAAATCTGTTGGCCCGGTGCAAGAGCAAGCTGCGACCATACTGCGGTGGGCCCCCCGCGGTCGAAACAAGACTTGCATGAGCGTCATTAATATTTCCGGTGCCAAGGGGCAACGAGGGAATATCCCTTGAATCGGCTGAAAAGCCCTGTGTCTAGGGAAGTGGACGTTCGAAACGTGTCGGTCATTCGGGAGACCGTTTAATATTCGGACGGGAGTCCGGCTTGAGAATATTGTAATCGTCGCGGGAGGACCTGGGACATATGCATGCCGGGATACGGCAAGTTTATGATTCTGAGACACCGAAAACATTCGGTCAAATCTCAGTTAGTGTAGCAGGAAACCGGTAAATCTATTGGCACGGTGCGAGATCGAGTCAAGACCATACCGGGGGCGCCTCCCGTGGTCCGAACAAGGCTTGCGCGGGCATCATTAATATTTCCGGTGCCGGAGGGCAACGGGGGAGAGTCCCAGGACTAGACTCCAAAACCGAAAACGTGTTCGAAGGGAGCGGGCTGTAGATCGAGGATATGAGCCGAACGGCGACCACAATTGGGACAGATCTGAGGTCTAAGCGTGGCCCACGGAGGTCTTATTGATATTCCCATGGAAGGGGTCCAGGGGTGGCGAGGACCGTCTCGTTCCATTCCCATTTTACCGGTCACTCACGGACCTTTTCATGTTCGGGAAAGGGCCCATGTTGAAAGTACGACGTGGATGGAAACGACCCCGTACAAATGTATGCCGAGTTTACGGCAGTTTCAATGAAAGAACGGGAACGAATCCCATTAGAATGAATCCGATTTAACGGGCTATCGGCCCGGAGCAATGCCGGCTCACGACCATGTCAGGGAGGGAGCCGTCGGCCATATTGGTTGCTCACGTGTCTTTTCATGTTCAGACACAGGTCCGTAATAGAAACACGGCGAAAATCGAGGTGAACCCGTTCAAAAGTCTGCCGAGCGTGCGACAATTTTAGTAGTGGCTCGGAAGGGATCCGGCCTGAGAAACGAGTCCGGCTTAATCGGAATGTCAGCCCGAGGCCATCCCAAGACTCAGGCCCAACCTGGAAGGGCGACATTGTTGTTCCTTCAGCACTGGGTCACGAGAGAGACGGGGCTGCAAAGTGGATTTTACCATTTTTTTATCTGGGTTTTAAATTATATATATATATATATATATATATATATATATATATATATATATATATATATATATATATTTATTGCTTATTTCCCTCTCATGTATTTATTCTGGATGATTTATCTGTTTTGTTTATTATTATTACTATTATATTTTCTCTCATTTTTTTGTTTATTATTATTTTACATTTTTTGTTTATTTCATATATATATTCAGATTTATTTATTCATCATAGTTTTTATTAATTTTATTATTACTATTATTATTATTATTATTATTATTATTATACATATTCTTCTAGAGAGAGAGTGGGCCGCTGGAGGGCCAAACGGGGGCTAAAGGAGCGTGCCGCTGAAGGTGGAAGGGTGCACCGCTGAGGGGGCTGAGGGAGTGCGTCGCTGAAGGTTCGCGGGAGGTATACCGGGGAAGGACTTGGCCAAGGGTGCCGGCGAAGGGGCAGGTGTGGTGGCTATGGGAGGCGTACCGATGAAGGAGCCTTAGGTGTACCGGCAAAGGGCCTGGCCGAGCGTGCCGACAAAGGGTTGAACAGGGGAGAGCGTGTCGGCGAAGGGGTCACGAGAGCGTGCTGTCAAAGGAGCTTGAGGGCGTACCGCCGAAGGGTTGGAGCAGGCGTGCCGCGGAGCACAGGGGGAGCGTGTCGGCGAAAGGCCAAACGAGGCGTGCCGGGGGAAGCTGGGCTGGGGCGTGCCGGCGAAGGGCGCTGTAGGGTGTACCGGCGAAGGGCGTGTGTCTGCACATTGGCCGGTCGCTGCGACATAAAGTCCGTACATTCATCAGCCCAATGTCTATACGTTGTCTATTCAACCAGCACACAAAGTCTATACGTTCTTCAGCTCAAAGTCTGTACTTCGGCTGCATTCATCAGCTCAAAGTCTATACATTGGCTACATTCATCAGCTCGAAGTCTATGCGTTGGCGAGCTTAAAGTCTGTACATTGGCCAGCTCAAAGTCGGTACATTGGCTGGGTTCATCAGCTCAAAGTCTACACATTGGCCAGCCCAAAGTCTGTACATTGGCCAGCCCAAAGTCTATACGTTGGCCAGCTCAAAGTCTATACATCGCAGTTCAAAGTCTGTACATTACAGCTCAAAGTCCGTACATTGGCCAGCCCAAAGTCTATACGTTGGCCAGCTCAAAGTCTATACATTGCAGTTCAAAGTCTATACATTGGAGCTCAAAGTCCATACATTGGCCAGCAAGTCTATACATTGCAGTTCAAAGTCTATACATTGGAGCTCAAAGTCCATACATTGGCCAGCCCAAAGTCTATACATTGGCCAGCTCAAAGTCTATACATTGCAGTTCAAAGTCTATACATTGGAGCTCAAAGTCCATACATTGTCCAGCCCAAAGTCTGTACGTTGGCCAGCTCCAAGTCTGTACATTGTTCAGCTCAAAGTCTATACATTGTCCCTTGGCTGCAGTTCAAAGTCTGTACATTAGCCAGCCCAAAGTCTGTACATTGGCCAACTCAAAGTCTATACATTATTCAGCTTAAAGTCTATACATTGGAGCTCAAAGTCCATACATTGTCCAACAAGTCTATACATTGCAGTTCAAAGTCTTTACATTGGAGCTCAAAGTCCATACATTGGCCAGCCCAAAGTCTGTACGTTGGCAAGCTCCAAGTCTGTACATTGTTCAGCTCAAAGTCTATACATTGTCCCTTGGCTGCAGTTCAAAGTCTATACATTGGCCAGCCCAAAGTCTGTACATTGGCCAACTCAAAGTCTATACATTGTTCAGCTTAAAGTCTATACATTGTTCAGCTTAAAGTCTATACATTGTTCCTTGGCTGCAGTTCAAAGTCTGTACATTGGCCAGCCCAAAGTCTGTACATTGGCCAACTCAAAGTCTATACATTGTTCCTTAAAGTCTGTACATTGCAGTTCAAAGTCTATACATTGCTTGTTGCTATGTTCGTGCATCAATCTAAAGTCTATACATTGTATTGAGGGTGAGAAGAGTGTGCCGCTGAAGGGCCGAGAAGGTGTGTCGTTGAAGGGTTGATAGGGTGTGCCGCTAGAGGGCTGATAGGGTGTGCCGCTGGAGGGCTGATAGGGTGTACCGGCGAGGGGAAGAATGAGACGGTGGAGGAGTGTGCCGGTGAGGAGCCAAGAAGGTGTGCCGTTGATGGGTTGATAGGGCGTGCCGCTGGAGGGCTGATAGGGTGTACTGGCGAAGGCTGGAACGGACGTGCCGATGAAGGTCCACTCCTCTGTTACTTATTTTTAAGGCTTTTCTTTTCTTCTTCTCTTTGATTTCTACGTAGTTTTATACAAATATTTTCTCCTTCTTCTTGCAATATGTTGTTGCTCTATTTATTTGTTGCTTTTGTTGTTTTTTGATGTGTATTTATTATCCCATTTGTTTGTTGCATCATTTGCCTTTTAACGTCTTGTTATTTTCTAACAAAAATTCGGCAGCATCTCCCCTTGATCCGAGCGTAAGGGAGATACATGGAACGCGCCCACATGGAGTGGCGGAACCCGACAACTGGAGGTGCGTGCCAATGGCGACAACACCTTTTATAAAACTTCGGGAAGCCCGGAAGAAACGCTGAATGGGAGATGCCTCTGAGGCTGGATAGGGTCTACTGGGGGTTTAGTCAGGGTTAAGTGGTAGGTGTGCCGCTGAGGGGAGGCTAGGGGTGTGCCGCTGAAACCCCAAATGGATGTGCCGTTGAGGGAGGGTGCAGGTGCACCGGGGCTACTAGGTCGATCAAACCCACAGAAAACCTCAGCAGAAGGGGGAAATGGCCCGAGGGGGCTAGCACGGATGAAGGGATTGGGCCTTGCAGGGAGAGATTCGTGGCCCCAGACCACTCAAGCTGGTGTGGCGTCCGGGAGAAACCATCGACACGAAGACTCAAAGCAAACGCCGGAGAAGGGAAAAGAAATGGACAGTCAAGAACACGGTGGCACAGACCAACGAAAGCAATAGAGAGCCCAAGGAGGGTGTCTTTCATTCATAAAGAAAAGGGAATGACCGTGGCCGGTCAAATACATTGCAAAGCATGCTCGACCTAAGACTACGAGCAAGAGAGAAATAAAAGAACAAAAGAAAAGGGGGGACAACAACAAAAAAAGGGAAAAGAAATGAAAATACAAGGTGGGAAGGGGAACGGAGCCCACCTCCCAGACTTCACTCCTCTCTTCTTCTCTTCTCTCTTTTCCTTCTCTTCTTCCTTGCATGGACGGCGGTGGACGGAGCAGCGGGAGGGCAGGCGCCTCCCTCCTCTTCTTCTCTTCTTCTTCCCCTTCTTCTCTTTTCTCTGCGTGTCTGTGTGTGTGTGTCCGTCCCCCTCTGTGTGTGTATCCTTCCGTCTCTCTGCCCCCCCCCTTTTTCGTCGGAGCGAGGGGTTCTTATACCCCTGGTCAGGCCGACGAATGCCGAGGACGAGAGTAGGTGGGGCGAGGACAGCCCATCAAGGTGCAGGCATGGGCCTGCCATGCTTTCACTGCGCGCCGAGGGCTACGAGTGTTGACCGGCATGGATGGGCTGAACGCTGTGCCGCTGGGGAGCCTCGCAGGTGTGCCACTGAAGGCCTTCACAAGTGTGCTACTGGAAGACCCAAGAAGTGTGCCGCTGAAGGCTTGAAAGAGTGTGCCGTTGAAGGCTTGAAATAGTGTGCCGTTGAAGGCTTAAAATAGTGTGCCGTTGAAGGCCCGAAATAGTGTGCCGTTGAAGGCTTAAAATAGTGTGCCGTTGAAGGCTTAAAATAGTGTGCCGTTGAAGGCTTAAAGGCGTGCCGTTGAAGGCTTGCAGGGCGTGCCGCTGAAGGCCATTGGGGCGTCCCGTTGAAGGCCTGCAGGGCGTGCCGCTGAAGGCCATTGGGGCGTGCCGTTGAAGGCTTGCAAGGCGTGTCGCTGAAGGGCGTTGGGGGTTGTCGTTGAAGGCCTACAGGGCGTGCCGCTGAAGGCCATTGGGGCGTGCCGTTGAGCCGCTGAAGGCCATTGGGGCGTGCCGTTGAAGGCTTGCAGGGCGTGCCACTGAAGGCCATTGGGGCGTGCCGTTGAAGGCCTGCAGGGCGTGCCGCTGAAGGGCGTTGGGGGTGTGCTGTTGAACGCCTGTAGGGCGTGCCAAGGGCGTTGGGGGTGTGCCGTTGAAGGCCTGTAGGGCGTGCCAAGGGCGTTGGGGGTGTGCCGTTGAAGGCCTGTAGGGCGTGCCAAGGGCGTGCCGCTGAAGGCCATTGGGGCGTGCCGCTGAAGGCCTGCAGGGCGTGCCGCTGAAGGCCATTGGGGCGTGCCGTTGAAGGCTTGCAGGGCGTGCCGCTGAAGGCCATTGGGGCGTGCCGTTGAAGGCCTGCAGGGCGTGCCGCTGAAGGGAGTTGAGGGTGTGCCGCTGAAGGCCAAGGGCGTGCCGCTGAGAGGGCCCAGTGGCGTGCCGCTGAAGGGCCTTGTGCGTGCCGTTGAATGGCTAAATGGGAAGTTTTAAGCCCGTTGTGAGCACGAGTTGTGGCCCGTTTGATTTTCTTCGAGGCCCATGGATTGTGGGGCTCTTGGTGGTTGATTTCTCTTCACTGTCGTGACTCCGGAGACGGCTTCACGGCAGTGTGCATATTTGGGGAGTCTGGGTGACTAGTCTCTCCGGGGTTTCTTCACTCGGTGCCGTTGTTGATGCTGGGCCGAGCAGGATATCTGTGCGTGCAATTTTTGGTGTCCACAATCGTCTGATCTTAGATTGAATAGTCGGAGAGAATACCATACAAGCTACTTGGAACGGTTAACACCTCTTCACAGTTTGAGAGAGGTCTCAAGTTCGAAACTTGGGAGCTCATGTGGGGTTCTTGGTCTCCCCTAAATATTTGGCCGCCCAAGTGGGGGTGCACCATCGAGGGTGCCCTCTTCTACACGATATGGTGCGCGTGTAGTCACCTCTCAGAGATGTTGAGAGGTCACCTAGGTGCACCACTCATTTAGATTCCCATCCCTCCTCCCTTGTCCCCTCCCCGATCCCCCTCCTTTATATCCGATTCTCCTTGATAAAAAAAAGGAATACCTCTAACTATTAAAATCGGATCGAACTGACCGGTTCAACCACCGACCGGTTCGAACACCAGTTCGAACAAGGCCGGTTCGGTCCAAAGCTTAAAAACCACCCAAACCGGAAGAACCAACCGGTAACCCGGTCCGACCTAGTTCACTAATTAAAAAAATGAAAAGAAAAACAAAATACGAAATCGGAAAAATGAAATCGGGCTTCTGCTTCTCTCACCCCCGTTCACCCGTGCGGCCGTGACCTAAGCCAAGCCCCCGTTCTCCCCTGTCCGTCAACAGTCTCCCCCCGATAGCCTCTCCCGATCTCCTCTCTCGGCAGTCGGCCCACCGCCATCTCTGTCTCCGGTAGCACAGGGCTCTGCCATCTCTGTCTCCGGTCGCCGGCCCTCTCCCGTCCGCCTCTCGGCCCTCTCCTGTCCGCCTCTCGGCCCTCCACCATCTCCGCCTCCGGTAGCCCCGGGCTCCGCCCTGTCCATCTCCGGTTGCCGACCCTCTTCCCTCTCCGTCTCCGGTCAGCCGCAGCCACGAACTGGTGTGGCAGCATGATCATGGAACGAGGTCCATCTGGAGGCCGTCGAAGATGCTGCCATTGACGCATCGGGAGTAGGCGTCATAGAAGAAGCAGCGCACGCAGACGACGCCAGAAGCGTCGAAGGCGCATTACGTGTTGACCATCTCGAGCAGCCTTCGGCAGGCGACCTTTCACTCCCAGTAGACCTTCTCGGCGAGGAACATGGCAGCCTCCGCCAAGGCAGTGCCATAGAACACGTTGAGCGCTGCCTTGCGGTTGCGTTTGTTTGTGTCGCCCTTGGCGATCTCGCCGTAGTCCTGTTGGATGAGCCTCATCAGTGATAGCGAGACGCAGGCTGTCGCCGACAGTAGCTGCAGCCAGTAGAGCGCCCGGTCGATGTTCCTGGAGGGAAAGATCCGCCCTGCGTAGGGTAGCAGCGGCACGTCAGATGACTCCCACGTCCGTTTCGTGTCTGTCGGCGTCCTCCCTTCTCCTCCGACAAACGGTGGCAGCCGCGGCGGCGGGGCAGGCCGCGCCCCTGTTCCTCGCGGTGCCGTCGCGGGACCGGGAGAATGGGGAGGAGAAGTACTTAAACATGCCGTAGGAGATGAGGAGACGGGAGCTGGAGCGAAGGAGGCGGAAGCTGGCCCGGCCGGTGTCGGTGAGGGTCCAGCTGGTGCTCTGATGCTGCCACTCCAGTTCGTGGCTGCGGCTGAAGATGCGGGCACCCTCGATTTATTTAACTATATTATTATTTTTTTTTATCTGTATAGATATATGATCATGAATAATAATTATGCATACATATTTTTTATTTTGATCAATATATTTTATTTCTCGTTGAATTGGTTTTAGAATCATTATTTAATGTATAATATAACTTATTATATTATTAAAAAGTTATAATATTTATATAATTTTAAAATTATTAAAAAATTTATAATATCATAATTATATTACGATGACGTCACGATTCAAACCGATTCAATTGAACGGTCTAATTGGTTCGAACCGAACCACCTCATTGACCGATTTAGATACCGGTTCGATTCTGAAACATTAATTAGAGGGGGAAAAAGGACAGACAATCTTTTATTACAAAAAATGTGCTGATCAAACTTGGTCCATCAAGATCCTGCTTTCTTTTTTTTTAATTTTTGTAATTATTCGATATCAGATTGAATGGCATTCACGGGTAACTTGTATAATGGGGCTACTTGACAAATAAAAAGGGGGGGGGGGGGGGGAGGTTACACCGCCGAGGGGTGCAACGGATAAATCTCATGGCCTACATTGTGGAAGGGGGAGTTGCGTTAAAGGCGGGACTTCGCAGTGTGGCGCAGGGCTTCCAATTGTTAAGCAGAACGAACCATGTCATCACAGGCGACACACACTGTCCTTCGGATCAGGGTGTTCCCCTCTTCAAACAAAGATACGTTTACAAGTTAGCTGTCTGGGTCTTTTCACATCTCGGATTCAGTAGACGATATAAAGCTGTGTACTACTTACAGCGACGTAGAGGCTGCAGCTGATGGTACCTAGGGCTGTCAATAGGTCGGGCCCGGGCTGAGTTTAGGTCGGTCCGGCCCGGGCCCGACTTATCAAGAGTAAGACCCGAGCTCGGTCCGGGTCCGACCTATGTCGGGCCGGACCGGGTCGGGCCCGACATTATGTAAAAAAATCAAAGCCCGACTAAGGCCCGGTCCGACTGCTTAAATAAAATAATAAAAAATAATAGATTTAATACTATAAAACTTATAATCTCACTAAATAAATTAAAATTTTGATATTAATTACATAATTTGTGTGAAAAGAGAATTTTAAAATTTATAATTAAGTAAAATAACATAAGTTTGACTACATAATTTTTAAAATTTGAACTGAGAATAAAAAAAGGGATCGGGCCGTGCCGGCCCGCGGGCCGAACTCAAAGCCCGAGCCCGGCCCGCAAGTCTAGTCGGGCCAGACTTTTAGGCCCGAATAAAAACCCGCGGGCCGAAAAAGACCTTGCAGCCCGGCCCGAAATCGGGCCAAGCCCGCAGGCCTAACCCGCAGGCCTGTCGGGCCGACCAGATCCATTGACAGCCCTAGTGGTACCTCATGTGATTTTTTTTAAAAAATTAATAGGAGTTTAAGCATAACATTTCCTTGTTTAGTTAACACCTAAAAGCGTTTTCATTCTTGAGTAGATCGAGGATGATTAACCACATGCATAACTCTTATAAGGACTCCATGACACGCACCCAAAATCAGGACGACGGTTTTAACGAGACCCTAAATATTATGGTATGATTTTGCTATAGAAACTATTATTAAGACAAAGGTTATAGACTTATTTGACTTTACACATACATACATCTTTAAAAATATTGCGTGCAAAAGGATAAAAAAAAAAATCTTTTTGCACTATTTTCTACAAAATGACCATTTTTAATAATATGTGTGCAAATTCAAATACAAAATTAATGAATTTACGATTTTTGTTTAGAATTCGGCACGTTACTTTTGGATTAAACCATAACGATATCGCTACCCACCAACCAACCCGGGTAAGGCTAAAATAAAACGGACGACCTCCCATCGTGCCCTTAACCAAGATGTTTTAGAATTTTCCTAAGAAAATGGGAAACCAGCATGAAACTGGAATGTGTTTAGAAAAAAAAAATTCAAACAAGGTTTATCTAGCAATTCAAAAGCCAACCCTGGATCGGTCAAATAACGCTAAGCGAGGATGGGGTTGATAATTTTAGGATATTCTATATATATATATATATATATATAATCTTTATATAATATGGATAACCTAACAACAAATGACTAGCTGCCATGATAACTTCTCACATTTGCAGTCAATTTTTTATTTTTTAAAAATTAAGATCTAATTTAAGATTCTCTATCTTAAGATGGGACTCACGTCATCAAAAAATTATATTCGAAGGTAAGAAAAAATAAAAAGAGATGTTCATGGTGACTTAAGACCCAAGTCACTGTTCACTTTACTTTTTTTTTCTTTCCGTGAGTCCCAAATGAAATGGTGAGTTTAGACTCCATTATAAGATAAGAGATCTTAGATTCTACTTTCAATTTTTAAAAAAATAAAAATAAATATGATAATTATGTGTGTGTGTGGAAAAACTGCTAAGTCCAAAGTTTGCAATACCATTTCGGTACGGAACGAACTAACTATATCGGACCGTATTAACTACAAACCGATACGACTAGTATGTGATACGTAACTGATATATTTTATATATTTGATATTTTATTTTAAATATAAAACATTTTATAAGTAAATTAGTTAAATATTTTCATCGGTTTGAGGGTGATTTGAGTTTGAAACACATTGATTGCATGTGTTTTTTTATTTCTTTTGAAGATTTCTAATAAAAAATTTAAAATTCTAAAGATATTCACAAGATTCGATGCCAAGAGGTATTAAACAAAACACACAAACTGCTTAACTAATTGAGCTAACAATTTTTTAATTATTATTATTATTATTTTTATTTTTAAAATTTTCAATTAAAAATATAAAATTTCAAAGACATTCGTAAAATTCGATCAACACACGAACCGCCTAACTAAGTTAAGAACTTTTTTGAATTATTTTACGTATACTGTATATATAAAAACTCTTTTTTTATCTTGACACTTTGAAATACAGAGCGGTACAATATCAGCAGAAAATCGAATCGACCGGACCGTCAAATCTTCCCTGAGTCAACTGAGTTGTTTGTGGCATGAAGAACTAATTATAATTTATAAACGCACAGCGTGAGGCGGCAGCATCCCTCGATCGACAGGTCCATGGTGGAGAATAGTCTACAGATTTTGGAAGACGCACACCGCGGCAAGAGTAACCCGGCATCACTTGTCAACAAACGCCGACTCTGCGAGATCGACGGCACGCGCGAGCGCCGCCACCTTGTTCTCGCACTCCCTCTGCTCGTCCTCGGGGTTGCTGTCCGCCACGATGCCGGCTCCGGCCTGCAAGTGCGCCACCCATTCTTGACGCCTGCCCGCATCCTTGTAGGAGTACATGGTGTTGTAGCGGGAGCCCGTGGGGAAGACGATCGTCCGGAGGGACAGGGCTATGTCCATGTGCCCGGTGAATGATATGCCTCCGAACCCTCCCGCCGTAGGGACCGCGCCTCGCCGCTTCCAACTGATCTATCACCTCCATCGCTTTCACCTAGTTCAGAATCCAAAAGAAAAGAGAACGACGTGATGCGAATACAGAGGAGCGAGCTGGCATGAACCCGAACAGGTGCAGGTCGGCAATCAATCAGGTGAACAAGGCAGAGGAGGGCGTGCCCCTTCAGGTGCTACAAGTGCTGACAGCTAAGCAAATTCCGCCCAACTCCAATCGAAAAGAAATGACGTGATGCAAGACCGCAAGTGTAGATGTGGCATGTTGTTCAATGAGAGCAAACGACGTGAAAACATCCCTCTCCACCACCCCCACCACCCCTCCCGAAAATGATACGGATGTTAGCAAGTTCTACTTTTTATAACTTGAAAGAGATCCAAAGGCGTTCATGGTACAAGGGCGAGATGGCAGGCTAGACTGCTCTTCTCTATTAAGGTGCATAAAATGTGCAGGATGATGTTCGACAATCCGTTAGATGCAAATGTACAGAAAAAATTGGAGAGTAATGAGTGGGACAGCAGGCTACAGAGATGAAATGGAAAGCGCCACCTGAGATTTTGAAGCGGCAATGGAAGTCAAGAATAAGTTGAACTTCCTAATGAAGTTCTAATGTAACGTGGAACTGTCACATTTTCGATGACTCTTTAGGGACTGAAATCACATGTACAAATAGCGTGTGATTGGCGACAAACCGGTGATGACCTAGGAAAGAGTATATAGAGAAGACGACTGCTATGCAAATTGCTTTTGTTGCTACAAGAATATGTAGTCGTAGGAAGAAGATACATGGCCAGTACTTCTCCTTAGTTTGCTGTGCAAAAGATCTACCGCCTCACGACAAGCAGAAACATTTATTGGTACTGATGCAGATCCACAAAGCCGAGCATTCCTAGCACAAAAGCCCACGTACGCTAGCAGAATGCACCGTACTACTAGTAGTAGTTGCTGTACGTGTAATGCAGAAGGAATATTGTATTGATATGTTGAATCTATAAAATCGCGGTGTTGAGATACAAGGGCTCAGGGTCATAAGCACATTAATCACAACTCATTTAATCAATACGGGACTATTGCCCAGGGATTATATGTCCAAATTTCAACACTCCCCCTCACGGCGACATTAATTGGGTGGAGATGACAAGAGGAGTTGGGCCAAGATCATGTTCTGATATCATGTTGAATCCACAAAACCGCGATGTTGAGATAAAGGGCCCAGAGTCATCAGCACATGAATCATAACTCATTTAATCAATACGGGACTATTACCCAGGGACTATGCCCAAATTCCAACATGATCAAACTCCTCAGACACAAATGAGTCAGCTTACCTGATAGTGCTTACTTTGTTGTGAACTTAAATACTTGGGTGGAACATGGGCAACAAATACATTGCAAACAACTACATATCGTAGATGAATCAGTTTGATGACTAGTCTAGCAAAAAAAAGCATCATGAATGAATCTGACATTTCAGATTTGGCATGCATAATTTTGATGTAAAACATTGGCCCAAGTATAAATATAGGTTATGGAGCAGGGTTTCATACCTTTGGGGCTCCACTCACTGTTCCAACAGGCAAAGTAACGCGTAAAGCATCCCAAGAAGTGTGGTGATCATACAGTTCTCCAGTGACCTGAAAAACCACTATATCCGGAAATGTTAGCTCAGTTTCACTCCATGGTAATTGGAGGCTCTATGGGGGGATACCAGAGTTACAATTCGCCGATTGCCCTCTTTCTCAGAGGAGCAAACTGCCCTCCATATTAAAACTAGGCATACCAATTGGTAGTAGCTTGGTTCTCAGCCTTGCATTAATGGCACTTTTTCTGGCCATTCTCTATAAGACAAGGAGGCAGAGGTAACTTTCTCTATGCCTCATATAATGGAGGAATTTCTTAAGGTCTCATATGCAGATCTCTTTAGGAGCAACCAATGGGTTTTCTTCAGCAAATTCGATTGGCATGGGCAATTCTGGATATGTGTATAAAGGAGGTCTAGGTGATGGTGGAGACGATTGTTAGGCAGGAAAAAAAAAGGACCCTCATGACTGAAAGCACAGCTTTAAGAAAATATCAGGCATAGGAACCTTGTAAAGGTCATACATAACTTCTTGCTCGGCTGTAGCTTCAAAGCCTCGGTGTTTAGTTCATGCCTAATGGAAGCATATAGGAGTGGCCGCACCGACCTGAATAACTTCAAAGCCGAGAAGTCTAAATTTCATTCAAAGACTGAGCATATCCCTTGATGTAGGTTCTGCTTTGGATTATCTTCATAAACATTGTGAAATACCAGCGGTCCATTGTGATCTAAAGCCCAGTAACATCATCATTGATGAAGAGATGACTGCTCATGTGAGTGATTTTGGACTGGCAATGCTCCTATTTGTGCTGGAAACAAGCCTCCCGGGAACCAATCAACCTCAGCTAAGTTGAAGGGATCTATTGGATATGCTGCTCCAGGTAAACATTTCAGTTGTTATACATTCTCCACATCCATTTCTATCTCTTAATTCTTAGTTGTGCTATGTCATCATCATAGTTGTCAAAGTGACAAGGCAACCCAAGGCGTTCATGGGGAGCCTAAGCGCTTGGGCGATAAGGCGTCTGCCTAGGCGACACCTTGGCACCTCTTTAAAAATCCAAAAAATATATATCTCCAATATACAGATGAAGAGTAAGATACATGAAAAGTTACAGATTTTAATATTAAAAATTGAGAGAGGAGGGAGAAGAGAGGGGGAAGAGAGCGAGAGAGAGGGAGAGTTAGAGAGTGTGGAGCTTGATCTACCTATGGCCCGACCTCGCACCATGGATCAACCGGGGGAATTGAGGGGTATTGTGAGCTATGCCCAGGCCGAGCAGCCCAAGGCACCCAGGCAGGGCACTTTGGCCCACCTAGTCGCCTAGGAGGGTGCCTTGGTCACCTTTCTGTGGTGCAGAAAGGTAAGCTGGCTGATGCGGGACGACTACGAAGACTCGACTCGGACTTCAGGCGACCTTGGACTCTATAGAATGACGCGACTAGTTAGATGACGCGACTAGCAACAACGACACAACACGGCACCAAAGTAGCTCCAGAAGAAGCGATATGTCCCAAACAAGAAGCGCTAGCTCACGGTCGTCCCAATCGAGGGAAGCGTGACGATCTGCACAGTTGAGTAACCGGCTTTGAGTCTCGGGTGGTCGACTCACTCTCGCGCTCGGAATGAGTCGCGGGACGGGTCTCACACTCACAACTCTCAGCGGTGATTAATATATGACAAGCTAATAAGATATCCTACTCACATGCAGCGGCATCCATAATGCATACTAGCTAAGCAAAATATGACAAAGAGGGTGGCGAGTGTACCTCCACTCTCTGGACGTGGGGAAGACTTCCCGGCCGAGATCCGTCACTCCCGGTACAATAATTAAATTAATTACAACATTCAAATCACGGCCCACTCCACGTAGGGAGGTAAAAGGCCACAACAGTAGTCCAGGAGAGCCGTTCAAGGGTTGATGGGCAATAATTGATGGCGCTCGGGCGGGCGCGGTCGGCCGGTTCATCACGGTTCAGTCGGTCTCGCAGGGCGGCACGTGGGACCCGCTGCTGGTACGGCGACATCCAGGGTGGCCCCTGGTTGCAGCGACTAGAGGGGGCACTCCTGGAGGGTCCCAGGTCGGTCCCCGAGAGCGGCGATCACCGGAGTGGAGGCCGGCGATTTTCTCGAGAATTATTTCCCAAGGCTGTCTCGCAGGTCTGCTTCTGGTAAGATCCGCGCGCTCCGACGAGATCGGCTGGTACGCGCAGCTCCAACGTAGGATCGTGACACGAAAGATACCGTTGGAAAGAGGACTTGAAATACTACGACATACTGGAATTTAAGACTCATCCAACAGCTGGAATAAAAATGGTGGTGACTACAAACTGACTGTGTACACTGTCCCGAAATATCGAATAGGCAGGACAGGACCTGAGCTCCCTGATGTAGGACTTTGACCAAAAACCTAATGAACGAATTTGGACATGTGATTTTTATGGTGGGTAGAGGGGAGGAAGAAGAACACGCACATAGGTCTCTTGCATCAACCTGACATCGTTTAGGGGTTGAGAAAATTCGCATCCTAAGATCTATCCCACTGGTCTAATCGTAGGCAGATTTTGAGAAGGAGTAACAGGTGGTTGTCAACTAACCAAAACAATCTCTGATCGGCCTCAAATTTAAACCGGGAATGGCCTAAAATGGGGGGAACCTACCCTCAAAGTTTTGCGAGGATCCAACGGTCGGATCTCCCATAACAGACCTTTCACCGAGCTGCTGTCCTACAACTCCGAGTTTGGGGCAGCCGGATGAAGATCGGCTTGTGACGGCTCACCGGCGGCACGAACGGCGGCGGTGGCGGCATTAAAAATTCACAGAGGATAGAGGGAGAAGAGAAGTAGAGGGAATATGAGGGAGATAGAAAATTTGAGGTCAAATCTAGAGAGATTTGGTGGTGGGAGGAGGAAGAACACTCAAGAGGAGAGGGGGGTGTGCCCCAAGTAATATTCTCTTCAAATTTTCTCATTAATTCCACACAAAATACAACAAGAGACTATAAATATGAAAATCCTAGATCTAGATCCAAGGACATCCACTAACATCAAAAGACATCCACTAACTCCAAAGGACATCAACTAACATTGACCAAGGGTAGGTGGGAGACAAGCATGGGGGACAAGGAGGGGGCATCCTCTACCTTTGTCTCCTTGGTCTAATGGTCCAAGTCTTCTAGAAGCCCATCTTGGACTTGGGCTCCTAATGGTCTTGAGGCCCAATTTAGAAATTGCACCCCTTACATGAAGTGTAGCCCATATTACAATCTTGACCCAACTAGAAGCTAAAATACAAAATACATACTGATACAATCACAATAAGGAAATACATGCTAATACACTCACAATAAACATAGGAAAGTATCAACACTCAGGTAGGGACTCCATACTGTCGCCCAGCCACAAGGATTTCGATGTTGACCGAGTCGTGATGTGGGTCCGGTACCGACGGTTCGCTGAGTCGGGCCGTACTCGTGCTCTAGTGTCCTCACCAATTCTCCCCGGGTGGGAGAAGCTCGACCCCGTCGAGTAAGGGTCCGGGTCGCTCTGGTACCGATCCAGCAGATCTAGATCTATCATCTGTAGCTCTGCCCGAGTGATCTAAGTGTCATCGGATGCGGGCCATCCCCTCCAACACACTAAGTAGCACTGGTACACTCTGCCTCGAGTAGTCGTTACCTGCTCATCTAGTATACATTCTATCTGCTCTCGCTGCTGAGGTAACAAGGCTGGAGGTGGACACTCTAGGGTGGTGTCACTCACAATGGGTGGAGATGGTTCAAAGGGCTCCCTGGGTATCACCGTTGGGTCCCTATAAGCGACAAGATCCGAGGCGTTGAAAGTCGAGCTGATCCCGTAATCCTCTGGCAAGTCCACACCATATGTGTTCGATCCTACTCGCCTCACTACCCGAAAGGGACCGGCACCGCGAGCATGCAACTTGTTCACGGCTCCTGAGGGAAACCGTTCAGGTCTGACCCTGATCATGACAGAATCGCCCTCCTGAAACTCGCGGTGGTGCCTATGGGCGTCAACCAATTCTTTGTATCATGCATTGCTGGACTCAATGTGACGACGAATATGCTTGCAACTGTCTAATATGGCTAGCAAAAGACTCGACTGACTCAGACACGCGGGACTAGATGGGAGATGGGACTAGGTCTATGGGCCTCCTAGGTCTACGGCCAGTGACAATCTCGAAGGGGCTCATACCTGTAGACCTATTGACCAAATCGTTATAGGTAAACTCGACCAAGGGTAAGACAAAATCCCAATCACTGACTCGATCTCGGACAAGACACCTAAGAAGATCTCCCAAACTCCTATTGACAACCTCAGTCTGACCATCGATCTGAGGGTGATATGCAGTAGAGAATTTCAATTGGGTGCCCATCATGTGCCATAGGGTTTTTCAAAAATAGCTAGTGAATCGAGCATCCCTATCTGATACTATGGTACGGGGAAGGCCAAATCTATAGACACAATGGGAGAAGAACAGACGGGCAACTCTAGTGGCATCCGAGGTCTTGGAGCATGGAATGAATAATGCCATCTTGGAGAACCGGTCGACAACCATAAAGATCGAGTCGTGCTTTCGGAGGGTGCGGGGCAATCCTAACACCAAGTCCATGCTAATGTCCTGCCATGGACTATTCAGGACGGGAAGGGGAGTATAGAGGCCGATATTTTGCTTCCTCTGTTTGGCCATAGCACAAATGCGGCACTGAGCCACAATACGAGCAACATCTCTCTTTAGGCTAGGCCAATAGAATCGATGCTCAACCGCCTCTATGGTCTTGTTCCTGCCAAAGTGACCAACAAGACCTCCCGCGTGCATTTCCCATGTAAGAAAGTTACGAACAGAAGTCCGTGGGATGCACAACTTGTTACCCCAGAATAGGTGACCCTCATGTAGCAAAAACTAGCTATAATCACGCGAGGGACCGGCCTGAAGGGCTGCATAGATCGAACCAAAGTCCGGACAATCAACATAGGCTTCCTTCAGCCTCTCTAAACCTACCACCTCAACACTCATGGTGGTCAACATCATCATCCGCCGACTCAGCGCATCGGCGACCTTGTTCTCTGCCCCTGCCTTGTGCTTGAGCACGAAGGTGTACTCTTGGAGATACTCCACCCAACGACTGTGGTGAGCATTCAGCTTCTTTTGGGTATGGAGGAATCGTAAGACCTCATGATCAGAAAAGAGGACAAACTCCTAGTGTAAAAGATAATGCCTCCAATACCTCAATGCCTGGACAACTGTGTAAAATTCTTTGTCATATGTGGAATATCGCAGTTTGGCATCATTCAGCTTCTCGCTAAAGAAGACCATGGGGTGAGACTCCTGACTCAACACGCCACCAATACCCACACCAGAAGCATCACATGTGACCTCAAACACCTTAGAAAAATCAGGTAAAGAAAGGACAGGTGCCTGGGTCATGCGCTCCTTAATGTCCTGAAAGGTCATGGCTGCAGCCTTAGTCCATACGAATGCCCCCTTCTTTATGTAATTAGTAATCGGGGCAGTGATAGAACTGAAGCCACGAATGAAGCGATGGTAGAACGTTGCTAAGCCATGGAAACTCCGGACATCGTGGAGCGTGCGGGGCTCAGGCCACTCTCTGGTGGCCCTAATCTTCTCCTAATCAGCGGAGACTCCATCTCTCGACACAATGAACCCAAGAAAAGTGATCTGATCGGACATGAAAGCACATTTCTTCGGGTTGGCAAATAAACTCTCTCGCCTTAGCACGACACAGACCTTCCTAAGATGGTCTAAGTGGTCCTCCCTAGTGCGGCTGTAGATAAGAATGTCATCAAAGTAGACGACCAAGAAGACCCCTATCATGGGGCGTAAAACCTGGGTCATCAACCGCATGAAGGTGATAGGGGCGTTGGAAATCCCAAAGGGCATAACCAATCACTCATAAAGACCATCCTTGGTCTTGAATACCGTCTTCCATTCATCTCCAAGCATGATCCGCACTTGGTGATAGCAACTACAAAGGTCTATCTTTGAGAAGATAGTGGCTCCCGACATCATATCAAGCAAGTCATCCAATCAGGGAATGAGAAAATGATACTTCACTGTGATCTTGTTGATTGCACGGCTATCAACACACATCCTCCATGTGCCATCCTTTTTTGGGGCCAATAGTGCGGGGACAACGCAGGGACTCTTGCTGTCCCTAAGGGACCCCCGACTCATCAATTCTTCGACCTGCCGCTGAAGCTCCACATGATCTATGGGACTCATCCTATAATGACCATGTTCTATTAAACACTTGAACCACCATATTAAAAATTTATATCGGGAAAACTAAAGTATGAAACAAATGACAATGTTAAAATTTTTATCAAAGAAGCTAAAGCTTGACATAGCAGCCCTGAGAGGTGCCACTTAACCCCTGACAGGGTTCTCTAAACCTGTATAGTTCACAGAAGAGGCATTCCTCTGTGAGGATGTCATTTCTGAATATGTCCAGAAGCCTACAAGGCACCGATCTCACCAATTTTTCTGTGTATCAAATGTTGTTGGTTTTACTCCTAGTTCATCCCTACATATCAGTATGCCCTTGGATTCCATTCTACAAAATGCACCTTATAAATCCTACATGTTCAATCCTTGGAAATCTCATATTGGCTAGAATGAGAGTGGATGTCGACAGACATGACTAATGCTGTGCATATAGGGCCCGGTCTGGTCCTGGGAGGAGCACCCGAAGGTACTTGTGCCCATGGGAGTTTATTGACCACGGTGTTTGGTATTGCACCGGAGTACTTGCTTGCTAGACTTTAGACATTCCACTCATTCACGTGATATTACTTGATTGATTGACTTGAGGCCCGCAGAAGGGTAAAAGTATTTGCTTGAATGAAATTGAATAAATAGCCAATTCCAGTTATACACACTTGAAATTACGTTGCTTACTATTACTTGCTTGACATGAGTTCTTACCTTCTTGAAAAATTATTGTTAATTCCAGTTCCTAGTTGCTTGATATCTCTTGCTATTGCTGTATTGAAGCTGAAATCTACATACTCTCACTTGTTTTTTTTTCCCTATACTGCTCTTGTCGATTTTACAATCCTTGACGTCTACTTGTCTACATGCATAGATTTACCTACATTAATTGAACATGTAAACCACTTAAAATATGTTAAATCTTGAGATGTAAATCCTACTGAGCGATTCACTTATCTAGTTGTTTTCTAATATTTTCAGGTAATTTGGATGTCAACCAACACTCGGAAGGGAATGAGACTGAGTGATGAGTGTTAGAGTGAAGTTATCAAATTGTCATGTCATTTGTGTTATTGTATTAGTTCACTTATGTCAGTTGTATCAGTTTACCTATATCATTTGTGTTAGCCCATTTGATTAGAACTGTGGTAAAGGCTTGAAGCCTAGTAGTTGGATTCGGGGAATGCATGTAAATTATCTTTTGATTAGTTGTAACAATTGTTAGCTCGTACTATTTGTATTAATTTCAAGTTAAATCTTAGTTATTTGTGCACTCTGATATTTACATGATTGACACGATCTATATAGACGCGTCACGCCTCTGGGTAATCTTCCGCGCTCGGGGCATGACAGTCTTCGTGGTATCAGAGCCTAGGATTTCAATTTCTTAGGGAATAAGAAGTTAGGAAATTAGGAGTCATGATTGAAATCTAGGAAACCTAAGTCTAAGGATATATTTGTACCTTACCCAGTGAGATGAGTAGAGACACGGGTTAAGTTCTATTATGACACCTGACCTCTTAATAAAGCCTGATATTTATTTCACTTAAACTTTTTGTAGGATCATGGCTGCTGAGCGAGCACAATGGCGCGAGATGTAGCACACCGTGCTAGGCCTTGTGCAGGCAGTACAACAAGTGGCGCAAGGCAGTGCTAACCATGGAGCTGGTGATCTCCACCGAGGTTTTCGTAACATGAACCCACCTAGGTTCACAGGTTCGTCTTACCCCGAGGATGCTGAAAATTGGCTAAAGGAGATGGAACAAATTTTTCGTGTAATGCAATGCACGGACGAGGAAAAGGTTCTACTAGCTATTTTCCAACTAGAGTGGGACGCTCGATGTTGGTGGGAATCCATAGAAGCAACATTGCCAAAAGGCCATGTAACATGGGTCGAATTCACCGAGCATTTCAACAACAAATACTTCTCCGACCATATTCAGGAGAAAAAGGCTGCGGAATTTTTCGCACTGAAACAACGTGGCTTGAAAGTGGTAGAGTATGAAGCTCAATTTTTAAGACTATCCAGGTACGCACCCCACTTGGTGTGTACGGAGATGATGAAGGCACGAAGATTCCTCAACGGGCTTCGGCCCTATTATATTACACAACTTGCACCAATGGACATCCAAGTCTATTCGGAGATGGTTCGGCGCGCACAGCTGCTAGAGGATGCCACCGAGCTTTCCGATATGATCCGAGGAAGAGACAAGAAAGAACCTGTCACAAGCCCGGGAAATTTTAAGGCAACTTTCAACAAGAAGCGGTATTACAATGAAGGGGAGTCCTCCAAAGGAAAGAAATTTCAGAAGATTGTCACGCCATTCTCTACCACTAAATCGTCCAAGGAAATTTGTAAATATTGTGACAAGCCCGGCCATAAGACCAAGGAATGCTAGAGGAAACTAGGAGCTAGTCTCCGATGTGGAAGCCGAGAACATCGGATCCCTAACTATCCGCTGATGAACGAGCAAGCCGTTAAAGAGGAGAAGTTCCCGGTAAAGAAGCGAGGCCGTCTGCAAGCTCTCCAAGAGAGGGAACCAACAGAAGGAGGAATCGTAGAAGGTACACTAACTATTTGCTCTAAGAATGCTAAAGTTTTATTTGATATTGGAGCAACACATTCATTTATTTCTAAGAAATTTGCTGCTATACTCTCTATGGAGCCTAAATTGTTAGACTTAGTCATTTCTACACCTATCGGGAACAAGGCCGACCTCACACATCACTACCCAAACTGTGAGGTTATGGTGAAAGGAAACAATATACCTGCCGACCTAATTTGCCTAGATATTGGTGAGGACACTAGAGCACGAGTACGGCCTGACTCAGCGAACCGTCGGTACCGGACCCACATCACGACTCGGTCAACATCAAAATCCTTGTGGCTGGGCGATAGTATGAAGTCCCTACCTGAGTGTTGATACTTTCCTATGTTTATTGTGAGTGTATTAGCATGTATTTACTTATTGTGAGTGTATCAGTATGTATTTTGTATTTTAACTTCTAGTTGGGTCAAGATTGTAATATGGGTTACACTTCATGTAAGGGGTCCAATTTCTAAATTGGGCCTCAAGACCATTAGGAGCCCAAGCCCAAGGTGGGCCTATAGAAGACTTGGACCATTAGACCAAGGAGATAAGGGTAGAGGATGCCCCCTCCTTGTCCCCCATGCTTGTCTCCCACCTACCTGAGTGAAAGCAAATTCATACCGTCGGTACCGGACCCACATCACGACTCGGTCAACATCAAAATCCTTGTGGTTGGGCGACAGTATGAAGTCCCTACCTGAGTGTTGATACTTTCCTATGTTTATTGTGAGTGTATTAGCATGTATTTGCTTATTGTGAGTGTATCAGTATGTATTTTGTATTTTAGCTTCTAGTTGGGTCAAGATTGTAATATGGGTTACACTTCATGTAAGGGGTCCAATTTCTAAATTAGGCCTCAAGACCATTAGGAGCCCAAGCCCAAGGTGGGCCTATAGAAGACTTAGACCATTAGACCAAGGAGATAAGGGTAGAGGATGCCCCCTCCTTGTCCCCCATGCTTGTCTCCCACCTACCCTTGGTCAATGTTAGTGGATGTCCTTTGGAGTTAGTGGATGTCCTTTGATGTTAGTGGATGTCCTTGGATCTAGATTTAGGATTTTCATATATATAGTTTCTTGTTGCATTTTGTGTGGAACTAATGAGAAAATTTGAAGAGAATATTGCTTGGTGCACACCCCCTCTCCTCTTGAGTTCTTGAGTGTTCTTCCTCCTCCCACCACCAAATCTCTCTAGATCTGACCTCAAATCTTCTATCTCCCCCATATTTTCTCTAATTCTCTTCTCCCTCTATCCTCTGTGAATGTTCAATGCCGCCGCCGTTCGTGCCGCCGGTGAGCCGCCACAAGCCGGTCTTCATCCGGCTGCCCCAAACTCAGAGTTGCAAGATAGCAGCTCAGTGAAAGGTCTGGTACGGGAGATCCGACCGTTGGATCGTCGCGAAACTTTGAGGGTAGGTTCCCCCTGTCTTAAACCATTCCCGGTTTAAATTTGAGGCCGATCAGAGATCGTTTTGGTTAGTTCCCAACCATATGTTACTCCTTCTCAAAATCTGCCTACGAGCAGACCAGTGGGATAGATCTTAGGAGGCGAATTTTCTCAACTCTTAAACGATGTCAGGTTGATGCAAAAGACCTATGTGCGTGTTCTTCTTCCTCCCCTCTACCCACCATAAAAATCATAGGTCCAAATTTGTTCATTAGGTCCTTGGTCAAAGTCATACATCAGGGAGCTCAGGTTCTGCCTTGCCTGTTTGGTATTTCGGGACAGTGTGCACAGTCAATTTTCAGTCACCACCATTTTTATTCCAGCCGTTGGATGAGTCTTAATTCCAATATGTCGTAGTATTTCGAGTCCTCTTTCCAACGGTATCTTTTGTGTCACGATCCGACATTGGAGCTGAGCGTACCAGCCGATCTCGTCGGAGCGCGCGGATCTGACCAGAAGCAGACCTGCGGGACAGCCTTGGGAAATAATTCCCGAGAAAATCGCCGGCCTCCATTCCGGTTATCGCCGCTCCCGAAGACCGACCCGGGACATCCAGGAGCCCCCTCGCCAGTCACCACAAACAGGGGCCACCCCGGATGTCGCCGTACCAGCAGCGGGTCCCACGTGCCTCTCCGGGGGCCCGAGTGAACCGTGTTGAACCGACCGACCGTGCCCGCCCGAGCGCCATCAATTGCTGCCCGTCAACCCTTGAACGGCTCTCCCGGACTGCTGTTGTGGCCTTTTACCTCCCTACGTGGAGTGGGCTGTGATTTGAATGCTGTTTTATCAAGGAGCCGGCTAAAGGGTGCCGTGAAGTGTGTGGAATACCCAGCTAAGGGTTGCTCTTAACAAGCGGCGAGAGAACGTCGAATTCCCAACGCGGGGTTCTTATTAACCAAAGTGCTGCAAAAGCAAGCCTAAAGACTCTTTTCGATTTTTTTTTAAAGATGAAATTCAATAAAGATAAATTCATAGGATAAATGCTTAAAATATCACTCTTAATCATGTTAAGAAGCACTTCACTTTGAAAATCATGTGTGAAGCAATGAGATAATGATATCATAAAAATGCTTACTTACGTCAACATTTTACCTTGCGATCTTTGTTGAAGCAGCTGCCACGAGAGGAGGGGTTGATCATCGTGGGATAGTCCTCTTAGGCAGATAAAAGGATTGGAAGCAAAGGATTTGGAAGTGGCTTAACAAGAAGGAGTGGTGCCAAGACCAGACTCAGACGAATAAGGAGAAAAGGAAGAGAGGCAAGGGCTAGAACTCCCTTACTAAGGCGCGGAGACCCTGATCACATGGAACAGTCTACAGAAGGAGAGGAGAATTAGAAGGAGGAGTGAGGACTAAAGCCTCGGAAGTAGTGGGAGAAAGGGCAGATGCCCAAGGCAGTGGATGCGGAAGAAGTCGGGTCGGACCCATGATCAGGAGGAATTAGAAGAAGAAATTGATAGATGGAAAGAGGCGGATCCGGAGGGTCTGGAGGCAGAGGAGGAGAATCATGAGGGGAAGAAGAATCCGGAGGCTCCGGAGGAGGAGAATCTCGAGGGACGCGGTGCCCTGGGAAGAAATAGGGAAAAAGATGATGGAAGAGGAGGAAGAAAATGAAGGATGTGATGTCCCGGAGGAGCAGAAAGATGAATCGGAAGAAAAATGGAGGGTCTAGAGGTTCCGGAGGAAGAAAATGCCGAGGTACACGGTGCCTCGGGAAGAGTGGATGAAAAGGGTCAGGAGGGATCGGAGGTTCCGGAGGGATGGCGAAAGAAGGGATGTGATACTCTAGGAGAGGGGATAAGAAATCCAGAGGATCCGGGGGAGGGAGACACCATGGGGCGTGATGCCCAGGGAGGACGAGAGAGGAATCTGGAGGATCCGGATATGAAGGTGTGGAGGGGCGCGATGCCCTAAAAGGGAGGTCTGGAGGTTCCGGAGGGATAAGATACCGAGGGACGCGATGCCCAGGGAGAATCAGTAAGAAGCCCAGAAGATCCAGACGTGAGGGTGTGTAGGGGCGCGATGCCCAAAGAGCAAGATCTAGAGGTTCCGGAGGGGGAAGATACCATGGGACGCGATGCCCGGGGAGAAGAGAAAGATCCGGAGGTTCCAGAAGAGTGGAATCAGAAAGGGCATGATGCCTAAGGAAAATCAGTGGGAAACCCGGAGGACCCGGTTGTGAGGGTGTAGAGGGGGGTGATGCCCAAAGTGAGAGGTCCGGAGGTTCCGGAAGGATGAGACACCATGGGGCGTGATGCCCCAGAAGGACAAGGGAGAAATCCGGAAGGTTCGGATGCAAGAGTTGAAAAGGGGCGCGATGCCCTGAGAAAAGATTGGAGAGGGTGCAATGCCCGGGCAGTGTATGGGGACCCGAAGATCCTGAGGATGAAGATGAATAAGATGGGAAATGCGGAAGATCCGGAGGTTCCGGAAGGCGGGGAAGATACGGGTCCGGAAACCCGAGAAAGAAGAAGTGCAAATGTATGCGAATGCAATGCAACATATGCGATGAATGCATGAAATGAAAAGAATGTGAAGAATACGAGGGATGAGAGGATGAGATCCTGCTCTTTGCCTGTGGAGTGGCCCATGAAAAATCGATGATAGATGTGAATGTGGGTGAAGTTGAATAGAAGGTGGAAGGCCCCTTAGCGGAAGCATGTCTGCCCCTCCACGGCAGCAAAAGTGTACAACCGGATAAAATCAAAGTCTATGATGAAGCTTTAACAATCACTGTCAACTCCCTTGGAGGGTGAAGAGTGACAATGTGAAAGAATTGGAAAATTAGAGCGTGAAGCATTGTCATATCCAAGGATTGTGGTGTTTGAAAAGTGTTGAACAAAGCGGGCGTTCGCCCCTTGTATGAAAGAGAAGGTTCCAGATTGAAGGATCGGAACAAGGGGTGCCCTGTCTGGCCCTTGGACATAGACTTATACGGCATCAACGCTTGGCATTCTCTTCTGGCGAGCAGCGGCGGGGACTTGGCCTCTTCAACCATGCTCGGCACGGAAACACGGATCGACATTCGGCAAACAAATTCTTGCATCTTGAATAGCGCGGTCGTGGCCAAATCCTTCCTGCCCGGCTCTTGATCATCTTCGGCACATGTGCTTGACAAAAGCCCCCCATTCCGAGTGGTAGAGGAAGGTGAAGTGGAGGCGGAAGGCTCCACAGGTGGTGGTGTAATGGAAGGTGTTGGCAATTGGGTGAGTGGAAGCGGAGATTCAAACACGTCGAGCTTCCCCCTTTGCTCGGAGGCAGTTGGGGTTGGCTCGAGTGTAAAAAGAGACAGATCCAGCTCAAGATTAACCATGGGTAAAGGTGAAGGGTTAAGTGGTGGAATAAGAGTGGCTAGGTTACGGGTTGAAGGTATAATGGAGGGCCGAGGTGGCGGTAATGGGAGGTTAATTGAGGAAGGTTCGGTGGTGGGTTTGCTGGAGGCCGGTGTTGTGGAGGTTGATGGTGGAGTTGACGGAAGTTTGGTGGAAGGCTCGACGGAGGCTGGTGTTATGAAGGTTGATGGCACAGTGGGAGGTATAAAAGAAGGGGGTTTAGTGCGGAGGAAACGCCGCATGTGGCGAACGGTGTTAGGGATAGAAGGTGACTCATGATGTGTCGGTGTGGGTGATCGAAGTACCCACCCATCATCGTAACACCAGTAAGTCTTAGAAACGGGGGTTGGATTGGGGATGGTGGCTTCGTCCTGAGCAAGGGGTTCATCAAGTGGTAGCGAAGGGAGAGGGAAGCGAAGGAAACTCGGAAGGGGTGCTTGCATAGCTTCGTCGTATGCCGCCTCAAATTCTTCAATCGCCGGTTCTTCATTAGCAGGTTCAAGTGGACACCGTAGTGAAGGCGTGTATGTGGGTGGTGGAATGTAATGATATTGTGTATGTGGAGGTGGAGGGCCATATGCGTGAATTGGGTGAATGGGTGGAGGATGGACGGCGTCCACTTGAACGTTGAAACCCGCCGGCTCTTGCTTGCTCGCACTGTCGATGCCGTAGTCGTCTCTCCTATCCTTCCAAGCTTTCTCCATCTTTGTAATGTCATTCAGAGCGGCGTGGAGGGGATTGACTGGAGTAGAAGGAGCGGGCCGTGGGCTCGTAACCCTCTTTAATTGTTCCTCCAACAAAGTGACTTTGTCGAGAAGAGTTTGTTGGAGGGGTGTGACTTGAGCAACAGAGGGTTGGCAGGGCCTTGGAGGAGGGGCCGCATAAAAAGGCCATGGAAGGGGATTAATGGGATGACCCATAGAAGAACCCGGATGGGCCGGGTTGCAAGGAATAAATGGGCCTTGGTTCCGTGGTGGAGGAGGAATAGAAGGAGGCGGGTATTGGACCACCCGAGGAGAAGTGTGAATAGGAGGAGATGGGTGATGGGCTACCCGAGTAGGAATGTGAATAGAAGAGGGAAGTGGGTGATGGGCCACCCGCGTAGGATTGGAAGGAGGATGAGAGGAATGAGATGCACCCTCAACAACGGCCTTAAGGGCTTGGATTTGTTGAGGGGTGAGATGATCTAATGCATGCAAGATCTGGGAGACCTTCTCATCGTCGGGAGGAGACGGTCCCGTAGGAGTAGTGGCTCGCGATTGAATCGAGGGGCCATGAGATTGGACATTGCCCATGGGCCGGGCATGACCATAGGAATGAGTACGTGATCCCTTGAAAGAATTGTGGTGTGAATTATGAAGTTGAGGGGAATAAGATGCGCTAGGTTGATCACCCTCATGAATATTAATTGAATTAAACATGTTAGTCTTCTTATCATGGTAAGCCATTATGCAAGCAATTTAATGTGCAATCAAAACAATTTACCAAGATAGCAAACAAGTTGGAATGGTTACCCTTGATTTCTTTTGTTTGATCCTTGGTGAGTTAAAGTGATTTTTAACAAAGTTGATGTGATCACTCAAGGTCTTGGACCTAATTTCAAATGCTCTTTTCTCCAGTGCCAACTAGGTTGATTCTCACCACGAATAGGCCAACTAAAACCCGGAGACTTCAAAGGTACAACCTGCCCAAGCGTCCGTGAGGGAATCCACGTGTGCGGAGACTTATGGAGGCCTTGGTTTAGGAATTCACGGTCCAAAGAGACGGAATGCTCAATGGAGGGTCCTTCCTTAACCAAGAGAGGGGTATGGCTCCTAGAAAGTGTGGGGAGAGGAGGTCTCCCGAACCGATGCTCCTGATGCAAATGCTAATGCCAAAGAAGAGACCAATCTCACAGAATGATATGATGTAAGTGTGATGAAGAGGGAAAACCCAAAACAAAAATGCACTAATGCCAATAGGTACACAGTGTATGCAGCATGACATGTGGGGTGCAATAAACAGATGCAGACAGAATGGGCTAATGCAGATAGATGAATAGCAACTTGAAGCAGGATGTATACAACAATATACAATTAACAATGCCAATGACCAAGGAAATTGCAAAACGTGATATGCTGTGGTGGGTGAATAGTGTGCCATAGAGAAGGTAAATGTAGGATATAAATGCAATGAGGGACATACACTAGTACATGCAACATGTTTTGTGTTTACCAGAATGACTTCCACCTTACAGAGTGATGTGTAAATGCATAATAGTGTGAACAGGGAAGTTAATTCGTATGAATGTTGATGCAGATGAAATGGGGGGTGCAAAATAGAACAAACTCCAACACTAATTCTTGTTGCAAATGATGGACAGACACTAGAACAAGTGCAACATGCGAATGCAAATGAACAGTGACGGACGAATTCTTATGACCAGTGACAGCATGAGAATGCAACATGCGATAGAACTAGATGAAATGTGAGATGCCAACAGAAATAGGTAGATGCAAACAGATGCAAACGGGTAGAGAGAAATGGCGCCTCCTCCCTGTGGGCACAATTTTTAGGGAACGGCCGCCCACAAACAAATGCTTCCAGGAAAAGGCGTCTGATGCTATGTTTTCTTCTCCCTTTTTTTTAATTGATAGCAGTGGAATTCTAATAAGTCCTATCAAATTGAGCAATCACAGGTTGTGGAACCAATGCACAATGGGAGAGAAGAGTGTTAGATGGAGCACTAAATGAAATAAAAAGTGCACCGTGGGTGCCAAGGGAGATGGCACACGTGGGTGCCCAATGGGTGAGGGTAATCGAAAGAAAGATAATGGTGTCCCACCGTGATCGCCAATTTGTAGATCTAATTAAAAATCCACTAAAAATAATAAAATAAAAAAGCATGCTAAGAATGGGGAAAAGGGATGGGGAGCATGCGTGGATGCAAATATGAGGGTGATCGCCAGAGGAGTTACCTCAATGAATGCGGGAGATAGTGGGTGACTTCCTTCTCGTCCGATCGGCCGGCCGATGGAGAGAGTCTCTTTGATTACCCTTGCAAATAGAGATAAACACCAACAAAATATGGAATTAGATTCACGGTGTAGCAACAAAATCCAGAATATAAATATAACGTGAAGATCATGCGAGTGAACACACCTTTCGAGCGCCAGCCCTTTAACCCCTTATGCAAAAGGGAAGGATAAAAATGCTATGAATGAGATAAAGTGCTAGTGTTGCACCGATGGAAGAAGTCTCAACGTGGTTGAGAAAGAGGAATAAAAGAGAGGAAAATGATGCATGCAGAGCTAACAAATGCAGAAAGACACAAAGGAGGAGTAAAGAAAGCCTCTGGGGAATATTCTCCTATGCGTGCAGTTGCTCTTGATGGGGTTTGGGAAAGAGCCTCCAAAAGATGAAGCCTTGGACGCATGGAGCTCTTCTCTCTGAGCAACTAGCAACCAGTTGGGCAGCGCCTCCCCGTAAAGATTGAAAATCGGCCTCTCTCAGCATGAGACGCAGGGGCTCTATTTATAGGGGAAAATAGAGTTTAAGTCCAACAACAATTAGGATAGCTTGGTTTTAGCAAGAGATAAACATTGGAAGGAGTCCCTCCTGTCATGGAAAGTCATTCCGAAGTTAAAAGGGGCCCGAAACGAGGAAATAAGGAGGTTCTGGGAAAGTTCAAAATTCAACAAGAATTGACGACCGTACGACAGTCGCTTTTTAAAATGACGCCCGTGGAGGCGTCGTCATTTAAAGAATTGATGACCTGCAGAGGGGCGCTATTTAGAATTTAACACGAATTTCGGTCGGATTCAAAATCTCAAAATATGGCAATGACCAGGGGCGTCAATTCAAAATGACGACTTGCACAGCGTCGTGAATCAAAATAATAAAAAACCGAAAGGAAATGGACGACCGGGCATTTGGGCGTCAATTAAATTGACGTCTGAGTGAGGGTCGTTATTTCAAAATATACAAAATAGGGTCATTTTTCATTTCTCAATATTATTTTTTGATTTTTTAGGTGGAGGTGCACCTAACTGTGCTGATTCCAATTACTATTTTTTCGTATTTTTCTGACATCCGGAAGGCCACCAAATTACCCCTAGAAGAGGGTCAGAATTAATATTAAAATAATCTAAATTTGAAATTGACGACCTTCAATATGTCGTTAATTCCATTTTTTAATTTTTTATTTGATTAAAATCAAAACAACGTCCCTTTCTAAGTTGTTAATTGATAAAAAAATCTGAAAAATTCTCAGAAAAATCCAGAAAAATATCAAATGAATGTAATGGACACCTCTTCCAAAAGGCGTCAATTTTCTATTTATTTTATTAAATTTTCTTAAGAACAAATGACGCCTCCCCTTATACCGTTAATTCTTAAAAAATTTATAAAAATTAAGAAAAATACCCAGAAAATCTAGAAAAATAGGGGAAAATAAGAAAAGGGAGAAAAAAAGGGAGAAATTCAAGAAAAGTGAGAAAAATCACTCAAACAAAGTTAATTTAAGAGTCAAATTGGGACATTACATAGCAATACGATATGTACTCACAGTAACGTCAATTTTGGCGTGTCTACAGCATCTTCTCTAACGCTCCCACACAGGGGCGTCACAAGGTCCTGACGTCCCACTCTGGGTGCGTCACAGCCCTTGACCCTAACGGTCAAAACCCCAACGGTCGGATGCCAATGGTCGGATCGTCACCTGATGGTCCAACCTAGGCGCGTCATACGCCCTGGCAATCTATCGTGGGACCGTCAAGCCCACAGACAACCCAATTAGCAAAATAGCCATGTGACGCACCCACCTTGGGGCGTCACAGGCTGTGACGGTTCCTGGAAGGACCGTCACACCGTCCCAACGGCAAAATAACGGGAAACACCCAAAAATGCCAACCACACCCCCATGCCTTCATAGGAGAGGGGGAAATCAAGGGGGAAGCCCCCTAGGGACCCCTAGCATCCATCTAAGCCATCAAAACGCCGAATCGTGGCCTAAAATCTTAGATCGGGCGAACTCTCCCCAAATCATGGAAAACCCCAACCCGGCATGGAAATTCATCTCTCGGCCTCCCCTCGGGCTAGAAATCACGGAAATGGAACGCGGAGAGTTAGGGAACGTCACCCTACCTCGATCTCGTCTTGAGGCGCACCGGATCATCCACAAACCATGAAGAAAACTTTTAGAACCCTCGTTCCTTCACTCCTCCCACGAATGTCGCAAGCCACCGGGATCATCTCGCCACTGCCTACGCCGTCACGTCATCGCCCACCATCGTTTGCAACCGAAGGGGGGGGCGCCGTGGTCATCGTTGGCCAAAGAGAGAGAGGAAGGGGGCGCCGGTTCTTACGGTAGGAGGAAGAAGAAAGAAGAAGAAGAAGAAGAAAAGAGAAAAAAGAAAAGGAAAAATAGGGGGTATTTATAGAAAATCAGGAAAATCCAAAAAATACAAAAAAATTAAAATTACGTTTTCGCGATCCTTGGAACTACCGATCGTAACAGTACCACTCTTGCCTAGGTGAACGACCCGGTTTACCCGCAACGAGATTCCGAAGGAATTGCCAAAACTCATACGTGGAAATCAGAAAACACGCGCAGAAAAGTCGCGGACACGCTCCGGGCCTCCAAAATAACTCTGGATCATGCCGATCCGAACACGAAAGATGTTCGAAATAAAGTTTAAGACATGAAGGAGTCTGACACTCTGAAAAAGTAGATCTGGGACTCAAAATGAAGGATCCGAAGGGTCCGGGATATTATAGCCCCCCCCCCCCCTTAAACAAATTTCATCCTCAAAATTTAAGAACAAAGCTCAGGGGGAAGAAGAGGGAACTCACTCGAACAGGTAAGAGAACTGCTGATGCATCTCGTCCTCATGCTCCCAAGAAGCCTCACCACCAGAGTGCCGCTGCCATACCACCTTAACTAAAGGGATGACCTTATTCCACAGGCGCTGCTCTCGCCTATCCTCAATGCGGACGGAAAACTCTGGGAGAGAAAGATCTGGAGCCACCTCGGGCCAAACAGAATCCTCAAGCACATGAGAGTCATTGGGCATATACTTCTGCAACATCGAGACGTGGAACATGTCATGCACCGACGCTAACTCAGGGGATAACTGCAACCGATAAGCAACCTCACCGATGCGCTCCACAATGAGGAAAGGACCGATATAGCGGGGACTCAGCTTCCCACGCCGTCCAAAGCGCATCACCCCCTTCATCGGAGAAACTCTAAAAAATACACGATCACCAACGGCGAAAGTGAGAGGCTACCTCCTCCGGTCAGCATAACTCTTCTACCGACTTTGGGCCGCCAACATGTTCTGACGAACCAGGTGCACAACATTCACACACTACTGCACCAACTCCGGTCCCATCAAAACACGCTCACCAACCTCGAACCAATCAAGTGGAGTCCGACATGGACGCCCATACAACACCTCATAAGGAGCCATGCCGATGCTAGAATGATAGCTGTTGTTATAGGTAAACTCCACCAATGGTAGGTGGTGAATCCAACTCCCTTGCCATTCCAGGCAACAGGATCTCAACATATCCTCCAAAGTCTGAATAGTCCTCTCTGACTGACCATCTGACTGAGGATGATACGCCGAGTTAAGAGCTAAATCCGTGCCAAGAGCTCGCTGGAAACTCCTACAGAATCCAGAAGTGAAATGCGGATCTCGATCTGACACAATGGAAATGAAAATTCCATGCAAAGGCACGATTTGCTCCACATAAAGATGAGCAAACTTGGGCACACTCCAGCGGACTTTGATCGGTAACAACCAAGCCACCTTCGTCAGCCTATCCACCAGCAACAAAATATTGTCCTGTCCACTCGGAGTCCTCGGCAATCCCACCATAAAATTCGTTATCACGTGGTCCCATTTCCACGCAGGAACATCCATGGGCAGAAGAGTACCACCTGGTCGCTGATGCTCCGCCTTCACCTACTGACAGGTCAGGCACCTGGCCACAAACTCGGTAACATCTCTCTTCATGCCAGGCCACCAGAACTACCTTCGCAAGTTCTGATACATCTTCGTTGCGCCCGGGTGTACGGTGTACCTGCTCCCATGAGTCTCGCGCACCACCGCACAACAAACCTACTCCTCGGCTGGGACGTACAGCCTACCACGAAATCTCACAGCACCATCCTCGCCGAGCTCCACCTCAGCCATGGCCAAAATCCGGGGCAACTCAGGGTCTGCATCTTGAGCCTCTGTCACCTGACGATAAATAGCAGGGGTAATAGTCAGACTCGCGAGCACCGCTAACTCTACCTCTTGGGGAATCTTGAGCCTGAATGACACTTCGGGCACTTGTTCCCAGAGCATCCACTTCCTCAACATCAAGGCACTGACCGCGACCTTCCGAATCAAAGCATCAGCGATGACATTAATCCTGCCTGGCTGATAAGATAGGGTGAAGTCATAATCCTTCATATACTCCATCCAACGCCTCTACCTAATGTTAAGGTCCCTCTGCGTGAACACATACCTCAAACTCAGATGGTTAGTGAACACCTCAAACTTCTCACCGTACAGATAATGCCTCCATATCTTCAATGCGAAGATCACAGCCGCCAACTCAAGGTAATGGGTAGGGTAGTTCTCCTCGTGGGGCTTCAACTGCTGCGAAGCATACGCCACCACTCTACCATGCTGCATCAACACAGCGCTCAATCCGACCTCAGAAATATCTGTACACACCACAAAACTTCCCGATCTAGAAGGTAAAACCAACACCGGAGCCGAGGTGAGCAATCTCTTCAATTCTATGAAACTCTGCTCACACTCATTAGTCCAGATAAAAGGCACATCCTTCCGCGTAAGTCTGGTCATCGGGGTTACAATGCGAGAAAAATCCTGAATAAACATCTGATAATAGCCCGCAAGCCCCAAGAAACTCTGGATCTCTATCATAGACCTCGGCCTCGACCACTGCATTACTGTCTCGACCTTGGCGGGATCCACGGAAATACCATCATCAGAAATCACGTGTCCCAAAAAGTGCACCTCACGAAGCCAGAACTCGCACTTACTGAGCTTCGCATACAACTGGTGATCTCGCAACGTCTGAAGCACCACACCTAAATGGTACGCGTGCTCCTCTGCAGACCGCGAATAAATAAGGATGTCATCCACAAATACGACCACGAACTAGTCCAAATAGGGACGAAACACCCTCTGCATCAACTCCATGAACGCTGCGGGGGCATTGGTGAGCCCAAACGGCATCACCAGAAACTCATAATGCCCATATCTCGAGCTAAACGCAGTCTTCTCCACGTCAGACTCTCGAATCCGCAACTGATAATAACCAGAATGCAAATCAATCCGCGAGAACACTCGAGCAGACTGAAGTTGGTTGAACAAGTCATAAATCCGTGGCAACGGATACTTGTTCTTAATGGTTACCTCGTTCAACTACCGGTAGTCAATGCACAGCCTCAGACTACCATCCTTCTTCTTCACGAACAACACAGGCGCACCCCAAGGGGAAAAGTTAGGTAGAATATATCCCTTGGCCAGCAACTCTTGCAACTGCGTCCGTAACTCTCTCAGCTTAGCGGGAGCCATATGGTAAGGAGCCTTCGACAAAGGTCCCGTACCAGGCACAATCTCGATCACAAAATCAATCTCCCAGTGGGGAGATAATCCAGGTAAGTCCTCCGGAAAAATATCGGGAAACTCACACACCACCGGAATGTCCTTAATATCCGGACATGGCTGGTCTGCCAAGACCATAGAAGCAAGAAAACTCTGACAACCCACATCAAGCAAACGTCGAGCCCTAATAGCCAAAATAAGAAAGCAGGAAGAGGAAGACCTGATACCTTGGAAATAAAAGGTGGGTCCACAAAGCCGTCGGAAATAAACCCTCTTCGAGCTACAATCCACCAAAGCATGATGTGCCTCGAGCCAATCCATACCTAAAATCACATCAAAGTTTTGAAGTGGCAACGCATAAAGCCTGGCCGACAAACTCCGCCCTTCAACCAACACCGAAACCTCATCGAAATAATACAGAGTGATCATAAAATCACTCGAAGGTAACTCCACTGCCAAGTCATAGGACAACTGGGTCACCGGCTCCTCGATACTCAGCGCGAAATCTTCCAAAATAAACGAATGAGACGCGCCAGAATCAAACAAAACTCGAGCCGCACAACCCAAAATCTGAATGGTACCTTCCATGAGCTGCGACGCCACTGCCTCTGCCCTGGTCATGTGTGTAATCTGGCCTCGAGATCTCTGCCTGCCTCCCACACTCGCTGACCTGGGTAGCGGCGGATACTACCCCTGTTGCTGCTGCTGTGACCTATACTACTGGGGATATTGCTGCTGCGGAGGAAACTACTACTGCTGCTACTGCTTCTGAGGATAGTCACGCGCCATGTGCCCTGGCTGATCATACCAGAAACAAATCACTGGCGCGGTGCACTGCCTACCTGGATGGGACTCACCACACCGGGAACACGGTCCTCACGATCCACCCACTGATCCCTAACGCTGAAAAGGAATCGGCTGCTACACACTGCCCGATGATGCCTTCCTCTGGTCTTTACGTTTCTTACCGAAACCCTTCTTGAGAAACTTCTTCACCTTCAAGCCAAAAGACACAGATCCTGTCGCTGACGCCGCTGGTGTCGGCGCTCCTGAACCACCCGTCGCATGCTGAAAAGAGCCCTGCTGCTGGGTAGCCGACTACTGGCTACGTCCTGACAAGTACTGCCCCTGGCTAATCGGTCCCTGAGTCCTCTACATATCCAACACCAAGGACGTCGCTACACGAGAAGCTGTCTCCAAATCAGTGGCAGTGTTCGCAATCAAATGGTGCCTCAACTCATGCCTCAAGCCCTGCACGAACTGTTCGGTCTTCACCCTCTTATGCTCCATGATATGAGGTGCATAACGACCCAGCTCAACAAATCGGGCCCTGTACTGCAGCACAGACATGTCGCCCTAAACCAACTCCAAAAACTGACGCACCCTCTACGTAACAATATACTCCGGACAATAAGCACGCTCGAAAGCGCTGACAAAGTCACCCCACGCAATCTGCTCAAGGGGACGAGACTGAAAGGACATCTTCCACTCGGAAGACCACCAAGCTCAAGCCGTACCCTGCAACTGGTTGTAGGCCAACATCACCCTGTCCTCTGCAGTACACCGCATGGAACTGAACACCTGCTCCATCTCGTCGAGCCAACTTTGAGCCAAATTAGGGTCTGGATGGCCGCCATAGTAAGGTGGATGGAAGTGCATGAAATCCCTCACTGCTTGGCCTGACCCACCACTGGTCGACAAGCCCTCACCAGCCTCTTTGCCGAACTGCTGCGACATAAGCTGGTACATGCCATGGAAGAAATCCTTGGCCCCCGAAAACCTCGCAGTATCCACTACCTCGGTGGCCACTGGTGGCACTCTACTATGCTCCTCCTAAACCTCATGCCAAACCTCTTGCTGGATCTCCTGAGCTCCAACTGACTGCCCCTGTTGAGAGCGAGTGCCCCGCCTCGACGGCATACTCGCTCTTGAAGCAAAAGACAGAAAATACGAAAACGGCAAGGTTAACAAAAACACACGATGCCCAATGCCAGCGTCAACTGTACATCATTGCTGTGGACTAGTGGACCGCTAAAATTACTTATGATTCTCGTATAATTCCACAAGCGCTCTCTGATACCAACTGTAACGACCCGAGAATCTGATTACCGGGAAGACCCGATAACCCGAGACTTGAACCGCCACCCACGAGCCCGAAGACTCGGAAGGGATAGAAGGATGGTGTGGAGACTACACAACTGTCATAAATAATTACAGAAATTAAACAATGTATATGATTAAGTAGGAAATAAATTAACATTTTACAAGATACATGGTCCACAAGATAAAACAAAATAAATAATAATAGTCTACAACTAGTACAGAGACAAGAAAGAAAAGTACAGCTACACGGGACATACCCCGGCCAGACCTCTGGCACTAACGCTGGGCACCTGAACCACGCTCAGCCTCAGACGCACTCCCTTGAGGCCACGCCTCATCTGAAACACGATGAAAACATGCAGGGAATGAGTCTCGAGACAAGACTCAGTATGGATCACTCGAACCCTACCTTGAGAAATGGAAAATCGCTATGCTAGCAATAAGCGAGTACCTCAGGAGGGAAAAGCCCTACAACTACAACACTGGTCTCATGGCACAAAAACCGACACACGCTCTACGGCTAAACAACCAGAACTCAACGGTCAATCCCGACAAAAGCCCAAAGGTCGAAGTCACAGGGACTGACAGTCTGTCACTCCCGACTGGATAGGAGTACCTCCCACTAGAAGCAAGGCCGGATGCGTCCACTAACGTCTTAGTCTGCGCCTTAGGTGTCCACCTGGCATGATAGCCTGGCATGGTAGTTCCCGGCGGAGGCAAAGACACCGAACAAGTAAACACAAAGCAAGTGACTAACTGGGGTCGCGATCGTCAGGGCGGGTCCAACCGTCCCCAACCACGTGTGCACACACAGGCCGTGCTTCCCTGGCCTGACCTCTAACTGATTTTCCCCTCAGCTGGACTCTTGCTAAAAGACGTGGGGCCCGACAAAAACTAGTCTAAAAACTATCCTCAGTGTAGCTGTAACGACCCAAGAATCTGATTATCGGGAAGGTCCGATAACCCGAGACTAGCACCGCCACCCACGAGCCCGAAGACTCGGAAGGGTTAGAAGGATGGTGTGGGAACTACACAAGTATCACAAGTAATTACAGAAATTAAACAGTTATAGTATTAAGCAGGAAATAAATTAGCATTTTACATTATACATGGTCCACAAGATAACAATAAAATAACAACAGTAGTCCATAATTAGTACAGAGACAAGAAAAGAAAGTACAACTACACGAGGCATCCCCCGGCTCTGACCTCTGGCACTACCTCTGGGCACCCGCACCACGCTGCGCCCCAGACGCGCTCCCCTGGGGCGGCGTCTCACCTGAAACACGGTGAAAACACGCAGGGAATGAGTCTCGGAACAAGACTCAGTAGGGATCACTCGAACCCTACCTCGTAAAATGGGAAACCACTACGCTAGCGGTAGGAGAGTACCTCGGAAAGGAAAGCCCTGTACTCTACCAAACAAAGGTCCTACTGCACGTAAACCGGCACACGTACCACGGTGAGACAACCGAAACTCAACGGTCGACCCGGTAAACCCGAAGGCCAAACACACGAGCTGACAGTCTGACACTCCGTACTCGACAAGAGTACCTCCCACTAGAAGCACAGCCGGTAGCGTCCCCTGACGACTTACACCGCACCGCAGGTGAACTGCCTGACGTGGTAGTGCCTACCCAAGGCACAAACACCGCACAAGTAACCACAAACAAGTGACTAGCTGGGCTCATGCCCGTCGACGTGGGTCCAACCGCCCCCAACCACGTGTGCACACACAGACCATGCGTCCTAGCTCTGGTCCTCTGACCGGTTTTCCCCCGTAGCCGGACTCTGGCTAACGACGAGGGGCCCGACGGAAACCAATCTAAAACCGTCCTCAGGATAGCCTCTCCACCACTCCCTGGTGGGACCACACGCGTGTAAGCAGGCTACGACTAGTGGAGGGTCACTGAAGGAGTAGACTCTCAAGTCACGGAAAATGACGCCCGCATCCGATGACGCACGGGGACCACCCCACGCACCGGCCCCGTCGCACGGTGACCACAGTCGGACCAAAAACGGGGTTGCAACCCTCTCGGGGCAACCAGGCGCCTGACGGTCCACCCCTAGACCGTCACAGAGCTGTAACGGTCTAGGCGAGACCGTCACACACACCCGGCGGCCCAACGCAGGCCGTCACACGCCTGAGGAACGTAGGGCGTAATGCGCCTGGCCCAGCGCGTTACGTAAACGTAACGCGCCTGCCATAGCGCGTTACGCGTGTCTCACACCCCCAGTGTGAAACCAGGATGTAACGCGCCTGCCCCAGCGCGTTACACGAATGTAACGCGCCTGGCCCAGCGCGTTACGCGCCCCTCACACCTGGGGTGACCCAAGACATAACGCGCTCACCCTGGCGCGTCACGCGGACGTAACGCGCCTGCCATAGCGCGTTACGCGCACTGACCCCCAACGGTCAAATCAACGGTAAAAGCCAACGGTCGGAACGCCCCTGACGGCCCAAGCCAAGCGCGTCACACGCAAGTGGCGGTCTATAGTGGGACCGTCACAGTCCCTGGCCCCCGAAGGCTAAACGAAGGGCGTGTGACGGCCTCTCCCAGGCGCGTCACACCGTGTAACGGTCCCTGGAAGGACCGTTACACGCACCCGACGGCGGGAACGGCAGGAAAGCCCAAAAACTTCAACCACGCCCCCATGCCTCCACCGGAGAGGGGGAAATCAAAGGGGAAGACCCTTGGGGACCCCTAGCATGATTCTAGGCCACCAAAATGCGAGATCATGCATCAAATTCATAGATCGGGCGAGCTCTCCCCAAATCATGGAAAACCCCAAACCCGCTCAATCAAGCCCCTCTCTGCCTCCCCACGGCCTATAATCCATGGAAAAGAACGGCAAGGAGATAGGGAACGTCACCCTACCTCAATGGAGCGAATGCTCTGCCGGATCATCCATGAACGCAAGAAATCGCCTTGAAAACCCTCGTTCTTCCTTGAGCTCCCACGATCCACGAACGCCACCACGCGCACCTCGTTGCCGCCGTCGTCACCGTGCCGTCGCCCACAGTCGTCTGCAGCCGGAGGGGCTCGCCGCGGTCTCGCCGGACGAAGAAGAGAGGAAGAGGGGGCGCCTCACGGTGGGGGAGAAAGGAGGAAGAAGAAGAAGAAGAAGAGGGTGGGGGAGAAAGAGAAAATAGGGGGGTATTTATAGAAAATTCAGAAAATCCAAAAAATACCGAAAAATAGAAAATTACATTTTCAGAATCCTCGGAACGCACCGATCGCAACGGTACACTCGTGCCCAGGTGAACGACCCGGTTCACCCGCAGCGAGGTTCCGAAGGAATTACCGAAACGCACACCGGAAATCGGAAAACACGCGTGGAAAAGCCGCGGAATGCTTCCGGGCCTCCAAAACAACTCCAGATCGCGCCGATCCGAACACGAAAGATGTCTGAAACGAAATTTCGGACACAACGAAGCCGGACACTCCGAGAAACCAGATCCGGGACCCACGAAGAGGGATCCAAAAGGTCCGGGATATTACAGCCCTCCCCCCTTAAGGAATTTCGTCCTCGAAATTAAGAACAACCTAAGGGGAAAAGAGGAAGACTCACTCAAACAGGTGAGGGAACTGCTGACGCATCTCGTCCTCACGCTCCCAAGAAGCCTCACCACCAGAGTGTCGCTGCCACACCACCTTGACCAAGGGGATGACCTTGTTCCGTAGGCACTGCTCTCGCCTATCCTCCACACGGATCGGAAACTCTGAGAGAGAAAGATCTGGAGTCACCTCGGGCCAAACAGAATCCTCGAGCACAGGAGAGTCATCGGGCATATACTTCCGTAGCATCGAGACGTGGAACACGTCATGCATCGACGCCAACTCAAGGGGTAACCGCAACCGATAAGCAACCTCACCGATGCGTTCCACAACAGGAAACGGACCAACATAGCGGGGACTCAACTTCCCACGCCGTCCAAAACGCATCACCCCCTTCATCGGAGAAACTCTCAAGAACACACGATCTCCCACGGCGAACTCGAGGGGTTGCCTCCTACGGTCAGCATAGCTCTTCTGCCGACACTGGGCCGCCAACATGTTCTGACGAACCACGTGCACCACATCCACACATTGCCGCACCAACTCGGGTCCCGTCAAAACACGCTCACCAACCTCAAACCAATCGAGTGGATTCCGGCAAGGACGCCCATACAAAGCCTCATAAGGAGCCATGTCGATGCTCGAATGATAGCTGTTGTTATAGGCAAACTCCACCAACGGCAGGTGGTGAATCCAACTCCCCTGTCACTCCAGACAGCAGGATCTCAGCATGTCCTCCAAAGTTTGGATGGTCCTCTCTGACTGACCATCTGACTGAGGATGATACACCGAGCTAAATGCCAACTCTGTGCCAAGAGCTCGCTGGAAACTCCTCTAAAATCTAGAAGTGAAGCGCGGATCCCGATCCGACACGATCGAAATGGGAACCCCATGCAACGAAACGATCCGCTCCATATAAAGACGAGCCAACTTAGACACGCTCCAGCTGACTTTGACCGGTAACAACCGAGTCACCTTCGTCAGCCTATCCACTAGCAACCAAATACTGTCCTGCCCACTCGGGGTCCTCGGCAATCCCACCATGAAATCCGTGGTCACGTGGTCCCACTTCCACGCAGGAACATCCAAGGGCTGAAGAGTACCTCCTGGTCGCTGATGCTCTGCCTTCACCTAGTGACATATCAGGCACCTGGCCACAAACTCAGCAACATCTCTCTTCATGCCAGGCCACCAGAACTGTCTCCGCAAGTTTCGATACATCTTTGTCGCACCTGGATGTACGGTGTACCTGCTCCCATGAGCCTCGCGTAACACCGCATGATGAACCTGCTCCTCCGCTGGGACGTACAGCCTGCCACGAAACCTCGCAGCACCATCCTCGCCGAGCTCCACATCGGCCATCGCCAGAATCCGAGGCAACTCGAGGTCCGCATGCTGAGCCTCTGTCACCTGACGACGGATAGCAGGAGTGACAGTCAGACTCGCAAGCACTGCTAACCCAGGCTCTGGGGGAATCTTGAGCCTGAAGGACACTTCGGGCACTTGTTCCCAGAGCCTCCACTTCCTCAACATCAAGGCACTGACCGCGACCTTCCGACTCAAGGCATCGGCGACGACATTCATCCTGCCCGACTGATAAGACAGAGTGAAGTCATAATCCTTCATGAATTCCATCCAACGCCTTTGCCTGAGGTTCAGGTCCCTCTGCGAGAATACATACCTCAAACTCTGATGGTCAGTGAACACCTCGAACTTCTCACCGTACAGATAATGCCTCCAGATCTTCAGCGCGAAGATCACCACTGCCAACTCAAGGTCATGGGTAGGGTAGTTCTCCTCATGGGGCTTTAGCTGCCGAGATGCATAAGCCACCACTCTACCATGCTGCATCAATACAGCACCCAATCCGACCCCGGAAGCATCGGTACACACCACAAAACCTCCCGATCCAGAAGGTAAACCCAATACCGGAGACGAGGTGAGCAATCTCTTCAGCTCCCTGAAGCTCTGCTCACACTCCTCAGACCAAACGAAATGCACATCCTTCTGCGTGAGTCTAGTCATCGGGGTCGCAATGCAAGAAAAATCTTGGATAAACCGGTGATAATAGCCCGCAAGCCCCAAGAAACTCCGGATCTCCGTCACCGACCTCAGCCTCAGCCACTGCATTACTGCCTCAACCTTGGCGGGGTCTACGGAAATGCCATCACCAGAAATCACGTGCCCCAGAAAGTGCACCTCGTAGAGCCAGAACTCACACTTGCTGAGCTTCGCATACAACTGGTGATCTCACAACGTCTGCAGCACTACACCTAAATGGTACGCGTGCTCTTCGACAGACCGTGAATAAACAAGGATGTCATCCACGAATATGACCACGAACTGGTCCAAATACGGATGAAACACTCTCTGCATCAAGTCCATGAAGGCTGCAGGGGCATTGGTGAGCCCGAACGGCATCATCAGAAACTCATAATGCCCGTACCTCGTACTGAATGCAGTCTTCTCCACATCGGACTCGCGAATCCTCAGCTGATAGTAACCGGACCGTAAATCAATCTGCGAGAACACTCGCGTAGACTGAAGCTGGTCGAACAAATCATCAATCCGTGGTAATGGATACTTGTTCTTAATCGTCACTTCATTCAGCTGCCGATATGCAATGCATAGCCGCAGACTATCGTCCTTCTTCTTCACAAACAACACAGGCGCACCCCAAGGGGAAAAGCTAGGACGAACGTACCCCTTGGCCAACAGCTCTTGCAACTGCGCTCTCAACTCCCTCAACTCTGCGGGGGCCATACGGTAGGGAGCCTTCATCAAAGGTCCCGTACCAGCACGACCTCGATCACAAAATCGATCTCCCAGTGGGAAGGTAACCCAGGCAATTCCTCAGGAAAAATGTCGAGAAAATCGCACACCACCAGAATGTCCTCGACACTCGGCTCCATCCGTTCGGTCACAACCACGGACGCGAGAAAACCCTGACAACCAGAATCAAGCAACCGAGGGGCTCGAATCGCAGAGATGAGGAATCGAGAAGAGGTGGAACGGATACCTTGGAAATAGAAGGTCCGCTAGCTCGGATGCTAGAAGTAGACCCTCTTCATTCCACAATCCACCACCGCTCCATGAGTCTCGAGCCAATCCATGCCTAGAATCACATCATAGTCACGAAGCTGCAACGCATACAACCTGCCTGGCATACTCCACCCATCGATCCAAACCGGAACCAGATCGAAGCAATACGGGGTGACCATGAAATCACCCGAAGGCAGTTCCACTGCCAAATCCCAAGGCAACTGGTTCACCGGCTCCTCGACGCTCAGCGCGAACTCTTCCAAAATAAATGAATGAGACGCGCCAGAATCAAATAAAACCCGAGCCGCGTAACCCAAAATCTGAACGGTACCTTCCACGAGCTGCGACGCCACTGCCTCTGCCCTGGTCATGTGCGTGATCTGGCCTCGAGCTCTCTGCCTGCCTCCCACGCTAGCTGACCTGGGTAGCGACGGATACTGTCACTGCTGCTGCTGCCTCTGCTGCGGGGGAACTTGCTACTGCGGCGGCTGCCTCTTAGGACAGTCACGCGCCATATGCCCTGACTGGTCACACCGAAAATAGATGATCGGCACCGTGCACTGCCTGCCTGGGTGGAACCCACTACACCGTGGACACGGTCCTCGCGACCCACCCACTGATCCCTGACGCTGCAAGGGGATCGGCTGTTGTACACTGCCCGATGAAGCTTGCCCCTGATCCTTGGACTTCTTCTTCCGAAAACTCTTCTCGAAGATCTTCTTAACCTTCGAGCCAAAAGATGCAGACCCTGTCATCGATGCTGCCAGTGTCGGCACTCCTGAACCACCCGACGCATGCTGGAAGGAACCCTGCTGCTGGGTAACCGACGGCTGGCTGCGACCTGACAAGGACTGTCCCTGGCTGATCGGTCCTCGGGTCCACTGCATATCCATCTCCAGAGAAGCCGCAACACGAGACGATGTCTCTAGATAAGTGGCCCCGTTCGCGATCATATGGTGCCTCAGCTCCTGCCTCAAGCCCTGGATGAACTACGCGGTCTTCACCCTCTCATGCTCCATGATGTGAGGTGCATACCGACCCAGCTCGATAAACCGGCCTCTGTACTACAACATGGACATGTCGCCCTGCACCAGCTCCAGAAACTCACGCATCCGCTGCGTAGCAACGTAGTCTGGACAGTACGTACGCTCGAAAGCACTGACGAAGTCATCCCACTCGACCTGCTCAAGTGGACGAAGCTGAAAAGACGTCTTCCCCTCGGAAGACCATCACATCCGAGCCGTACCCTACAATTGGTTGTAAGCCAACACTACTCTGTCCTCGGTAGCACTCTTCGTAGAACTGAACACCCACTCCATCTCGTCAAGCCAATCACGAGCCGCATCAGGGTCTGGCTGGCCGCTGAAGTAAGGTGGATGGAACTACAAGAAGTCCCTCACTGCTCGGCCTGGCCCACCCCTAGCTGACGAGCCCTCAGCAGCCTCTCCGCCGAACTGCTGAGACATAAGCTGGTACATGCCACGAAAGAAATCCTCGGCCCCCGGAAGCCTCGCAGTATCCACTGCCTCGGTGGCCCCTGGTTGCACTCTGCTCTGCTCCTCCTGGTCCCTCTGGACCCCCTGCTGGATCTCCTGACCTCCAGCCGACTGCCCCTGCTGAGAGCGAGTCGCCCGCCTCGACGCCATACTAGCACCTGAAGCAAAAGATAGAAAACACGAGAATGGCAAGGTCAAGAAAACGCGTGATGCCCAATGCCAGTGTCAACTGTACATCATCGTTGTGGACTAGTGGACCACTACAATTGCCTATGATTCTCGCATAATTCCACAACCGCGCTCTGATACCAGCTGTAACGACCCGAGAATCTGATTATCGGGAAGGCCCGATAACCCGAGACTCGCACCGCCACCCACGAGCCCGAAGACTCGGAAGGGTTAGAAGGATGGTGTGGAAACTATACAAGTATCACAAGTAATTACAGAAATTAAACAGTTATAGTATTAAGCAAGAAATAAATTAGCATTTTACATTATACATGGTCCACAAGATAACAATAAAATAACAACAGTAGTCCACAACTAGTATAGAGACAAGAAAAGAAAGTACAGCTACACGGGACATCCCCCGGCTCTGACCTCTGGCACTACCTCTGGGCACCCGCACCACGCTGCGCCCCAGACGCGCTCCCCTGGGGCGGCGCCTCACCTGAAACACGATGAAAACACGCAGGGAATGAGTCTCGGAACAAGACTCAGTAGGGATCACTCGAACCCTACCTCGTAAAACGGGAAACCACTACGCTAGCGGTAGGAGAGTACCTCGGAAAGGAAAGCCCTGTACTCTACCAAACAAAGGTCCTACGGCACGTAAACCGGCACACGTGCCACGGTGAGACAACCGAAACTCAACGGTCGACCCGGCAAACTCGAAGGCCAAACACACGAGCTGACAGTCTGACACTCCGTACTCGACAGGAGTACCTCCCACTAGAAGCACAGCCGGTAGCGTCCCCTGACGACTTACACCGCACCGCAGGTGAACTGCCTGACGTGGTAGCGCCTACCCAAGGCACGAACACCGCACAAGTAACCACAAACAAGTGACTAGCTGGGGTCACGCTCGTCGACGTGGGTCTGTGGACGCACTTCTCGTTAGACGATTATTTTATGCGTTTTGCTGGTTTGTTGGGTGCGTGGGCGTGCCAGTCACCGGAGTGACAATTTATTCGGGTTCCGAAGAGCCCATGGTGCGCTCGATCTGACTCCGTCAGACGATTGTGTGGTTCGTGTCGGGACCGAATCCCGTCGCGCCATAAAGGCCACGACGTCATTTACATCCCCCATACGAGGGAATACCCTTGATTAATTGCCGAAATTAGGGGCCCCGCGGCCGAAAAGAATAATACTAACTGTGCAAAAGAGGTTGGGAACAGATCACGCTGAGGGTTGTATTGGGGCCATAAACTGTCGGCCGTGTCGGTCACTCGTGGGCCTTTTCGTATTCGGGCACAGATCCGTGGCAGAGTCACAGTGAGAAAACCGGGGTAGATCCCTTCAAATGTCTGCCGAACCTGCGGTAGTTTTACTGGAGATTCGGAAGGTATTCGGAACGAGAAAACGAATCCGGTCCGATTAAGATGTCGGCCCGAGGTTAGATTAAAGCCTGGCCATATCGGGGTAATTCCCGAGACTCGGGCTCGACCTGAAAGGGCGGCGTTGTTATTCCTTTTGCATCGGATCTCGGGGAGAGATGGGACTGCAGTGTGGGCCTTAGCATCTTTTATCTGGGATTTTCTTAATTATATGCTTTTCTCTTTCCTTCGCTGTTTATTACTTCTTTGTGCCTTTGTCCCGGATGATTTTATCTTCTTTTATTACTATTAATATTATTATTTCTTTTATTTCCTTACCCCCCACCTCTTTTATTGTGATTAGTACCGCGATGTCGGAGTCCTTAATTAGCGTAATTTTTATTAATTTATCTGCTATTGCTAATGCCCTCATCAGGTTGTATATATATGCATATGTATAGTGTGCCGGCGAAGAGAAAAAAAAAAAAAGGGAGCGTACCGCTGAGTAGAGAGCGTACCGCTGAAGGTTCAAGGGACATGAGGATGGCCTGTGCCGCTGGAAGGCTAAGGGGGTGTACCGCTAAAGGCTTGAGGGGGTGTACCGCTGAAGGCCAAGGGGAGCGTACCGCTGGGGCTCAAGGGAGTGTACCGCTGAAGGTTGAAGGGGAGCGTGCCGCTGAGAGCCAATGAGGGCGTGCCGCTGAAGGTTAAAGGGGAGCGCACCGCTGAGGGCCAATGGGGCGTACCGCTGAAGGCCAATGAGGCGTGATGGTAGAGATTCGATCAGTTTTCGATTATTTGTTTTAAGGCTTTTCTTTTCTTCTTATCTTAACTTTTGCGTAGTTTCATATAAAATTCCTCCCTTGTTTTGTTTTGTTCGGTTCGGCCTCTTTTCTTGCGGGTTGGACATTCGGGCTGCCGGGTAGTTAATCAGTTCGGTTCGGTTTTCGTTGCGATGTCGGCAGTGGTTTGATGAGTTGGAAGGTTTCGTTAGTTATCCTGCTTGTTTGTTGCCTCCTTTTGCCTCTTTAATTGTTTATTAGTTTCTCACAAAAATTCGACAGCATCTCCCCTTAACCCGAGGCGTAAGGGAGATAAAGGGAACGCGCCCACATGGAGTGGCGGAACCCGACAACTGGAGGTGGGCCCCCCCGGAGGGGCAACACCTTTATAGAACCTCGGAAAACGCGAAGGAAAGGGCCCGGGGACGAGGCCAAGAAGGGGGCTGTTGAAGGAATGAAGGGTGTGTCGCTGAAGGCCACAAGGGTAGCGTACCGCTGAAGGTCACAAGGGTAGCGTACCGCTGAAGATCAGGGGGTAGCGTGCCGTTGAAGGCCAGTCTAGGCGCACCGCTGAGGGCAAAGGGGGAAGCGTGCCGCTGAAGGCCAGAACTGGGTGTGCCGCTGAGGGTCAGGACTGGGCGTGCCGCTGAGGGCCAATCTGGGCGTGCCGCTGAGGGCCAGGACTGGGTGTGCCGCTGAAGGCCATTGGGTGTGCCGGCCAAGTGCCGGAAAGGCTCATCGCTGGAGGATTGAAAGGGCTGAGTGCATGAGCTGGGAGGTTTTGCAGGGCTAGTATAGGGGCTGGGAGACTTGTAGGGCTAGTCCAGGAAAGGAGGGGGGTTTGAGGCCAAGGAAAGGCTGCTGGAAATGAGTGAGAGGCTCACAAGGTCAGGCTTCGCGAGGGAGGCATGGCGTTGATGTGGTGGCTTGAAAGAAACCGGAGGATCGGAGAAAACGGGCAACACATTACATGCATTGTGAAGGCAGGGTAAACCAACAGAAATTGCAAGAGAAGCCCAAGGAGGGTGATTCTTCATTCAGGGGGGGCCAAAAGGCCGTAGCCATACATGCATATTACAGAGGAAACACCCAAGTGAAGCCATGGACAAAAGGAAAAGAATACAAGACGGAGAGTGGAAGGAGGAATGGAATACGAAAGGGGCAAAAGCATTGGAGCCTAAGGCCTTTGGCCACTGTCCCCAACCCTCTCCCCCCATTACATTAAGCTCTCTTCCTCTCCCTTACTCTTGCTCTCTTCACGGCGGTCGCCGAAGGGGGGGGGGGCTCGCACCGGAACTCTTCTTCTTCCTCTTTTCTCTTCTCTTCCTCTCTTTTCCTCTGTCTGGTCCCTTCTCTTTCTCTGTGTGTCCTCCTTCTTTTTGTCCCTCTTTTTGTGTGTGTATATCCCCTTTCTCCGTTGAAGCGGAGGGTCTTTTATACCTCCCACAGCCGAAGCCCTCCAGCCCGGCCGTTGAAGGCGGGAAGTGGCCTTGTGATGATGGCCTTTGACCTGCCCCGTCCTGGGTCGTCAGGGGGTAGCTCACGTGGCCCAATAGACGGTTGCCACCTCAGACGGCTCACTACGCGCCAAGGAAGCGTAGGGTATGGGCTGCACATCATCTTGCCGTTGAAAAGCTTCACGCTGTGCCGCTGGAGGGCTTCGAATGGGCGTGCCGCTGGGGAGCCAAAAAGGCCTGCCGCTGAAGCCTCTGGAGGCTGTGCCGCTGAAGGCCCCTTTGGGGCGTGCCGTTGAAGGCCCCTTTGGGGCGTGCCGTTGAAGGCCCCTTTGGGCGTGCCGTTGAAGGCTCCGTTGGGGCGTGCCGTTGAAGACCCCTTTGGGCGTGCCGTTGAGGGCCCCTTTGGGCGTGCCGTTGAAGGCCCCTTTGGGCGTGCCGTTGAAGACCCCATGGGGACTGGGCGTGCCACTGAAGGGCTCCTCACGGGGTGTGTATATGGGGCCCGTTCTGAGCCCGTTGCGAGCACGAGTCATGGCCCGTTTGATTTCCTTTAGGGCCCACGGACTGTGGGGCCTTTTGTGCTTGATTTCTCCGGGGTTTCTTCACTCGGCGCCGTTGTTGATGCTGGGCCGAGCATGACATTTGGACGTGCAATTTTCGGTGTCCACAAATGCCCCCCATCCACGGGTATCGCAGGCGAAGAATGAGCTGGGCGGTGCCCGAGGGTGTCCCCGTCTCTTCTCTCTTTGTCGATGTCGGCGGGGTGTCGAGAGCCGACCTGGTTTGTTGTTTGTTGGTCTCTTTGTTAGTGCCGACGGAGCGTCGGGAGCTGAGGTAGTATGTTGGTCTCTTCATCAGTGCCGACGGAATGCCGGGAACTGAAGCAGTGTGTTGTCTCTTCGTCAGTGCCGACGGAATGCCGGGAACTGACATGCTTTGTTGATCTCTTGGTCTCTTCGTCAGTGCCGACAGGATGCCGGGAACTGACATGCTTTGTTGTCTCTTAGTCTCTTGGTCTCTTGGTCTCTTCGTCAGTGCCGACAGGATGCCGGGAACTGACATGCTTTGTTGTCTCTTAGTCTCTTGGTCTCTTGGTCTCTTCGTCAGTGCCGACAGGATGCCGGGAACTGACATGCTTTGTTGTCTCTTAGTCTCCTGGTCTCTTGGTCTCTTCGTCAGTGCCGACAGGACGCCGGGAACTGACATGCTTTGTTGTCTCTTAGTCTCTTGATCTCTTCGTCAGTGCCGACAGGATGCGGGGAACTGATATGCTTTGTTGTCTCTTAGTCTCTTGGTCTCTTGGTCTCTTCGTCAGTGCCGACAGGACGCCGGGAACTGACATGCTTTGTTGTCTCTTAGTCTCTTGGTCTCTTGGTCTCTTCGTCAGTGCTGACAGGATGCCGGGAACTAACATGCTTTGTTGTCTCTTAGTCTCTTGGTCTCTTTGTCAGTGCCGACAGGATGCCGGGAACTGACATGCTTTGTTGATCTCTTGGTCTCTTGGTCTCTTCGTCAGTGCCGACAGGATGCCGGGAACTGACATGCTTTGTTGATCTCTTCTTGTCTGTTCTTTCTCTTTCTCTTTTTTTTGTACCACATTACCGATACAAGCGCCCTTTCGGGTTTTCGCCGGTACCGGCCCCCCTCTTGCTTTTGCCCACGCGCCCTCTCGGGTTTTCACGCGGCGGGGTACCCGATTTTGCCTGTAGCGCCCTTTCGGGTTTTCACCACAGCCGGGTTGTTGCCATTTTTATCCTTGTCCCCGCGTGGGGACAAGTCCGGCGGGGTATCTCTATTTTTAACCCCATTTTCTTCTTTTTCTTTTCTTCCTTCTTTTTTTTTAAGTGAGTGATATGCGAGTGTCGGCTAGGGCACGAAGCCTTGCGCCGGAAGATAAGGTTCACTCGTTGGCAAGAATAGAATGCCAGCGCAACGGGAGCATCTGTGTCGATTCGGACGTAAGGTCCATAATGGCCATATTGTGCGGAGTGGGTGGCTAGGGCACGGGGCCTTGCGCCGGAAAGGGACTTATTCGTTGGCAAGGAATTAATGCCAACGCAAGGATAGAGGTTCTGCCGATCCGGGCGTAGGGCCCGTGATGGCAATATTGTGTGATGCGGGTGGCTGAGGCCCGGGCCACGTGCCGGGGACGGGCCCGTTTGTTGGCATAGGAATGGCACCGTCGCAAAGGTGGAGTGTGCAGGGGTAAAGTTGTTTTGCTTGTGCGGATGCGTGTATGACCCGGCTTGTGGGGATGGGATGTTTTCCCCGGGAGGATCTTCTCTTTTTTTTGTGCCTTATTCATGCGTACGTAAGTATCTATATATATATATATATATATATATATATATGTGGATGGATATACGTATGTGTGCATACATGTATGTATATAAGTATATATATATATATTTATAATAACTTTTGTTTCCCCCCCTTTTTGTTTTCTTCTTTCATTTTCTCCTTTTATTTCCCTCATCTCTCTTTTTTTTATCCCCTTTTTTATCTCCTTCTTCTTTTCTCTCTTTTTTTTTTACTTCGTTTCCCTCCATTTTTTTCTTCTTTTCCCCCTTTTTTATTTTCTCCCTCTCTTTTACTTTCCCCCCCTTTTTCTTATCTTTTCCCCCTTTTCTCTTTTTTTCTTTTCTTTTCTTCTCTTTTTTTTTCTATAAATAGGGGGGGCGGGGGTGATTCGAACGGCCACCCGTTTCGAACTGCCCCCCCCTCTCTTCCCTCTCTCTTTCTCCCCTTTGGTGACCGAACGGGCGGACTCCCCCCCCTCGTTCTTCTTCCTCTTCTCCGACCCCGAGTGCCGCCGTGGGCACCACCGCCGTCGTCGCCCTTTCTCCGTCAGGGTGAGGGGAACGCCACGGGGAGGCCCTCTTCCTCCCTCCTTCTCTTTTCCTCTTCCTCCTCTCCCGTTCTTCTTCTTCCCTCTCTCTCTCGTTCTCTTCTTCTTCCTCTTTTCTTCACAGTGGAGGCCCTCGCCCCCTCCATCTCCGTCTCCCTATCTCTTCCTTCCCCCTCTTGTTCTCTTCTCCTTCCCCCCCCCCTCTTCTTCTCCGTCTCCGGCGCCGTGGGTGGCCGGAGGTGCCGTTGGGAGCGGGCGTGGGCGCGCCGGTCGGGATGGTGCCGGGGAAGGCCCCTTAGGGCGTGCCGGGGAAGAGGGCAGAGGCGTGTCGGTGAGGATTTGAACGGGCGTGCCGGGGAGCCACTAAACCGGGCGTGCCGGGGAAGCGGGATCCCGAGCGTGCCGGGGAGGACCCCTTGAGGGTGTGTCAGTGAAGCTCCCGTTGGGGCGTGTCGGTGAGGGCTTCCGTTGGGGCGTGTCGGGGAAGAGGCCCAAGAGCGTGCCGGTGAGGGGCCCGTCTGGGCGTGCCGGGGAAGACATGCACCGAGCGTGCCGGGGAAGCCATGCACCGAGCGTGCCGGGGAAGGATGCCTGGGGGCGTGCCGGGGGAGCCATGCACCGAGCGTGCCGGGGAAGCCATGCACCGAGCGTGCCGGGGAAGGACGCCTGGGGTCGTGCCGGGGAAGCCATGCACCGAGCGTGCCGAGGAAGGGCGCCTGGGGGCGTGCCGGGGAAAGGGGTCCAAGAGCGCGCCGGTGAGGGGCCTGTCTGGGCGTGCCGGGGAAGACCGCTCGAAGCGTGCCGGCGAGGGCAGCTTCAGGGCATGCCGGAGAAGGCACTAGTCAGTGAGCCAGCAAAGAGGCCTTAGGCCCAGGGAAGAAGACTTTTCGATCGGCGGACTTCTGGTGTTGCCTCTCGGGGCCCACCATGTTTTGTTGGGGCCGTCACTCCTTGTGGACGCGCACCCGTGTTTTCCCTTACGCCTCTGGCCTAGGGGAAACTCTGCCGAAATTTCGTCAGAAATTGGCAATATTTTGTTCACTTGACTTGTAGTAAAGCCCCTTTACAGTCTTTCACTCCCTTTTGCATGTGGCTTATTCTGATCTTCTATTTGTGTATCTTTGCAGATAAATGGCTGCCCCAAGTGGTTCCTCTGCTCCTGCTGCTGCTATCGGTGCTGACCTTATCCCACGGGGTCCGGTGCCAGCAGTTACCTGGTTAAATGTAGAGGACTTGGATCGGGAGCATGCAGAAATAGCCGCTTTGGCAGAGTCATCTGAGTCTGACGGGGAGACCATGGATTTCCAGAGGCTTGCCAGAGTTGACAGCGGCTTCACATTTGACCGGGTCACCGGGGAGTACAGGAAGGACTTCCCGAAGGACAGACACCTGGTTCGATTTCTGAAGCATTTTCGCTCGCGGGAAGGGCGAGACTTCCGGGTCGTGAAGAAGGCCGAACAGGCTATACTGCAGGCCCGGGATAGCTTGTTGTACAGCGTTCCCCGGAGTATTCCGATGTACCTGGTGGGAGAGGCCCGGGAGTGGAAGCCAGTTCTGGGGATCGAGGGGGTGCTACCGACCGAAGACAAGCTGGTGCGGGCGCCTCAGTTTACTCCGGCAAGATGGGACTTGTCTGCCGGGAAGGTGCACAACGAGGCGCCTCGGTTCGGCCTATTCTTGGCTCCCCTGAAGTGGGGCTACAGAGAAGAGCCCTTCATCTTGGACTGTTTGGCCATCAGATTCAAGTATGATTTATCACTGGGCTGGTTCGGGGAGATGAAGCTTCAGGATGCCCACACCTTCCGGGAGAGGGCGGTGGAGTTCACGGAGCATGTGCTGTTCAACTATGCTCCTTTGCTGGTCCGGGTCGGCATTTATCACAGCGTGTACGCCTCCGATATGGCTATCCCATTTCCAAGGGCCTCTGTTGCGGCATGATAGAGGTGTTTAGCGCAGCGACTAACACCTTCTACACGGCGGAGGGCGAGACTTCTCTGGATTTATGGAGTCTCAGCCAGTTGAGCGGCCTGCCCATTGACGGGGAGCCTTATGAGGAAGTATGCCTCCCCGACCTGATCAAGGACGAGACTAACGGGGATGGCTACTATTCTCTTGGGTACTCATACCGGTATCTGATGAAGGCGTACCGGGAACTATACCAGGCATCGCACAAGGGGAAGCAGCCCGCCCGCGGGGACAGGAAGAGGGTGCGCATGCCCCTGTGGCTGGAGTATTTCTTCGACGGGCCGAAGCGGTATGAGGAATTCCCCTGTGTCGGTACTGCTGTGGCTCCCAAGAAACGCGCGAAGCCGAAGCTCGACGTGAAGATCCCGTCCAGAGGGCGTCGGAGCGGCCCTAACCCGATGGGCTTGGATCCCCAGACCCACTGCGCCGCCTATCTCACGTACTGGCTATGCTCGTTTGCCATGCCGTACGGCGACGAGACAGTTATCCGGCCGGATGCCATCTACCCGGCGTGCCAGATGGCGTGGGGGATCAAGCTTTCTCTGTGCCCGGCAACCCTCTGTTTAATCTACAAGGCCTTGGGGGATATCAGCACGCACCAGTTTCCGCGGCAGGCCCGGTATGTGTGCCCACTGCACTTCTTCAATGCGTGGGTCTGTTCGCTGTTCCAGAGTTTGCCCCGCGAGTTCTCCAGGATTGGGGGCTGATACCGAGGATGTTGGAATTTGCCAGCGCCGAGCCGGGCTCCGCCTCCATGCGGATGTATGATATCCGGGGCCGGTTAACAACGGTCCCCCGGGATGCGGTCGGGTCTATTCATTTCTGGACTCTGGCGGCGCACTCGAGCCCTCTGGTGAACAACAAGAGGGAGTGCAAAGACGACCAGGTGGAGAAGTACGCCCACCCTATCAGCCAGGAGAATGTGATCCGCCCACTGCTGGAGCCGGAGCTGAGGGACTGGGCGCTGTCGATTCGCCCGAGCGTGCTGGTGTTCAGGAAAGGGGAGAACGCGTTGCTGGAGCCGTACTACCCCTTCCGGTTCGGTCGCAATTTCGGGTATGACCAGCATATCCCTGCTTATCACGCACAGTTCGGCTTGCCTTCGCGGAACGTCCGGGGGAGCTCAGTTCCTGAGCACGCCAGGAGCTGGTGGGACTTCTTCCACCGAGCGGACTCCGCCTCCTTCAGAGTACCGGCCCCGGGTCGTGTTCCCCGAGTGACCCAAGATTATATAAAGTGGTGGAATGCCCGGACGGCTTTCTATCGGTTGCACAAAACCGATTGTTGGGATGGCGCCGAAAGGAGGTTCCTTAGCCGGCAGCCAGTGCCAGTACTTGATATTGAGCCAGATCATCTTCTTCGGCTCAAGAACAGGCAGGAGAAGGAGGTGGCAGCGTACATGGCAGCTCGTCGGCAAGCCCGGGACATGAGGCCGACGCCGAAGGTGGAGCTACCCCCGGTGGCTAAGGACGACTACGAGAAGACGCTGCGGGACTTGTGCCGGGTGGGGAGCGACCGTCTGGAGCTCATCAACTACCCATTCCCCATAGAGGAAGAGGGGACTCCTGCCAAGAGCTGGCGCCCAGAGAGGGACTTGGCCTGCCCGTATCGCACGTTTATGAGGCGGGAGGAGAGGCGGCCTGAGAACTATAAGGATACCACATGGCTCTATGTTCTCCTCCGGGTGAATGGGCTGAAGATCGAAGATCTGACGGCCTCCATCCTGGGCAAGCGCCTGCACATCCCTTATTATTATGCTGACGGGTGGGGCGTGGACCACTTCAATCTTTTCTGTCACCTCTCTTCAAAGAAGCACGCGGATCTGGCCAACCTCACGGACCGGTGCCAAACGATTGAAGATGTCTGCTGGCTAGTCCGGGAGGCGGCGCGTCGGGACAAGGAGACATCCATGAGCTACTGGCCGATCACGCTGCGGCTGTACACTGGTCCTCATGGTATTGAGTCCCTTCTTGCTCTTCGGTTCTGTCTTTTAGCATACGGCCTTCGCGGTGAGCCGAGTACTAATCGCGAATGCATGCCCGTTCTTTTCCCTCTTTTCTTTGCAGACCATCCCGACAGCAAGCAGATGGCCACGTACTGGAATCTCCTCCGGCTGGTGAAGAAGCCTGCGTATTTTGAAGCAGCGCCGCTGGCCCCAACCACAGCTCCTTTGCCCAAGGCCGCGAAGAGGCCCCGGGCGAAATCTCCCGTGAAGAAAGCAATGGATGCCGCGAAGGCGGCCAAACAGCGGGACACGAAGCGACGCAAGACGGAGGCGGCCAAAGACCCGACCGCCGTTCCTTCAGCACTACGGGTCCCAACCTTCGAGGAATTTGAAGTTGCTCGGCCCGAGCCCAGCCCGCCCGCCGGTCAGTGCCTTCGACCGTCGGCGCCTCTTTTAAGTCTTCTTTTTTTTTAATTAATTTTTTTTCTTGAAGCAGGACCCTGACGCTTGAATGTATTATTTTGTCTCAGCCCTTGTGGGAAGAGCCCGTGTCTGCGCCCGCTCCTGATGTGGAGGGGTCGGCTCCTATGTCCGCGCCTGTCATGGGTGCGGCCGCGGTCATAGCAAAGGTGGCCTCGGCGGCGGCTCCTGCTCCCTCACTGCAGGCCAAGGAAAGGCTTCGAGCGGAGTCGCCTGTAAAGAAGGCGTTGGATGCTGCCAGGGTGGCCGGGGAACAGGCGGCCAAGCGAAGGCGGGCCAAGGAAGCCCTGGGTACGACAGTAGCCTTGCCGGCGGCCGCTATCCCGTCCTTCGAGGCATTTGAGGCCGCCCGGACCGGGCCGAGTCATGATACTGGTGAGGCTCGGCGGTCGCCTACGTCGTCCGTGGTGGGTTTCCCGCCTGAGCTGGCCCTGCGTCCGCGGCGGAGACGATGCGTTTCTTTTCTGGGGGCGGCGTGGAGGGAACGGCGCCCGTGCCGATTCCGGGTGAGGGCAAGGCTGCGGCTCCGGAGAAGGCTTTGTCTGTCGAGGTCGAAGAGGGTATTTGTCTTTGTCGCCCCTTTTCAATGCTTTCCTTCTTTGGGAGCCGACAGGGTTTGACGTAACCCGTCTTTTCGTTTATGTGACAGGTGCAACTGGAGCAGTTGCTGGGCTATTCGGCCTCCGAATGCACCCCCCGGTGACGCAGCTGTATGTGCGGAAGAGGCCGAAGTCTGGGCTGCCAGCCTCACCCAGTCCGCGAGAGGAGGCGCCGGTTATCGAGCTCGAGGTGGAGGCCCCTTTGCCGGCGCCGGCCGAGCCGACGGCAGTCGGATCTCCGTCCGGGGAAGAGGTAGACTACGACTATTCTTCCGATGATGTGGCTCCTGCCGAGGTAGCGTCTTGAGGCATCGGGCAGCCCGAACCGGCCTTTAAGGCTTTTCATTTGCTAATGCGCTCAGCTTGATGGAGGCTGCTGCCGTAGGCGCGTGTGTTTTTTTTTTATTGGTGTAGGGCTGCCTTGGTGGTCACCTACCGACGCCGTTTTTTGTGTCGGTTCTTTGCAGGAATCAGTCAAGCCGGAGGCCGCGAAAGAGGCTGCTCCAATTGCGCCAGTTGACCGCCCGACGGAGGTTGCTGTTGGCATGGGCAGGCTGGCCCTTCTGTTCGAGGCCCTTCAGGAGGATGTGCCGGTGGGGCCCTTGGCGGGAGAGCCTCTGGAGGAGGGGGAGATCGCGCCTGAAAGCGGCACATCGGTGGCTGAGGTAAGCGCGCGGGTTCCACGACCCCTTTTCGCCCCCCGCCCTCGCATGATCTATTCTTGGCGGCGAGTGACTGATTTCCCTTCATATGGTCAGGCGACGCCGGGGCCAGAGAAGACGTCCGGTCATGTCCGAAAGGCCGTAGCCAAACGGAGACCAAGCATTGCCCCGATCGCGGTGGAAGGGCCGGCTCGCGTCTCCGACTTAGGGGCCGCGAGCCTTGCTGCACTGGTGGAAGCGGGGCGTCTACCCCGACTGATGATTCCACTTCCACCCTTCCCGAAGCTTCCGGCCCAGATGGAGGACCCGCTCCTGAGGCGAATATTTACGGGGCTTCGCGCACACCTGGAGGGATCCCAGACGCGAGAGAGAAGTTCGTGGATGGCATCCTCGGGTCCAGCTCTGCTCGAGGCTCCTCCTTCGGCCAGGGTGGAGACAGCTGCACCCTCGCCTGTCGAGCCAGCGGCCGAAGCAGACGGAGCCGGGGAAGAGGAGACAGGGGAGCAGCGGATGATAGAGACGCCGGATGCTTCAGCGCTGGTCTCGGCCACTTCCTTAGCGGTGGTTGGCCAAGAACTCTGTGTCGAGCCATGCCAGCCAGGCGACTTGACTCTTGCCCTTCCATCTTCTTCCGTCACGGTGGATGCCGGCTTGTGGGCGGAGGTAGACAGCACAGTGGAATTTACTCCCCCAGCCCCGCCTTCGGTCGGCCACACCTCGTCGGAAGCACCGGTCCGCCATATGCTGACCACCCTACGGGCGATGCTCCTCGCCGATCCCTCTTTGTCGTATCGGGAGGTGCACACCATAGTGACGCAGCTGACCGGGGCGCTGCAAGTGCTCGGCTGCCCGCTGGGGGAATGGTCGCGGCGGGTCTTGCTATTATTGAAATACATCAAGCGCCGTGACTTCCTCGAGACCCAGGCTCCTGACGAACGTGCCGCGTTGGATGCCCAGGCGGACGAGTATCTGCAAGCCTTGGAAACACGGCGAGGCGACAGGGAGCGCCATAGAGAGGCTTGGGAGGGGAGCGAGGGCAAGGTCTCGTCTTTGAAGAGCCGAATTACAAAATTAGAGGGCTACCTTGCTGCAGCTAGGCTTGATCTTGCCGTAAGCGAGGAAGTGGCCGAGAGGGAGAGAGAAGCCTTTGGTGCTGCTCAAGCGAGGTGGAGTCCATGGAGGCGGAGCTTACTCAGCTGGAAGGGCGGAGGGGGCGGCTCCGCGACCGGACGAACTTCCCTTGTGTCGGGATCCTGCCTCTCGAGGACATCTTCAGGGGCCTGGACTAGGCGTTGCTTCCTTATTTTTTTCTTTTGTAACACAGGGGTATGCCCCGAAGTGCCTGTAATCCTACCCCCCTTTTTTTGAATATAGAAAAACTTTTATGGCTTCGCGCGTTCCTGTGTGTGCGTTCGTCCCGGAGAGACCTTTCTTCCCCTTCTTTTCTTTTGTGTACATTAATTTCTTCTTCCTACTCCCTCCCCTGTTTCTGTGCCGAGACACATCGGCGGGGTGCAGGTTTCCGTGAAGATTCGCTTCGGGAGAGCCGGGCAGGAACCCACGTCAGGGCACAGGAGAGTGCTCGCCTTCCCAGGGGGAGGACGAGGGGACCACTCCACCGTACCGGGCGGGCACCTTCCTAGTCTCACCGCGAGGTTGAAAGCTCGTGCCGGCCTCAGGGGGGGGGACCTCGGTCGGAGACCGTTTGCTGGCCGTCCAGAGGGCACGGAGAGAAGAGTTGGTCTAGTCAATGACCTGGACGGGAGGTCCAAGCCAAAGGGGTACTCACCGCCTGGGGAGGACGGAGAGAAGAGTTTGTTTAGTCAATGACCCGGACTGGAGGTCCAAGCCAAAGGGGTACTCACCGCCCGGGGAGGACAGAGAGAAGAGTTTGTTTAGTCAATGACCTTTAGTACCTCCGCTGATGCGGGGTGGTGATTGGAAATGGGGGCGTTCCCCTTTTCGGGCTTCTTCTTTCTTCCCCTTTTTTTTTTCTCTTCTCTCTTTTTTTTTCTTCTCTTCTTTTTTTTTCTTTTTTTTCTTTTTTTTTTGCTTCTTCCTCCTTTTTCCTTCTATTCTTCTTTTTTGCTTCTTTCCTTTTTTTTTGCTTCTTCCTTCTTTTTTCCTTCTATTCTTCTTTTTCGCTTCTTTTCTCTCTCTTTTTTTTTGCCTTTTCTTTTCTCTCTTCTCTTCCTATTATTCTTTTATATTTTTTTTGAAACCCGGCTGGCGGTCAAATCATTTGGACATTAATTACGCACATCCGACCCAAAATGGGGCGAAGAGTAATATTATTACCTGAATGGGGGCGCCGGAGCGCGATACAGTCGCAAGTGCCTTCCATTAAGAGGCGGGAATCGAACCTCCCCGCGGTGGTTGACAATTACATAGGCTCCGCCTTCGTAGACTTTTTGGACTACGTAGGGCCCGAGCCAGTTCTCGTTTAGCTTACCCTTGGGGTTGGCCGCCATGAGATCTCTTCTCTTGACCATGACAAGGTCGCCCTTCTTGAATTCGCGTTCCTTGACGAGCTTGTCAAAGGCGCGTGCGATCCGGGCCTGGTAGACCTGGATATTCTGTTGGGCTTGAAGCCGCTTTCCTTCCAGACTGGAGAGTTCGTCGAGCCTTCGCTCGGTGTTGGTCTGCCCTTCGGGGACAAGCCCCTGCTGAATGGCGACCCTGAGGGACGGTATCTCCAGTTCGACGGGGACGATTGCTTCTGAGCCATATACAAGAGAGAAGGGCGAGCAGCCCGTTGGGGTCTTGTATACGGTTCGGTACGCCCAAAGCGCTTCGTACATCCTCTCTTCCCAGTCCTTCTTGTTAGAGCTGACAGTCTTGGCCAAGAGGGTGCAGAGCGTCTTGTTAAAAGCTTCGGCCAGCCCATTAGCCTGCGGATTGTAAGGGGTCGATGTCCTCCAATCAATTTTGTATTTTTCTGCTAGCCGGTAAACCTTCTGGTTACGGAAGTGGCTGCCGTTGTCCGACACAACCCGGTCGGGCACGCCAAACCGGAATATGATGTTGCGGCGGACAAACCTGACCACGATTTCTCCGGTGACCTCCCGCAAGGCTACAGCCTCTGCCCAACGGGAGAAGTAGTCGGTTGCCGCCAAAATATACTTGCATCCTGTGGAAGACGCGGGTAAAGGACCCACAACGTCTGTTCCCCACTGGGCAAACGGCCAGCTGGGCGCCGTTGGGTGCAATTGCACGGGAGGCCTTCTGGGTATAACGGCATGCTCCTGACATTTCTGCCATGACTTGGCATATTTGCAGCAGTCGTCGAACATTGCAGGCCAATAGTAGCCAAGTTTCTTGATTTCAATTTTCATTTTCGATCCCGTCTGGTGTGCACCCGCCGTCCCGGCATGGACCTCCTTCATGACCCTCCAAGCTTCTTCAGTGGACAAACATCGGAGGAGCAGCTTCCGCCTGCAATCTGCCACAATTCGGAATAATATTCCGCTTCGGAGCTCATAAGAGTCCTTGGTTCTGACTAGCTTGATCTTTTCTTCTCTTCGGTCAGGCAACCGCTGGTGTTTGAACCACTGCATCAAGGGGTCTCTCCAGTCGGGCAGGCTGACGGCTTCCACTGTAGTGACCTCTAGGTCTTCTTCTTCTGATTCCTCTTCTACCATGCTGGGCATCTGGCGTTGGTTTATTACTTGGATGCTGAGAGATCCATCTGGAGGCACTGCCAGTGAGCTTGCCAATTTTGCCAAGGCGTCGGCCTGGGCGTTCTCCCCTCGGGCGACATGGCCTATTTTGAGGAGGTAGAACCGCTCCATGAGCCGCTTTGCCTTAGTGTGATAAGGGAGCAGCTCAGGTTTTCGGACATCAAACTGTCCCTGGACTTGCTTGACGACCAGCAGCGAGTCGCCGAACACTTGGAGCATTTTAATCTCCAACTGGAGGGCCACCTGGAGGCCGATGATCAGAGCCTCATATTCTGCCTCATTATTTGTGCAGGGCTTGCTAATGCAGCAGGAAGTATGCATGACCTCTCCGTCTGGGGATTTGAGGACGATGCCTGCTCCGGCTCGTACCTTGGCGCGCCCGGACGGGGTCGCTTCTGTTCTTGAGGCCCCGTCAAAGTAAAGCTGCCAGATGGCTTGTTGTATTTGGTCTACCTCTAGTGTTTCGTCTTCAGGTAGTTCAGTGGCCAAAGGGGAGTCTTCGGGCACGGGGTGTGCTGCGAAGAAATCCGCGACGGCTTGTCCCTTAACGGCCCTCTGTGGCACGTAGGTGATGTCAAACTCCATGAGTAGCACGGCCCACTTGCCAAGGCGCCCCTTTGGGACTGGCTGGACGAGGATGTGCTTAATGGGGTCGGCCCTGGATATTAAGCTGACTTCATGGGACAGCATGTAGTGTCTCATTTTCTTGACTGCGAAGACCAAGGCGAGGCAGATCTTCTCAATCGGGGTGTATTTAGCCTCTGCACCCACCAGTCTTCGACTGAGATAGTAAAGAGCCTGCTCTTTTCCCTCATCATTGTTCTGGGCGAGCATTGCCCCCAGTGAATATTCGGTGGCCGCTATGTACAGAATCAGCGGTCTGCCTTTGACAGGTGCCCCCAGGACAGGCGGGGTCTTCAGGTACTCCTTTAGCTGGTCGAACGCGTGCTGGCATTCGTGACCCCAGCTGAAGGGTGCATTCTTCATCATTAGTCTGTGGAAGGGTTGGCAGCGCCCTGACAGGTTGGAGATGAACCTGCGGATGTAAGCTAAACGCCCCTGCAGGGACCTCAGCTCTCCCAGACTCTTCGGAGGAGGCAGCTCCTGGATGGCCTTTATCTTCAGGGGGTCGATCTCGATCCCTCTGTGCCGGACAATAAAGCCGAGGAATTTCCCACTGGACACGCCAAAGGCGCACTTCATGGGATTCATCTTCAGCCCGTACTGCCGGAGCCTTTGGAAGACGACCCTGAGGTCACTCAGGTGCTCGTCTCTTTTCTTGGTCTTGACGACCAGATCATCAATGTAGCACTCGACCTTGCCGTACAGCAGCTCGTCAAAGATCTTGGTCATCGCCCGCTGATATGTGGCACCGGCATTCTTGAGGCCGAAGGGCATCCTCTTGTAGTGAAATATCCCTTTGGGTGACCGGAAAGCTGTATGGACCCGGTCATGGTCGGCTATCCAGATTTGGTTATAGCCGGACGACCCATCCATGAAGGACAGGGCCTCGTGGCCAGTGGTTGCATCAATCATCACTTCGGTGATAGGCACCGGGAAGTCATCTTTCGGGCAGGCTTTATTCAGGTCGCGGAAATCCACGCAAATCCTGATCTGTCCATTCTTCTTTTTCACTGGTACAATATTGGCCAGCCATGTGGTGTATTGATTTTCCGCCACGAAGCCGACATTTATGAGCTTGTCGACCTCTTTGCAGATCTGGCTGGTTAGCTCCGGCCTCATGCGCCGGGGAGGTTGCTTCACTGGTTCCACCTTGGGATCAATGGCCAGTATGTGCTGAGTCACTTCGGTGCTGAGCCCAGGCATTTCTTTGTAATTCCAGGCAAAGCAATCCCGAATTCTTGCAGCAACTTTGTGTATTGTTCTCTCTCCTGTAGGGGCATAAGGGCACTCAGAAAAGTTGGCCTGGGGTCGTCTTCTGTACCAAGGTTGACCTCAATCAATTCGTCGACCGTGACCTGGCCGCCATTTTCAATTTCCGGCGGGGCTGGCGACAAATCGACGAAGTCCTGGTCTTCATTGTCCACGGGCTCGAGGACGCCATCTTCCTCTTCTTGTTCATCATGACTGGGCATGGAGGCTGCATTCACCCCGCACTCCTCCTGGGCCGTAGCCGCCGGGTACGTGAGGTCCGCTGGCTCAGAGGGGCATAGGTCCATCTCGGGCTCCTCCGTGTATTCATCATAGACCGCTCCTGCGGGAGCCGGGGTAGCCGCATCTTCGGGCGCCTGGCGTTGGATGGACACAGTGTAGGCTCCTGTCCTGGGGCTGTCTGCCACGTGGGGGCGTGGCGGGGCTACCACGTAGTCCCCCATTCTGAGCTCATCCCTGTCAATGAGGCTTTGAGCAATGTCTTTGAAGACATAGCAGTCTTCAATGGCGTGGCCCAGCATCTGGTGGTAAGGGCAAAATAGTGGGTCCCCGCTTCTTCGGGTGTCTTGCGGCCTCTTGGACCGTGGAAGGGAGACCTTGCCGTAATGGCAAGCCCAGTCGAAGATGCCCCGGGTCTTCCCTCTCGGAAAGGAATAAGGCTTCTGCAGCTTCTCTTGGAGTGTCAGCCCTTGCCTGGTTGGCCGCTCGCTCAGCGAGCTTGCCATGTCTCTCATTTCCCGCCTTGACAAGGCGGGGGTGTTGGGACTGATGCCTCGGGGCCGAGGCATCCGGCCACCCCATGGGGGGAGAGATCCCTGGATCAGGTCGGCGACTAGCGAGGTCAACTCCGCCAGTCGTGCTTTTAGCATCTCGATCTCCCGTTGCTGCCTGTGGTACAAGGCGTACATGACGGGGTCGTATCGAGGGGAATTTGGAGCGTGGCCCATGCTACTGCTCCTTGCTTCGCCGGTCGGCCGAGGTGAAGGTGCCTCGCTGGCGTGCCCTCTCGAGGTTGACACTTCGGAGAAGGAGGGGGTCTTCTCCATGCAGCGGCGGCTGGGAGGCTTCCACAGGAATACTTCTTCGTCTTGTGCCTCTTCGGCCGGGGCCCCGGGACATGTGTCTTGGTGGGTTTCCTGCGAATTTGCAGCTTCTGCGAGGTCGTCGCTGGGCCATGTTGAGACCGAAATGACATCAGTCTCGTAGTAATCTTCTAGTGAAAAGTCCAGACCGGGGTGCTTGGTGATTTTCAACAACCGTCGATCCAGGTTTGGTGGGTTCCACATTCTTTCAAACATTTCCTTCCGGCTGGAGGGCTGGTAGGGAGGAATCTTCTACTTTCTGACCATTCTGGCTGCCTGGTCAGTCATGTGGGGAAGTACCGTAATGGGGACGCGCGGGTCCTGCAACTCTTCAGGGAACCGACAATCATCGTCTTCCCTGACTGGCTTCTCCCCGGCCACATAGAAAATAGTGGGCGGCCCCTTAGAGTTAGGCACCTCGAAGGTTTTCAGTTGTTCAGCTGCTTGGCATTCAATTTCCGCTATCGGCTTGACGATCCCTGGCGGGACCCTGACGTCTTCTAGCAGGTCTTCGAGGCAGAGTGCCCCCGGTGTGGGGTAGATGACGAGAGGGGCTGCCCGGAATGCCCCTTCTTCTTGTGCGATGAATGGTACATGTGGTGGAGCCACATAGCCTGGGGGCGGCGGAGGAAACCAGCCCCCTGATTCCATTTTCTTCTTGCCCTTGTCTTGGATGACTTGAGGAGCTTGCTTCGCCTTCTCCAAGTACAGATTAGCATCTGACAGGTGACACTCGAACACCTCGAACGGGTGGAGGTCGGCGAAGATTCTGACTTCCTTTTCCTCGCAGGGGTACTTGATGCATTGATGTAGAGTGGAGGGTACCACCCTGTTTTGGTGTAGCCAAGGTCGGCCAAGCAACGCCTTGTAGGAAGTGCTGGAGTTGATGACGTGGAACTGGACCTTGGTGGTGAAGTCATCAAAGGTCAAGTTGAACTCTGCAACCCCCATGGGTACCTCACATTTCTGGTTGAAGCCAGCTATCTTGACATTTTTAACCTCGACCAGGTGTACGTCAAAGTAGTGCTTCTGGTACACCCGGTACGGGAGTATATTCACTGCTGCCCCCGGGTCAATCAAGACCCTGTTGATAGGCTGGCCGTTCAGTTGCCCTTTCATGTAGAGGGGCCTGTTATGGCTGCAAGTCGGCAGGAGCATGTCATCTTCTGTGAAAGCCACTGCTACTTCAGGTGATATTTCTGCCAAACAGGCTTCAAGGTGCGCTGGCGTCTGGAGTGCGACGATGATGGCTTGCCGCGTTTCTTCGTTCAAGGACAGCATCTCCCATACCGTAAACTGGGTCGGGATTTTCTTGAGGTGTCTGACTATTCGTTCGGCCGCCCGCACCTTGAGCAATTTCATCTCTTCGGGCTTGCTGCGCCTGCCCTCATCCTGAGGTTGGGGTGCCAGATCAGGGGATGCCTGCTTTATGGGCTCTGCTACAGCCTGTTGAGCCGGCGGGGCCTGGTGGGCCTCCTCCGCTGCTCGCATGAATTCGGCGAGGTTTGGGGTGCCGCTGAATTCTTCCTCTGGCTGAGCAGGAGTTGCAGTTGGCTGGGCTTGGGGGATGCTTGCTTTACTGGTCGTAGCGGACCCCTGGGGGTGCACCCGCCTTCCTGCTCGAGCTGACAGGAACTCGGCGAATGACGGGGCGCCTTGACTCTTGGTACCTCCGGGGTAGAGACCTGATGGGGGAGGGACTTCGGTGCCTCGGACCTCGGGCTCGGGAACCTGGTATGGTTGTTCCCCCCTGAGCATGATGTTGGGGCTGCCCTGAGGAGGGCGCCCCCACTTCCTCCCCGACCTGGTGACGTGTTGGGAGGTGGACACCTCAGCTTGGTTCACCTCTGCCGGTTCACGGGGTGGGTCTTCTTCTTTTTCTTCCAGGGAGAGAGCGGTGTCGAACAGCGCCGAGAGGGTGTTACAGGCGAGGACGACCTCCTTCTTCTTCTTGCCCCTGGGTCTTCTCTTCTTCTTCTTCTTGCTTGCTGCAGCGGATGGCTGCTCTGGAGGGAGCTCACCCCACAGGGGAGGCTCTTTTTCTGTTTCAGCTTTGGTTCCTGGAGCCAGCTCGAGTGATTCGAACTCCTTCCAGGGGACATACTCCTTCAGCTCCACGGGCTGGATCTCGGGCTGTTCATAATCTTCGAGCCCATCAATAATAGCCTGGAGTCTTTCAACCGCCGGGCTAGTCTTCTTGTACATCCGCAGCGGGACAGAGCTCTTCTTGTTGTGAGTGAGCCGCCTCATGACCAGCCGAGGGGCCGTGTCGTGGCAAACCGGGTTTGCCGGTGGTGGTGCCGGCAAAGGCGTCGCGTCCCTTGGATGAATCCCTGGGGCGGACCGAGGGATGCGTGCCTTTCTATTTCTTCCGGGCATCGTCTGCCAACCCTCTTGATCTTGGGCCGGGGCCAGGACAAAAGCCTCATAAGTGGCGCGGGCACAGGCTTCCGCCCACTCTTCTGGCAACTCTTGATATAGTGAGATCATGTTGACGGAGTAGGCTATGCTGGGCAGCTCGTGTGGCTGCGGGGGGTCTACTTTATGCTCCCCCATGTCCAGCTCCCCGTCCTTGATTAAGGACTCAATAACGTCCTTGAAGATGTAGCAGTCTTCGATAGTATGCCCGAGCACCCAGTGGTACATGCAGAAGTGCGGGTCATCCTTCTTCTTTGAGTCGCCAGGCCTCTTCGGCTCTGGCAGTGTGATCTTATTGTAGCTGGTTGCCCATTCAAACAGGAGCTTGGACTTGTCCCGGGAGAAGGAATATAACTTGTTTCTCATCTTCTCTCTCAGCGAGGGACCTTCCCGCCGCTCTGTAATTCTGGGCGGCGGAGGGTTGGCCGCTCCCTTGGCTTTCTCCTTCTGCTTTTCAAAAGCCTGGAAGTCTAGCGCATGAACCTCCGGGGGAGCCGGCTTCTTCTCCGCCTGCCTGGCTCTCTGGCTTGACATGGCTGGGGTGGAGGAGTATCGGGCCAAGAACGCCTCGATCTCTGCTACCACATTGTTCAGGCGGTCAAATGTCTTGACCTCGGTGCCGATCATCCTTTCTAGGATTTCTTTCTTTAAATTTTGCTTGCAGATCTGCACTGCGTCCTCCTGATGCGGGGGGCGTTTGCACCTCATACTAAGGTTCCTCCATCTTTTGATGTAGTCGAGAGCCGACTCGTCATTCTTCTGCCTTATGGCGTAGAGTTCGGCCATGGTAACTTCTCTCTCGGCGATGTAGAACCTTTCCTTGAACTTCTTCTGCATGTCGGGCCAATCGGCCACCGACCCGGGTGACAAGCCAGAGTACCATTCAAAGGCAAGTCCGGTAAGTGTTGAGCCGAAGAACTTCAGGAGGTAGGCCTCATCAACAGCCAGGTCTCCCATGACGTTCACATAGTAGGCAATGTGCTCCCTAGGAGACCCTTGCCCATTGAACTTTTCAAATTTCGACGGCTTGGTGACGCCAGCCGGCAACTTCCTGGCAGCATAATGAGCCGGGTAGGGTACCTGATAGACGTCGAAAGGCGTCTGATCCCCATCGCCCCTCTCGGCCAGCTTCATCTCTATCATCTGCTCGAGCATCAACCGGCTGACTGCCGCCGGGTCGACTGGACTCGGGTAGAAATGAGCGGGCTGCGCGCTCGGAGTGGCTACCACGGTCGCTCGGGGGGCCATGGGGGACCCTTGTGAAAGCGGAGCCCGTGGCGGGGTCACTGCTGTGCAATGTGCTTGCTGCGGGGGTGCGCCCCCGAGAGGATCGAGGGTCGCTGGAAGAGCTGCCCCGGAAGACTGCCCCCTGTCCCTGGGTACTTCGGGTGTAACCTCGGTCTGCCAGGACATCGGGGGAGGTGCGTCCCGCTCACTCAGCTGCTTCTTGAGTGACTTGATTTCCTGCTGGAATCGTTGCATCATGAGCAGCATTATGGGGTCAGCTTTGGGAAGACTAGGCATGCCCCCTGTCTCTTCGGCCGGGGCATCCTCGGATGATGTCGAGGGTCCGCCACTCGTGTCGCCGGTGGTGACCACATTGGCCGTGAGGGCTGCAAGGGGCTCTTCAGGTAGGGCCTCTTCGGCGCCTGTGGGTGTCGCGCCGCCCGCCGCTCTCCTTCTTCTGGTAAGAGGTCCCGGCCTGACGGCTATTCTGGCCAATTCTTCCGGGTCGGTGGGTAAGGCCCCATACTGACCATGAACTCCTGCCATATTGCAGGTGAATGTCTGCCACTTCCTATTCTTATTTCTTCTTGACGCCATCCTGGACGATCCTCCTGGGAATGTCAGCCTGTCAAAGACCGACCGTCGGGGCGGCGCTTCCTCCCGGACAGGGGACTGGCGCGGCTCCTCCTGGCGGGTCCTCGACCCCATGCTAGGTGTGGGTTCCCCCCTTTCTTCCTGGAAGGCGGAGGCCATTGCCCCCAATAGTCTTTGGCGGCCAGCGGGAGTGCTACCCGGGCCTCGGAGGTAGTTCCTCATGGCCTGCTCGATTCCTTCCCACTCCTGGTCAGGAAGAACGGCCTGGGATTGCGTGTCGACGACAGCGGCAGGAGGGGAGTAAGTCGTGAGGGCCGGGGGGGTGGCATTGTGCCGGCGCCCTCGGCGACGGCGGTGAGCATTCTCGGACGGCACTGGGATGACGGGTGCCGGTCGGGGAGTGGGGGTCACTACCTCGACCCGGTCAGCGTGCCGGGCCCTCCTGGGGCGGAAAGTGCTGGGCCCTGCCTGGGCGGGTGCAGTGGGCTGGGTCTCCTTAGGTACCCAGACTTGCTTCAGTTTAGCCGGCCTGTGAGCCGGCGTCCTCTTTGGTGCTACGACCGGGGCTGTGGGCATGGCCTTCTCCTTCAGCTTCGCCAGTCCTTCAAAGGAGTTACAGACTGGGACGGCCGGGACGACGCGATCCGGTGTCGGCTGGGACCTCTGTCCGTCTAGGCGGACTCGGAGGGCTCCGACAGTCATTGACTTTCCGGAGTTGGACATGCGACGCCCTGAGCCGGTGCCGGTGTTGTTTCTCCGGAGCCTTCTCCGGTGGGATGTCGACCCTTGGTGGAGTGGGCCGGTAGTGTGGTGCACGTGGTGCACGTTGCAGCTAAGCGTCGTTGTAGGGACGCTGTTGTCGCCTTCGGCCATAGCTCGGCCGGCAGTAGCTCCAATGGCCCCCGAAGTAGGGACTTTGATCTGGGACTCCTCGGGTGTCTCCACGTCGAGAATCTGCGCGAAGGCTACCCCCAAGAAGTTGGGGAAGCCCACAGTGGGAGGGAAGCTCCCAAAGGTGAGGGGCACCGCCAGGTAGCCGCCTCGAACGTGGTTCTGGACGGGCTGAGGGCCGCAGACGACCGCCATGGTTGGTTCCATGATGTCTCTCTCTTTTTCTGTATTTAAGAAAGTAGCACAATTAGTATTACAAGAAGGGGGCCGCGGGGCCCCTTATTTCGGCAAAAAGATGAAGGGTGGATTGGTCCCACCGGGCGTGCCAGAGTTGCGGACGCACTTCTCGTTAGACGATTATTTTATGCATTTTGCTGGTTTGTTGGGTGCGTGGGCGTGCCAGTCACCGGAGTGACAATTTATTCGGGTTCCGAAGAGCCCATGGTGCGCTCGATCTGACTCCGTCAGACGATTGTGTGGTTCGTGTCGGGACCGAATCCCGTCGCGCCATAAAGGCCACGACGTCATTTACATCCCCCATACGAGGGAATACCCTTGATTAATTGCCGAAATTAGGGGCCCCACGGCCGAAAAGAATAATACTAACTGTGCAAAAGAGGTTGGGAACAGATCACGCTGAGGGTTGTATTGGGGCCATAAACTGTCGGCCGTGTCGGTCACTCGTGGGCCTTTTCGTATTCGGGCACAGATCCGTGGCAGAGTCACACTGAGAAAACCGGGGTAGATCCCTTCAAATGTCTGCCGAACCTGCGGTAGTTTTACTGGAGATTCGGAAGGTATTCGGAACGAGAAAATGAATCCGGTCCGATTAAGATGTCGGCCCGAGGTTAGATCAAAGCCTGGCCATATCGGGGTAATTCCCGAGACTCGGGCTCGACCTGAAAGGGCGGCGTTGTTATTCCTTTTGCATCGGATCCCGGGGAGAGATGGGACTGTAGTGTGGGCCTTAGCATCTTTTATCTGGGATTTTCTTAATTATATGCTTTTCTCTTTCCTTCGTTGTTTATTACTTCTTTGTGCCTTTGTCCCGGATGATTTTATCTTCTTTTATTACTATTAATATTATTATTTCTTTTATTTCCTTACCCCCCCACCTCTTTTATTGTGATTAGTACCGCGCTGTCGGAGTCCTTAATTAGCGTAATTTTTATTAATTTATCTGCTATTGCTAATGCCCTCATCAGGTTGTATATATATGCATATGTATAGTGTGCCGGCGAAGAGAAAAAAAAAAGGGAGCGTACCGCTGAGTAGAGAGCGTACCGCTGAAGGTTCAAGGGACATGAGGATGGCCTGTGCCGCTGGAAGGCTAAGGGGGTGTACCGCTAAAGGCTTGAGGGGGTGTACCGCTGAAGGCCAAGGGGAGCGTACCGCTGGGGCTCAAGGGAGTGTACCGCTGAAGGTTGAAGGGGAGCGTGCCGCTGAGAGCCAATGAGGGCGTGCCGCTGAAGGTTAAAGGGGAGCGCACCGCTGAGGGCCAATGGGGCGTACCGCTGAAGGCCAATGAGGCGTGATGGTAGAGATTCGATCAGTTTTTGATTATTTGTTTTAAGGCTTTTCTTTTCTTCTTATCTTAACTTTTACGTAGTATCATATAAAATTCCTCCCTTGTTTTGTTTTGTTCGGTTCGGCCTCTTTTCTTGCGGGTTGGACATTCGGGCTGCCGGGTAGTTAATCGGTTCGGTTCGGTTTTCGTTGCGATGTCGGCAGTGGTTTGATGAGTTGGAAGGTTTCGTTAGTTATCCTGCTTGTTTGTTGCCTCCTTTTGCCTCTTTAATTGTTTATTAGTTTCTCACAAAAATTCGGCAACATCTCCCCTTAACCCGAGGCGTAAGGGAGATAAAGGGAACGCGACCACATGGAGTGGCGGAACCCGACAACTGGAGGTGGGCCCCCCGGAGGGGCAACACCTTTATAGAACCTCGGAAAACGTGAAGGAAAGGGCCCGGGGACGAGGCCAAGAAGGGGGCTGTTGAGGGAATGAAGGGTGTGTCGCTGAAGGCCACAAGGGTAGCGTACCGCTGAAGGTCACAAGGGTAGCGTACCGCTGAAGATCAGGGGGTAGCGTGCCGTTGAAGGCCAGTCTAGGCGCACCGCTGAGGGCAAAGGGGGAAGCGTGCCGCTGAAGGCCAGAACTGGGTGTGCCGCTGAGGGTCAGGACTGGGCGTGCCGCAGAGGGCCAATCTGGGCGTGCCGCTGAGGGCCAGGACTGGGTGTGCCGCTGAAGGCCATTGGGTGTGCCGGCCAAGTGCCGGAAAGGCTCATCGCTGGAGGATTGAAAGGGCTGAGTGCATGAGCTGGGAGGTTTTGCAGGGCTAGTATAGGGGCTGGGAGACTTGTAGGGCTAGTCCAGGAAAGGAGGGGGGTTTGAGGCCAAGGAAAGGCTGCTGGAAATGAGTGAGAGGCTCACAAGGTCAGGCTTCGCGAGGGAGGCATGGCGTTGATGTGGTGGCTCGAAAGAAACCGGAGGATCGGAGAAAACGGGCAACACATTACATGCATTGTGAAGGCGGGGTAAACCAACAGAAATTGCAAGAGAAGCCCAAGGAGGGTGATTCTTCATTCAGGGGGGGGGCAAAAGGCCGTAGCCATACATGTATATTACAGAGGAAACACCCAAGTGAAGCCATGGACAAAAGGAAAAGAATACAAGACGGAGAGTGGAAGGAGGAATGGAATACGAAAGGGGCAAAAGCATTGGAGCCTGAGGCCTTTGGCCACTGTCCCCAACCCTCTCCCCCCATTACATTAAGCTCTCTTCCTCTCCCTTACTCTTGCTCTCTTCACGGCGGTCGCCGAAGGGGGGGGGGGCTCGCGCCGGAACTCTTCTTCTTCCTCTTTTCTCTTCTCTTCCTCTCTTTTCCTCTGTCTGGTCTCCTTCTTCTTTCTCTGTGTGTCCTCCTTCTTTCTGTCCCTCTTTTTGTGTGTGTATATCCTTTCTCCGTTGAAGCGGAGGGTCTTTTATACCTCCCACAGCCGAAGCCCTCCAGCCCGGCCGTTGAAGGCGGGAAGTGGCCTTGTGATGATGGCCTTTGACCTGCCCCGTCCTGGGTCGTCAGGGGGTAGCTCACGTGGCCCAATGGACGGTTGCCACCTCAGACGGCTCACTGCGCGCCAAGGAAGCATATGGTATGGGCTGCACGTCGTCTTGCCGTTGAAAAGCTTCACGCTGTGCCGCTGGAGGGCTTCGAATGGGCGTGCCGCTGGGGAGCCAAAAAGGCCTACCGCTGAAGCCTCTGGAGGCTGTGCCGCTGAAGGCCCCTTTGGGCGTGCCGTTGAAGGCCCCTTTGGGGCGTGCCGTTGAAGGCCCCTTTGGGCGTGCCGTTGAAGGCTCCGTTGGGGCGTGCCGTTGAAGGCCCCTTTGGGCGTGCCGTTGAAGGCCCCTTTGGGGCGTGCCGTTGAAGACCCCATGGGGGCTGGGCGTGCCGCTGAAGGGCTCCTCACGGGGTGTGTATATGGGGCCCGTTCTGAGCCCGTTGCAAGCACGAGTCATGGCCCGTTTGATTTCCTTTGGGGCCCACGGACTGTGGGGCCTTTTGTGCTTGATTTCTCCGAGGTTTCTTCACTCGGCGCCGTTGTTGATGCTGGGCCGAGCATGACATTTGGACGTGCAATTTTCGGTGTCCACAGGGTCCAACCGCCCCCAACCACGTGTGCACACACAGACCATGCGTCCTAGGTCTGGTCCTCTGACCGGTTTTCCCATGTAGCCAGACTCTGGCTAACGACGAGGGGCCCGACGGAAACCAGTCTAAAACCGTCCTCAGGGTAGCCTCTCCACCACTCCCTGGTGGGACCACACGCGTGTAAGCAGGCTACGACTAGTGGAGGGTCACTGAAGGAGTAGACTCTCAAGTCACGAAAAATGACGCCCGCATCCAACGACGCACGGGGACCACCCCACGCACCGGCCCCGTCGCACGGTGACCACAGTCGGACCAAAAATGGGGTTGCAACCCTCTCGGGGCAACCAGGCGCCTGGCGGTCCACCCCTGGACCGTCACAGAGCTGTAACGGTCTAGGCGAGACCGTCACACACACCTGGCGGCCCAACGCAGGCCGTCACACGCCTAAGGAACGCAGGGCGTAACACGCCTGGCCCAGCGCATTACGCAAACGTAACGCGCCTGCCATAGCGCGTTACGCGCACCTCACACCCCCAGTGTGAAACCAGGATGTAACGCGCCTGCCCCAGCGCGTTACACGAATGTAACGCGCCTGGCCCAGCGCGTTACGCGCCCCTCACACCTGGGGTGACCCAGGACGTAACGCGCTCACCCTAGCGCGTCACGCGGACGTAACGCGCCTGCCATAGCGCGTTAAGCGCACTGACCCCCAACGGTCAAATCAACGGTAAAAGCCAACGGTCGGAATGCCCCTGACGGCCCAAGCCAGGCGCGTCACACGCAAGTGGCAATCTATCGTGGGACCGTCACAGTCCCTGGCCCCTGAAGGCTAAACGAAGGGCGTGTGACGGCCTCTCCCAGGCGCGTCACACCGTGTAACGGTCCCTGGAAGGACCGTTACACGCACCCGACGGCGGGAACGGCGGGAAAGCCCAAAAACTTCAACCACGCCCCCATGCCTCCACCGGAGAGGGGGAAATCAAAGGGGAAGACCCCTGGGGACCCCTAGCATGATTCTAGGCCACCAAAACGCGAGATCATGCATCAAATCCATATATCGGGCGAGCTCTCCCCAAATCATGGAAAACCCCAAACCCGCTCAATCAAGCCCCTCTCGGCCTTCCCACGACCTATAAATCACGGAAAAGAACGGCAAGGAGATAGGGAACGTCACCCTACCTCAATGGAGCGAATGCTCCGCCGGATCGTCCGTGAACGCAAGAAATCGCCTTGAAAACCCTCGTTCTTTCTTGAGCTCCCACGATCCACGAACGCCACCACGTGCACCTCGTCGCCGCCGTCGTCACCGCGCCGTCGCCCACAGCCGTCTGCAGCCGGAGGGGCTCGCCGCGGTCTCGTCGGACGAAGAAGAGAGGAAGAGGGGGCGCCTCACGGTGGGGGAGAAAGGAGGAAGAAGAAGAAGAAGAAGAGGGTGGGGGAGAAAGAGAAAATAGGGGGGTATTTATAGAAAATCCAGAAAATCTGGAAAATACCGAAAAATATAAAATTACATTTCCGGAATCCTCGGAACGCACCGATCGCAACGGTACCACTCGTGCCCAGGTGAACGACCCGGTTCACGCGCAGCGAGGTTCCGAAGTAATTGCCGAAACACACATCGAAAATCGGAAAACACGCGTGGAAAAGCCGCGGAACGCTTCCGGGGCTCCGAAACAACTCCGGATCGCGCCGATCCGAACACGAAAGATGTCCGAAATGAAATTTCAGACACAACGGAGCTAGACACTCCGAGAAACTAGATCCGGGACCCACGAAGAGGGATACGAGAGGTCCGGGATATTATAGTAGCCTCTCCACCACTCCCTAGTGGGGCCACTAAACGTGTAAGCAGGCTACGACTAGTGGAGGGTCACTAAAGGAGTAGACTCTCAAGTCAACGGAAAATAGCATCCATGTCTGACGAAGTACGGGGACCGTCCCACTTACCAGCACCGTCGCACGGTGACCACGGTCGGAAAAGAAACGAGACTGCAAACCACCCGGTGCAGTTCAGAGCCTGGCGGTCCAACCTAGGCGCGCCACAGGCTCTGACGGTCTAACACTGGATCGTCACAGCCGTCTGACGGTCCAACACAGGAGCGCCACACGTTCAGTGCAAAATAGGCCGTGACACGCCACCCCTGGTGTGTCACGGTCTCTGACGCGCCTAACCTGGTGCGTCAGAAGACAAGAGGAAAACAACTGTGACGCACACCTCTAGGGGCGTCAAAGTCTCTGGCGGACCAACGATGGTGTGTCAGAAGACGGAATAGAACGACCGTGACACACACCTCTAGGGGCGTGACGCACACCTCTAGGGGCGTCACAGCCTCTAACGCTCCAACCCAGGTGCGTTAGAAGGTGGGGATGCGTCCTCTCTAGCACTCCCACACAGGGGCGTCACAAGGTCCTGACGCCCCACTCTGGGTGCGTCACAGCCCTTGACCCCAACGGTCAAAACCCCAACGGTTGGATGCCAACGGTTGGATCATCACCTGACGGTCCAACCTAGGCGCATCACACGCCCTGGCAGTCTATCGTGGGACCATCAGGCCCACAGATTACCCAATTGGCAAAACAACCCTGTGACGCACCCACCTTGGGGCGTCATGTTAACTTCATATTTTCACATATTAATTTCACATGTTTTAGAGAAAATTCAAAGTAAATTATTGATTATGTGTGAAAATTATCCACAGAAATAGGTTTTGATGAATTCTTGAGATTTCATGGAAAATGATAATTATTGGGAGTAATTAAAACTCAGTGCATACTTATGAACACATTTTTACATTGATTAACATTTTATGTTGGTATATCACATATGCACTCTTTCTAAAAACAGGTACATGGGTTGGACGTATCATGTGCATGAAAGCACACACTAAGAATGCAAAAAGATGGATCATGCATGGTGGTGCACCTCCATCACGTAGGAGAAGGCCTGGTGGGTTGCATGATGCAGCAAGCTTGATGGGCCCATCGCGAAAGAAGAAATGGCTGCAATATGAGTATCACGTGCATGGCCAAGTGAAAGGCATATGCATGCATTTGCAAGACAAGTGACTTAGTTGCACTAAAGCTGCAGTTTGAGGGGATAATCACGTAAAGAAATGGTGGATATTCTATGCATGGCTGGGTGTTGCGATGGCGTCCCTATCGCGTGAATAGCGGCATGCGATGGGCTTCACAAAGATGCCATCGACGAGATAAGGTAGACGCACCCACTCGTAGCGAAGGCGGTTTACTCCGTGCGCAGTGTTCTCAGCAACGGAAGCTGCGTTCGCGCAAGAGGCGGTTCGCTCGTAGGTTCCTGCGCATCCAACTGCATGCAGAGAAGGCTCGTGAAACGTGGCTTCCGTTCGCGAAAAACACGATGCATGGAGCCTGGCTTGTGAGAGAGGCATTTGCGAAAGCGTCATACCGGCGGAGCATGGATAATGCTGACGCAAGCGGCGGTGGTTCTATGGAGTTCTGGGCGAGCTGTGCCCCTATAAAAAGAGGGTTCCAGGAATGTACAGGGGGTCGGTCAGCTGTGTTTTTTTTGGGAGTGGTCTTGGGTTGGTTTTTGTTTTTGGTTTTCTCTGAGAGTTCTTGGTTGTTGGTTTTCTTTCGCAAGGCTCCTCCGCCGTCCGTGTAGAGCTCCCTCTGCAACGTTAGGCTTGGCCATCCGCTCGTGAGAGGCGGAGGGCTGCTGGTCACGTTCGGGAACCTCACCAGCTTCGGCGAGCCCTCTCTGCTGCACCGTGCTTCGTCCGGGACGGCTCTCGCGGAGCTCTTTCTACAGCGCTGGTTACGTCCGGTGCCGCGTCACCGGTGGCGGTCTCTTCTGCTGCCCTCCGCCGTGCATGCAGTGTGGTCGCGGCGGGCCTCCTCTGCGGCTTCTGTCCCTCGCGTGTGGAGCCTTCGCAGTCGCGGCGAGCTTCTTCGTGCCGTCCGTGGTGAGCTCCCCTCTGCGTCGTACGGGTGCCGCAGCAGGCTTCTTCAGCGGTTAGAAGTGTAGCATCCGCCACATCACGCGCCCGTTTTGTGCATCGCGAACTCCTTCTGCTGCTGTGAGCTTCCCTCGCCGTCGCGTGAGGATATCGTTGCCAGCAAGCCTCTTCTGTAGCGCATGTGGCATCCACAACGGGAGAAAGGGAGAGAGCAGCCGAAGCTCTTTTGTGTTGCAGATCTTTGTTTTTGTTTACTATTGTTTCCATAAAGTTCTTTTCAGGGTCTTTGTTTACCTATTGTATTATTCTCTTCGAAGCTTTATTTAGTTAGTCCATTAGTCTTAATTATCTTAGGTATGTTAATTACACTGCCAGCACATTCATTCTTTAGTGTTGATTTAGAGTAAGAATTTTATTCATGATCTCTCTCCTCCTCTAAACGTGGTGTTGTTGGTGTCTGTATTGCACTTGTTTAATTTAATTTATGTTGTAAGTTCATTCACCTAAGTTAGTTAATTTTAATTTGTCAACTCTTCTTTTAGTGTCCATTTGTCATGAATTTTTAAATATACAACTCGAGGTTTTCTACCTTAAAATCTAAATTTCCCTGTGGACTCGACTCGGACTCATCGCTTAACTATTTTCTTATAATTAATTTGGGGGCCGATAATTAAATCTGGTAGTGGATGCATTAACGGCATGCATTTTAACTATCAATTTTTGGCGCCGTTGCCGGGGAAGTTTATGATTTTTAGGTCGTTAATCTTGTATTTGTGTACATAAATTGACACTAATAAATTCTCTTTTTCTTATTTTTTGTAGAAAAATAAAAAACACAAAAAGTGGTAAGTTTTCTTTGTCATTTATTTCAAAAAGAAAAAAAAATGAGGGAACGCTTTTCCAAGTAAGTACTCACATCTCCCTCATTCATTTGAGTTTATTTTCTTTATTTTTCATATCTTGTGATTAGATAGGATCATTAATTAAAAAAATAAAAAAAATTTCATTTGAACTTTAATAAAAATCAACATCTCAAGAGTAGCAATCACATTTCTATGCTATAGGTCATGTATCATATAGGTTAGAATTGTTTTTGTTATTGAATTTTGTTAAATGCATCGTTGAATATTGCGGGGGCAAGGTGAGTTCTACTATCTTTTTCTTAATCACATGACATGCATATTTGCATAGAACCCCTTGTTTGATATTGTGGTGTTGCATTTCATTTCAAATCTATCTTAAGGGCAAAATCCATAATCACATAAGGTGGGGATTTGATCACCCTTCCTTGGCCCACAAACCACAACTCTTCATTTTGCATTTCCCAAGCCTAATAAAATCTAATAGACATTGGCCCTAGGGTTCACTTTGAGATTTGATTTCACTTGGGCCCATTATCAATTTGGAAACTAGTGTCTAGGAAAGAGGTCCGATGGCAAACGCCTTAAGTGGGATTGTGGTTTATTAATTAGGACCCTACATCTGTAGGGGGAGCCTCCCACAACCCCACCTCTTTCCTGGCTAGTGGACAGATTTGGTAGTGGACTTGGGCTGGATTTAAGTTGATTTGTGAGAATGCTAACATTTTAGCCCACTTAGTGGTTGAACCTTAAGGGAAATTGTGCTCGTATCACCATCTAAAGGCTGGTGTCTAGGCAAGAGGTTAAAAGGCTACGCCTAAATGGATTTGTGGTTTATTAATTAGGATCTTGCGAAAGCAAGGGGAACCTCCCACAATCCTACCTCTTACCTGGCCAACTTGAAGGTCGGTGTGTGCAATATTGCAATTGAACTTTAGGGAATTCTCACTATTTGTGCTTTTAAGTCCAAGGTGCCCTAAGTCTTGTAGGTTAATGTGTTGATCAAGTGGTTGCAAAGAAAAAAAATCTTTTCTGCAAAATAAAAAAAAATAATAATATCACTCTTTCTTGGGCTTTTTGCATTGCCACTACCACTTGTGTTCAGGCCCACTAATAATTCTTCCATGTTCAATCATGTGGGCCACTTGAATTCAAATCCATCATTTACCCAATATCATCCAAATCCTTCATTCATCCAAAATGGGGTTTACAATTCATCTCTTACCCAGGCACCAAACCAATTTTCATTGGCTTTTGCCACCAATTTCTCTCACTCAAACTCATATCCACGGTGGGAAAACCAACAATCTTCTTCTTGGGCACCCTATCAAGATCCCATTCAAAGTCCTTCACACTCACACTTTTCAGATTGGGATTCTTACTCAAATGATCATTACAATCAAGCCCAACATGAAGGATAACACATCTGCTCCTCACCACTTCAATACCAAATTGATTTTCATTCTAACTACTCATCACTGTCTGAGTGCCATCCAATCTATCCAGATCCTCCAAAGTCTGATTTCGAGGACAACATTGATCAAGTGACTCAACTCATTTTGGCCCAAAATCAATCTTTCCAAGCCGACATGGCAGAAATGAAGGTCATGCTTGACCAATACCAAAGAGAGCTAGAAATGGACCAATGTGATAACCTCCCCAAGGAAAATTTTGAACATCCATTTCCTGATTACAATATCACGCCAAATGATTCACCCATCAATCCTCAATTCAATGACTCTCAAATAAATTTTGATGAGGAGGATAATATGGAGCAACCATATCAGGAAAATTGGGGGGAAGTTAGTGAATCTCAATTCATGATGGTCAAGGAAAATAATGAGGTGTTTAAGTTGGGGGGAGAACAAGAGAAAAATCAAACTTGGGCTCCAAACTCTAATGACTATTATGATCCAACCCAACATACAAATCATTCCCCTTCTTGCTATTCATCTCCGCCACCCTCAGATAATCACCCAAATGATCAATTCAATCAGTTCCTTCTCCAAGGTCAACCCCTCCAAGAGCAAATCAATAGACTGACTATGGAAATCAAAAACATGGAGGGAGACCAATTCTTTGATTACTCTGTATCCAATCCTACTCATCATGTCCTTTACCCTGACTGTAATCACTCGCTAATTCCTCAATCTCATAAAACTCAAAATTTTGATTCCGAAGATGAAGGGATTATGGAGAGAAATTGTCAGCAAATTTTACATGAAAACTCTAAGGACTTTAAGGAGATTGAAGAAATCAATGGGAAAGAAACCAAAGAAGGTGATGAACTAATGAATGATCATAGTCCCCCTCCTAAAAATGAATCTGAGGAGCGTGTGCTTGATTGCCATCATGAGGGGAATGCTAGAGAGATGGATGATCTCCAATTAGGGGGAGAGGAAGAGTATAATGAATCCCAAATCTCTAATCACATGTCTCCCCCTGAATTTGATGCAATTCACTTTGAAGATGGGAAAGAAGAGGAAGTGAAGATGGATCTAGAATTGAACATTTATTTGAATAATGAAGTTGAGGTAAATAAGGAACTGAATTATTTGAGTGTGCCATGTGATAATCTCAATGTAGAGGAGAGGGTAGAGCTTATGCCAAATCTTGACTACGGTGATTCCTTTAAAACTCTTCAAGTCAGTTGGCCCAACCTTGCCCTACCTACTGATTGCTCTGATCCCACAGAATCTCAGGAGAAACATTTCGTAATAGATGACATGATTTTTCCCTATGTTTCTCCTCAATTCTCTGATCGGGGTGGTCCTTTTCACATGTCTCCGCCCCGTTATATGCTTTGCCCTTATACTCACCAGTTCCAGTTATATCTCTCAGGGCATGAAAAAGAAAATTTTGGCGAGAACAAAATTCTGTGGTGGCTCATTCTAAAATCAACTTGTTGGTTATTGAGCTTCCATGCGTCTGGCTGAAGTCATTAAACTTAGCGCTAATTGGGAGGCAACCCAATTCTTTCTTCTAAAAATAAAGGAGAATGACTGATTGCTTTTCTTCTAGAAACATGGAGAATGGGCAGCATCTCTCTCTACAGCAACATTTCATCTTGCTCAGGTTGTACCTTTCCCTCTCAATACATTCACTCTATATTGTCCTAGTTTTCTATTTTTAATCATGTCATTGAGGACAATGTCACCTAAGTTGGGGGGTAGCTTAAGCTTAAATTTTCATCAAAATGCTGTAATCTTTCATGATTCCCCTAACAAATACTTCAGGGTCATTTTTCATGATAAGAAACATTGTCAAAATGATAAGGCTTAGAATATCCACTTGTGATAGCATTGAATTAAAGGGTGAATTAGTTGGTTATGTTTTTATCATCTTCCTCGGAATACACTCAGATTTTTTTGAACTCACACACATCCGCACACTAATGAGAATAGTACATATTAAACACGAGGATGATGAGCTCTTTACTTAAAACTTAGGCAAGGATTGAAAATTCTGCCTAGACATTGAAGATCTATCGTGAGGAAAAAGCTACCTGCCTGTAAATAAGTGCAAAGCACCAAAAGAAAAAAAAATGTGTGTGAAAAAGAAAAAAAAATCATGGAAAATGCTCCTGATCCTAGTAACCGGGCCTGCTTCTCCTAAGGCAAGAGTTGAGGTTCGCGTCAAACGGTGAAGGAATGTGCAGCACCATGATAGAAAAAATATATATGAAAAAAAAATGATGATGATCAGGCAGAGTGAAGCTACCTGTAATTCGAGAGTCTGATTTGCAAAAGGTAGAATTGGAAATCATCTTTAAGTGATAAATAGAAGGCTCATGCATCCGGTTGTCTGATGTCCACTAATCAAATTGGAGCACATACACGAAGAGATACAAAATTTATGAGTGTAACCTGAGGAAGTGTCTAATTACATGGATTGACGAAGTTTATTCCGGACATACTTTGCTTGAACTTGCAGTATTCTATAGTTTAAATCATGATGCTCACATTCTTGTCATGAAACGTGGTTTATGAACTCTTGTTAGTCCTAATTCTATAATTGTTTGCATTGCTAAGGGTCTAGCAATGAGTAAGTTGAGGGGTGTGTTAACTTCATATTTTCACATATTAATTTCACATGTTTTAGAGAAAATTCAAAGTAAATTATTGATTATGTGTGAAAATTATCCACAGAAATAGGTTTTGATGAATTCTTGAGATTTCATGGAAAATGATAATTATTGGGAGTAATTAAAACTCAGTGCATACTTATGAACACATTTTTACATTGATTAACATTTTATGTTGGTATATCACATATGCACTCTTTCTAAAAACAGGTACATGGGTTGGACGTATCATGTGCATGAAAGCACACACTAAGAATGCAAAAAGATGGATCATGCATGGTGGTGCACCTCCATCACGTAGGAGAAGGCCCGGTGGGTTGCATGATGCAGCAAGCTTGATGGGCCCATCGCGAAAGAAGAAATGGCTACAATATGAGTATCACGTGCATGGCCAAGTGAAAGGCATATGCATGCATTTGCAAGACAAGTGACTTAGTTGCACTAAAGCTGCAGTTTGAGGGGATAATCACGTAAAGAAATGGTGGATATTCTATGCATGGCTGGGTGTTGCGATGGCGTCCCTATCGCGTGAATAGCGGCATGCGATGGGCTTCACAAAGATGCCATCGACGAGATAAGGTAGACGCACCCACTCGTAGCGGAGGCGGTTTACTCCGTGCGCAGTGTTCTCAGCAAAGGAAGCTGCGTTCGCGCAAGAGGCGGTTCGCTCGTAGGTTCCTGCACATCCAACTGCATGCAGAGAAGGCTCGTGAAACGTGGCTTCCGTTCGCGAAAAACACGATGCATGGAGCCTGGCTTGTGAGAGAGGCATTTGCGAAAGCGTCATACCGGCGGAGCATGGATAATGCCGACGCAAGCGGCGGTGGTTCTATGGAGTTCTGGGCGAGCTGTGCCCCTATAAAAAGAGGGTTCCAGGAATGTACAGGGGGTCAGTCGGCTGTGTTTTTTTTGGGAGTGGTCTTGGGTTGGTTTTTGTTTTTGGTTTTCTCTGAGAGTTCTTGGTTGTTGGTTTTCTTTCGCAAGGCTCCTCCGCCATCCGTGTAGAGCTCCCTCTGCAATGTTAGGCTTGGCCATCCGCTCGTGAGAGGCGGAGGGCTGCTGGTCACGTTCGGGAACCTCACCAGCTTCGGCGAGCCCTCTCTGCTGCACCGTGCTTCGTCCGGGACGGCTCTCGCGGAGCTCTTTCTACAGCGCTGGTTACGTCCGGTGCCGCGTCACCGGTGGCGGTCTCTTCTGCTGCCTTCCGCCGTGCATGCAGTGTGGTCGCGGCGGGCCTCCTCTGCGGCTTCTGTCCCTCACGTGTGGAGCCTTCTCAGTCGCGGCGAGCTTCTTCGTGCCGTCCGTGGTGAGCTCCCCTCTGCATCGTACGGGTGCCGCAGCAGGCTTCTTCAGCGGTTAGAAGTGCAGCATCGGCCACATCACACGCCCGTTCTGTGCATCGCGAACTCCTTCTGCTGCTGTGAGCTTCCCTCGCCGTCGCGTGAGGATATCGTTGCCAGCAAGCCTCTTCTGTAGCGCATGTGGCATCCACAACGGGAGAAAGGGAGAGAGCAGCCGAAGCTCTTTTGTGTTGCAGATCTTTGTTTTTGTTTACTATTGTTTCCATAAAGTTCTTTTCAGGGTCTTTGTTTACCTATTGTATTATTCTCTTCAAAGCTTTATTTAGTTAGTCCATCAGTCTTAATTATCTTAGGTATGTTAATTACACTGCCAGCACATTCATTCTTTAGTGTTGATTTAGAGTAAGAATTTTATTCATGATCTCTCTCCTCCTCTAAACGTGGTGTTGTTGGTGTCTGTATTGCACTTGTTTAATTTAATTTATGTTGTAAGTTCATTCACCTAAGTTAGTTAATTTTAATTTGTCAACTCTTCTTTTAGTGTCCATTTGTCATGAATTTCTAAATATACAACTCGAGGTTTTCTACCTTAAAATCTAAATTTCCCTGTGGACTCGACTCGGACTCATCGCTTAACTATTTTCTTATAATTAATTTGGGGGCCGATAATTAAATCTGGTGTGTCACGGTCTCTGACGCGCCTAACCTGGTGCGTCAGAAGACAAGAGGAAAACAACTGTGACGCACACCTCTAGGGGCGTCAAAGTCTCTGGCGGACCAACGATGGTGTGTCAGAAGACGGAATAAAACGACCGTGACACACACCTCTAGGGGCGTGACGCACACCTCTAGGGGTGTCACAGTCTCTAATGCTCCAACCCAGGTGCGTTAGAAGGTGGGGATGCGTCCTCTCTAGCACTCCCACACAGGGGCGTCACAAGGTCCTGACGCCCCACTCTGGGTGCGTCACAGCCCTTGACCCCAACGGTCAAAACCCCAACGGTTGGATGCCAACGGTTGGATCATCACCTGACGGTCCAACCTAGGCGCATCACACGCCCTGGCAGTCTATCGTGGGACCATCAGGCCCACAGATTACCCAATTGGCAAAACAACCCTATGACGCACCCACCTTGGGGCGTCACTGGTTGTGACGGTTCCTGGAAGGACCGTCACACCGTTCCGATGGAAAAATAACGGGAAACACCCAAAAATGCCAACCACGCCCCCATGCCTCCATAGGAGAGGGGGAAATCAAGGGGGAAGCCCCCTAGGGACCCCTAGCATGCATCTAAGCCATCAAAACGCCGAATCGCAGTCTAAAATCGTAGATCGGGCGAACTCTCCCCAAATCATGGAAAACCCCAACCCGACATGGAAACCTATCTCTCGGCCTCCCCTTGGGCTAGAAATCACGGAAATGGAACGCGGAGAGCTAGGGAACGTCACCCTACCTTGATCTCGCCTCGAGACGTGCCGGATCGTCCACAAACTGTGAAGAAAGCTTTTAGAACCCTCGTTCCTTCACGCCTCCCACGAATGCCGCACACCACCGGGATCGTCTCGCCGCCGCCTACGCCGTCGCCCACCGTTGTCTGCAGCTGGAGGGGGGTGCGCCGCGGTCATCGTCGGCCGAAGAGAGAGAGAGTAAGGGGGCGCCGGTTCTCACGGTGAGAGGAAGAAGAAATAAGAAGAAGACGAAAAGAGAAAAAGAAAAGGAAAAATAGGGGGGTTTTATAGAAAATCTAGAAAATCCTGAAAATACCAAAAAATTAAAAATTACGTTTCCGTGATCCTCGGAACGCACCGATCGTAACAGTAACACTCTTGCCTAGGTGAACGACCCGATTCACTCACAACGAGATTCCGAAAGAATTATCAAAACCCTTACACGAAAATCAAAAAATACGTGCGAAAAAATCGCGGACACGCTCCGGGCCTCCGAACAACTCTAGATCGCGCCGATCCAAACACGAAAGATGTCCGAAACAAAATTTCAGACACGACAGAGTTAGACACTCCGAAAAAGTAGATCTGGGACCTAAAAAGAAGGATCCGAAGGGTCTGGGATATTACAAGGGGAAACAGCACGATTGAGCAAGGGCACGAGCTAGGAAGCTAGCCGGAGACGACTCAAAGACGATCTACAGCATAGGAGAACCCCAATGACAATGGTCGGAGGTAGTGCCATAGCAGACCGGGAGACATATATCGGAAAGCACGAAGGGAGGAACAACACGTTCGAGCCTGTGTAGCGGCCGGAGCTGGTCGAAGAAGATAGCAACCTTCGAAGGGGGTCGGACAGCATGATCGCCGGCCTTAGCACAGCAACCTTCGAAGGGAGTCGAAGGACAGTCGCCGGCCGTAGCAGACGAAGGGCTCTGCGGAGGCTGCGAAGGAGATCGGAGTAACCCCTCGATCCTTTGAGAGGAAGCACCCCGCGGAGGCAGAGAAGGGCCACGATCGACGCGTGGGCAGTACGAGCGTGGAGGGCACGATCGAGGTGGTCGTTCGCGAGTAGGGTGATCGGAGTCGGAGGACGATCGCCGGCCGTAGCAGACGAACGCCTCTGCGGAGGCTGCGAAGGGGATCGGAGTCACCCCTCGATCACCGGAGAGGAAGCACCCCGCGGAGGCAGATTGAGGCGTGAACAGTACGAGCGCGGACGGGGAGGATCCGGGGTCATTCGCGAGAGGGGCGAACGAGAATGGGGTTGGGGATAAGTCATATCCCCCTGTTTAACCCCATTTGTGGGGTTAAACTCATTTCCTCTAACCCAGTATAACCTCACCTTTTTTAGCCTTAACAAACGCAGGACAAGGTTAAATTGAGGATAACCCAAGCCTATCCCCGTACCAAACAGGACCTAGGAGTATGACGACTATGGTTAAGATATTTGCCAGGTATTATTGAAAATATGATAAAAATAGGGGTATAAGGGTACTGTTGAAAGATGTTAGGGATATAAGGGTAGTTTTCCCAATCTTAAAGCTCACACTGATATCCATAAAAGCCAATCCACTTCACACAAGGGGTCATTGCTTCACAACTACGCTATACCAATATATATCCTTATTTCCACATTGCTTGATATGTCAAAGTCCATTGCACTATAGGCATCCCAGTTTCATGTGAACCCAAATAACAATAGTAAGTGAGGGAAACTACTAGTTAAAGAGAATAACAGGGGAGTAGGTAGGTAGCAAGAAGTTCTTAAGCAACAACTGCATCATGTGCTGCTGCTGTCGCCGCAACAGGGCCGAGTTCCCTCAGCATGGCCACCACCTGCATCATGTTGGGCCTCTTGGACGGGAAGTCCTCCACGCACTGCAGGGTGATCTCCAGGTACCTCGCCATCTCCTTCTCCTCCTCTGCCCTCCCCACCAGGATCTCCGGGTCCAACACCTCCCTCCCCCTCCCCTCCCTCACCTGCATCTTCACCCACCCCACCAGGTTGGTGTCCCCGAACTCGTCCTTGTCCGTCGGCCGCCGCCCTGTCACCAGCTCCAGCAGCACCACCCCGAAGGAGTAGACGTCCCCCTTGGCGGTGCACCGGAAGCTCTGGTAGTACTCCGGCGGGACGTACCCAGGGGTGCCCGCCAGCGTGCTGACGCTGAGGTGGGTGTCCAGCGCGCTGATAAGCCGCGCCATGCCGAAGTCCGACACCCTCGCCTCCATCTCGCCGTCCAGCAGCACGTTGCTGGACTTCATGTCCCTGTGGATGATGTGGGGGATGCAGTTGTGGTGCAGGAAGCACAGTCCCTTGGCCGCCCCCCTCGCTATCTTCTTCCGCTCCTCCCACGACAGCGCCTCCTCCCGCGCCTTCTTCTTGCCGTGCAGCATGTCCTCTAAGCTCCCGTACTGCATGAACTCGTAGACGAGGAGCCGCTCCTCCCCGACCTTGCAGTAGCCCAGGAGGGGAACCAGGTTGCGGTGCTTGATCTTGCCCAAGGTCTCCATCTCCGCCATGAACTCCCGGTCGCCCTGGCAGCTTAGGCAGATGAGCTTCTTGATGGCGACGCTGGACCCGTCCTTGAGGGTGGCCTTGAACACCTCCCCGAAGCCGCCGTAGCCAATGAGGCTGGCGGCCGAGAAGCCCCCCGTGGCCTCGATGAGCTGGGAGAAGGTGAGCTTGCGCAGCTGCCGCTGGAAGGTGGCGACGTTGATGCTGAGGGGCTCCTTCTCTTTGCCGATCTTCCATGTCGTGGGGGTGTGGGTTGCCTGCAGGCTGTTCAGCATCTTTGCCCCCGCCGCCTCCCGCCGCCGCGCCCGCGCCGCAATCGCCCACACGATCAGTATGCAGATGGAGACCACGGAGATTAGGATGCCCAACACCACGCTGTTGGCCCAAGGACCTTTTCCCCTCCCATGCACTGCGGGAGTCTGGACGGAGAGACCTGCTTCTGCTTGGCAGGGCGGCAACGGAACACCACAGAGGCCGGGGTTGTTGGCGTACTGCGTTGCGGGCAGTGTGCTGAGCTGCCCCCTCGCTGGAATTGGTCCCGTCAACTGGTTGTCGGACAGATCAATCTGCACCAAGAAGGAGAGGTTGGAGAAGGACTCCGGGATGCCCCCCTGCAACCTGTTGTGCGACGCGTCGAACACCCCGAGGTTCCGCAGGCGGCCGAGGGACGCCGGTATCTCGCCGGTGATCCTGTTGTGCGACAAGGCAAGCACTTGCAGCACCATCATTTCCCCGAACTCTTCTGGGATCCTCCCCTGGAGCTCGTTGTAGGAGAGATCAAGGTACTCTAGGGTCTGGTAGTGCGTCCAGTCGCTCAGTGCTGCGCCGGAGTAGAGCCTTGTGAAGTCGCAGGACTTGAGGGTCGGCACCTGCAGGAGCCTCTCGGGCCGGATGCCGGCAAATTCCAGCAGCCCACCCACCCCTTTACATGAATTGCCCACATTCCGGACGAAGGCGAGGGTGTTGCCGGAGAGGATGCCGCTGGGTGCCTTGGCGCCGAGCTGCCGGCCCAGCTGCGGGGGGATCTCGCCGGTGAGCTGGTTGCTGTTCAGGTCCAGCCACACCAAGCTGCTGCAATTCCCAAGTTCCCTTGGTAGCACCCCACTGAGGCTGTTGTTGGCCAGCTGCAGGACGGCCAGCCTCGAGAGCCGGCCGAACTCCGGCTCCAGCCGCCCGGTGATGCCGTTGCTGGTGAGGGAGATCCACTCCAGGTTGCTGCAGTTGAACAGCTCAACTGGGATGTCACCATTCAAGAAGTTGTTGTTGAGGATCAAATTCTTGAGCTTGCTGCACTGGCCTAATTCTGATGGGATCTGCCCGCTCAGGCCATTGAACCAGGCCATCAGGTGTTCGAGATCCTGAAGCCGGCCAAGCTCCCGCGGGATCTGCCCGGTGATGTAATTTATACTGAGATCGATTGTCCTGAGCCGGCGGCACAGCGACAATCCGGCCGGGATCGCCCCCTCGATCGAATTGTCGGGGAGCCGGAGCTCCTCGAGTGCCGCCGCGCCGGGGCACAGAGTGGATGGTATCGCACCACCGAACTTGTTCGAGCTGAAATCGGCAATCCTCAGATTCCTGCAAGCAGAGAGATCAGGAATTGCCCCAGATATGAAGTTGTTGCTCAGCAGCAGGCTCTCCAGGGAGGTGAGGTTCTGGAAGAGTCTCTCTGGGATTGGGCCCGAGATGTTGTTGTTGGCCATGTCCAGCAGCAGCAGCAGAGAACATGACGAGAGGGATTCAGGAATCCCCCCTGAGATGTTGTTGCTGGAGAGCTTGAGGTGGAGGAGCGATCCACCGGCATTCCCCAGCTCCAGAGGGATCCAAGATGTGAGCTTGTTGAGAGAAAGATCCAGCGTTTGCAGACTCCTCAGCTGCCCCAGGGACTGCGGGATTGAACCGACCAATCCATTGGAGGAGAAATTTAACCTCCTCAGTCTGGAGCAGTTGGACAGGGAGGGTGGTATCTCACCTGCTATGTGGTTCCCTGAGAGATCTAAGTCCACCAAGCCGGTGCAGCTGCCAACTTGCAGGTTGGAGATGGGCCCAGATATGTTGTTGAAGGAAAGATCAAGAACCTGGAGGCCCAGGGGCATGGATGTGAAGAGATCCTCCGGCAGGGGGCCGCTCAGATTGTTGTGGGACAAATCAACATAAAGCAGGCTTGGGTAGCTGGAGAGGAACCCAGGGGGAACAGGGCCGGAGAGCCCGGAGGAGGAGAGGACGAGCTGCTTGAGGCGGGAGGGGAGGTGAAGCAGAGACGGAGTGGAGTTGAGAGAGAAGGAGTTGCCGGAGAGGTCGAGGGATGACAACATGTCCAGGGACGACAATGGGTAGAAGGAGGGGCTGCCGGAGAGGCCGCAGCCGCTCAGGTTGAGCATGGCCACCCTGCCCTGGGCCCCGCACGAGACGCCGCGCCAGTCGCAGGTGTTCCCGCTCGGCTTCCAGCCGGAGAGGACCCGGCCGGGGTCCCTCGGGATGGCCTTCTTGAACAGGTACAGGGCCTCCCCGTCGGTCCTGCTCGAGCGGGCACCGCCGTCTTGCTCCCAGGCGAGCGCCGCCGGCGACGGCGGACGAAAGGTGGAGAACAGAAGCCATAGAGCAGCAACATAGAAGAGAAATCGTGAGCTTTCCCCCATGGCAGAGGCCCGGGGGGGGAGAGAGGGAGAGAAGGGGAAAGGTGGTGGGAAGAGGAAAGCTACGGAGGGAAAGGATGGGAGCAACAAAAAGCTTGCAAGGCGGTGGGGAAGGAGGAGGTGTGGCAGGGAGAGGCATGGGAGGGGGAGGGGCGGAATGCTATATGTGAGAAAAAGGAAGGAGGTAAGGTTGGTCGTGTTGGGGGTGTACTTATAGCTTTGAACGGAGAAAGGAGGGAAAGGGACGGCTGACTCTGTTAGTAGGGTCAAAAGCTACCCTAGTCTATGTTGTGAAATCATTGAGGAAGAAGGAGCGGTGGGTCCTACAATCCTACTCCATACTCCATACTCCATACTCCATGGGAGTGGGAAAGTGGAAGAAGAAGGGGGGTGGGGGGGGGGGGTGGGGGGTGTTGGAATTGATTGGGTCAGGCTGAACTGCTCTGGAAGGGGGGAGTGTGTGCTGTTCACTTGCAAAAGGGGGGGAGTAGAAAACAGAAAAAGGAACCCCCGTGCACACCTAAAGATAAGACATCAATGGCCATCCCTCGCATCTCTTTGCTAATGGCATTGGAGGTCATGATGAGGCCTTCCTTCCCCCAACCCCCCCCCCCACCTCCTCCTCTCCCTCCCCTCACTTAATAAATTATCCTGTCACATGATCTTAAATATTTTTAATTGAATTCACTTGCGTATCGATCTTTTATTGATATAATATGATATGATATATATATATATATATATATTTGTAAAAAACTCGTGCTCAATTGATAAGATGGTTTGCACTTTATTTAAGAGAAGTCATGAATTCGAATCACAACAACATCTTCAGATTTTGGATTTTTTTATCTTTTATCTCATATAAAATTGAAAACAAATAAAAAAATCATGCATTTGCTACATTTTAAACCAGCGACCTTGCGCTTAAACTTAAAATCTCTAACCAACTTATCTTTAAAAATTTTTTTATAAATAATAAAATATATACTATTTAAAAAATATTATAACGTACTGATTGTATATCACGTATCGATCGGATCGATCACCGATTCGTACAATATGATACGTGTGGTGCAGACCGTATCATATCGATTTGTTAAATCTTATTCTTTACGTGTTGTATCAAAATCGAACTCTTGCATATTTACCGGTGTAAGAATTTTATTTACAAATTTATTCTCACACATCAAAACGTACGTGCAAACCCTACCTACTTAAACCTCTCGTGCATCTCCTTAACAACTCATTTGTCGATCATCAAAACTAAAGGTGTTAAGTAACCATTTAAGGTACACCCCTTAAAAAAGGTGATTAATTGAACATTTGGTCTATTACACTTTCGAATGGATTCTTTAACAATTGTTATTAGTTAGAGGATAATTAATGTTTTAAACAACGATGACAACAACAACAATTGAACCACGTGTAACTACGAGGGCGACATGCATTTCTAGCTACACATTGACATGCAAGAAATTAAGGTACCATGCATACCTCATAAATGAATTAAAATAGTTGTACTATTTGAATTTTAATAAAGGTGTTAAAGTAATTAATTAATTCATCATGTAAATATTAATGCCTTGTGATTTTACGGAGATGTAAACTCATATATATATATATATATATATATATATATATATATATAGAGGTAAGGTACTTTGAAGATGGAAGAAGGTGAAAGAGGAAGAACGAGATGAACCCTTGCCAAGAACGAGAAGGATTTTAACTAGTAGATGGTTCGACTTTAGTTATTCAGATTGCTTGTATTTCTTCTAAATAATTCACCTAAAATAACAACCAAAACACATCGCAAGAGCTTAGTGGTAGATATACTTTAATGTTGAAAATGACATTAAATCTTCTATATGATCCTTTACATCTATAGGCAGTAGAGAGATGTATGCATGGTACTTTTGTCTAAAGAATTTATTCTAATTAGTTGTTGCCTAGGCGGTGGTTCATTCATAGGTGGTTCTATTAGTTTAGATAATATATAGTAACTAAAGGACCATTGCATATTAGTTTACAGGATTAAAGGACCATTGCATATTAATTTACAGAATTTTACTATCAAGAATCTTGCATTCAATAAATTCTTTAGACAAAAGCATCATACATACATATTCTCTCTACTGTCGTTAGATAAAAGGCAAATGATTAGGTGAGAGAATGGATATGACAGAAAGACTTATATAATATATATATATATATATATATATATATATATATATATGTGTGTGTGTGTGTGTGTGTGTGTGTGTGTGTGTGTGTGTGTGTGTGTGTGTAATGCCATGGATTTCTGATGGATCCTTTGCAGATCTTGTGAGATCTTTGCTGGATCTTTTGGTTTAGTTTCGTTGAGTTTCGGTTCGCTTTTTTAACTTTCGAGTTGAGTTTGATGAGCCGTGTGGGTTTTTCTCTCGTACTAGATACGGAACCCTACGGTGAGTTCATTTGTCAGTTCACCAACTCACGGATGCTACAACGACGATGTACTCTTCGAGCCGGTCGTTTCGACTATTTTTACGTATTTTTCTGAATTTGTTTCGACGCATTTTCGGAATTTTCGAAAATTAGGAAAACTTCCTAATTTCTTTTCTTTTTCTTTTCTTTCCTCTCTCCTCCCATCACATTCTCGCCGCCGTCTCTCTCTCTCCCATTTTCTCTCCTCTCGAGCCTCCTCGGCTCCGACTGCAGACGGGGTACCTAGAGGCGCGTGTTGGGGATGCTGTAGAGCTGACTGGGTGTGCGACGGTGTGAAGATGGCATGGTTTTGGCGCGATCTCGAACGGTGGATTCAAAGCCGATGTTTGAGCTCGTGGCGTGATTTTCGACGTGGTTTAGTCCTTTCGGGGCACGGTTTCTTCGGTAGAGGTAGGGTGACAGATCACTACTTCTTCCTCTCCGTTTTCCCTGTTATTGCACGTCGTTCGGCGCAGAAACGGTAGAGTTTGGGCTTGGTTTGCCTAAACCGTGACTTTCGTGGTTTGTAGGGTTCGCCGGAAAACGGGAACCATTTGTGGCTTAGTTAGTGTTGAATTGACCGCTGGGATGTCTGGATCTCATCCATACCAATTTTGTGTAGATTGGTGGTCATTCGAGGCCGGTAGGAGTCCGGGAACCTCGTTGACTCGTTTTGGGTGGATTCGTTAGAATCGCCCTGATCTGTCATTTTGATGCTTGCATGTGGGCTTTTTAACCTTCTAATGTTATTTTTCATCGTCTACGTGTGTTTCCCCTGCGCTTTGGCGTGAATGGGGCGTGGAACGGGCCGGTTTGGCCATTCCACTGTTTTCCCGCCGTGACCGGTGTAGCGGTCGTTCCAGGGACTGTCACATGGCCCTGACGGCCCTACGATAGACCGTCACAGCGTCTGGGCGATTATTAGTTCTTTTGGCTTTGGGAGTGTGACGGCCCAGGGGTGGCGCGTCACAACACCCTGACGCGTCTCGTGCAACGCGTTACGCCTATTTTGTCGTTTTATGCTTAGGTTAAGTCGGTTCCTCTGACGCGCTTGCCCCCGTGCGTCAGGTGAGTGTAACGCGCCTGCCCCAGGCCGTTACATTATGGTTGACTGACGTTGACCATTTGGGTGGTTCCCCTGACGCGCCTGCCCCAGGCCGTTACATTCTGTTTGACCGCGTTTAACTGTTTGAGTCGGTTCGCCTAACGGCTGTGCTCCTGTGCGTTAGGTTTGTGTAACGCGCCTGCCCCAGGCTGTTACACTTTGTTTTGGCTGAGTTGGGTGACTGCGTCGTTGGCTCTAACGGTCGCGCCCCCGCTCGTTAGGCGTTTGTAAAGCGTCTGGTCGGGACCGTTACATGCCTCTCATCCAGTTGCTTTCTTGATTTGAGCCGGTTGGCCTTGACGCGTCTGCCTTGTCGCGTTAGGTTGTGTAACGCGTCGGGTCTAGCGCGTTAGGTGTTGGCCCTGATGCGTCTGTCTGGCCGCGTTAGGTTGTGTAACGCGCCTGGTCTAGCACGTTACGTGGTTCGAGTTGTTTTGTTTTTGGTTTGTTGGCCCTGACGGCCCGGGTCGGGTGCGTCAGAGCAGCGTAACGCGCCTGGTGTAGGCCGTTACGTGCCTTATGTGTTTTAAGGGCGGTGTGTGTGACGGCTCTCTCGCCGACCGTCACGTTGCTGTAGTGCGTCTATTCTAGACCGCCACAGTTGGAGTGTAACGGCCTAGGACTAGACCGTCACATTCGTGTAACGGTCTAGGGGTGGTGCGTTACAGTCCTTGTGCTAAGATTTCTGTCGTTTCGGTTTCTGCTTGTCTTGGCTTGACCTTGTAGCCTGCCCATTTTCCCGTGGATGTCTCCTGACGTCCTATGAGGGATGAGACTACGTTGTAAGGTAGCCAGGAGTCTTCTTGCTTAAGGTAGGATCTCTTTCCAACTTTTGCATGTCCTTGTTTGGTTCCGGTCAACCCGGGGTGACCCAGTGGTTGATGGTTAACCGTGTGTGTGTCTCGACGGTTTTGTCTAATTCGAGACATTGGTTCTGGATGTCTTGAGGTAGTGCCTTACCTCGGTCTGCGTGTCCAGGCGTGCTGAGGGTTATTGGTGTTCCCTCAGGTCTCCGTGAGTCGTTTCCTACGAAGTGTCGTTTCTTCTGGCTTAGGATTAGACCGATTGGCGGCTTGTTCCGCTGTGTGTGACGATCTTGTCTCTTAGTCGTCCGACTCAAGGATCGTTGCGTGGTAGGTCTAATTGCCTGGTCCTGAGTCTGTTGGCGGTTGGTTAGCTGCCTTGGTGCTTCGTTGTGCGCGAGACAGGGCTTTCTTCGACTATCTGTGCTTTAGCACCTGTGTTTCAAAGTTCGTGCCTTGTGAGCCTCCACTACACGTAGCCCTAGGTCTTTGAGTGCCGACCCACCGGGAGTGGTGGAGGGGTGTTTCCCGTTATACGGTTTTTAAGCTAGTTCCGTGGGCCCCGGCCAACGGTAGCATCCTACCGAGGGGAATACTAGCTAGAGGCCTGGCCTAGGTAGTGGTCAGTGTGTGCACACGTGGTCAGGGGCCGAGGACTTGCACCGACGGGCGTGACCCTGACTAGTCACTCGCAGTTGTGGTACTGCGGTCCTGTGTCCGTAGTTGCCGTTCTTCCTTGGGACTGTTGTTCCTTGGACCTGGTTCTTGGTGTGTCCGGTCTCCGTCGTCCTCGAGACGATTTTGTAGACGTGACACTTGTGGTGCAGCGTAAGACGTTAGTGGACGCATCTGGCTGTTCTCCTAGTGGGAGGGTGCTCCTATCACTTGGGCTGTGACTCTCGGCGTTTCTTGCTCGTCGTGACCTTTCCGAGTTAGCCCTCTCGTGGCCCTACTCGAGGTCAGTGTTCTGTCGCCTGAATGACGCTCTGGTCGTGCGTGGGGCAGTGTGCACGACGTTCTAGTCGTGTCTGTCTGTGTCGTCTGTCTAGGTCTTTTCTAGACTTTGCCTGTTGTTTGGCTTGCTTTCTGGATGACGGGATGGTAAGGCCCGACCGTGCGAGTTCAGGATTGACCTTTCCGCTAGTCCTGCTTGGAGTAGTTTGGGGTGCCGAGGTTAGTTCGGCAGCCGCTTGTTTGGTGCGGGTTCTTCTCCCCCTTTCCTGCTTGTTCCCTATTCCTGCTACCCATCTGTTCTTTTACAGCTTCTAGTAGTAGTTTTACAGCTTTGTAGTGTAGCTTTTCCTGCTTTGCTACACTTGCTGTTTCTGTTGCTTCTGTGTTCTGCGTGTTTTCAGTGGGGGTTCGCGTGACCCCTACTGAGCCTCTGTTTGGAGACTCACCCCTGCTTTTCAGGTGGGCGCCGTCTCTGTTCGTTGGTCCCTGGCGTGGCGTGTTCGTAGCTGCCAGCTGTACCTGCGTTGGGTTTCTCCCGACCTCAGTGTACGTTCTTTTCCTGTTGCATGTACTTGTCTTTCGTTCTGGTCTGGACTCTGGTGTATAATTGTTAATTTGAAACTGTTAATTAAAATGTAATTTTATTTCTGCTACTTTAGCAATCCAATCTAATGAAATTTAATTGCTTAATGTACTACCTCTGTGGCTTCAATGTACTCTACACATGCCTTTTTCCCTTCGGAGCTTTCCTGCTCTTGGGAGGCCTCGCGGGTTCCATGTGATATCACGTGTATTCGGTAGTCCTACCGGGTGCATCTGGTAACCGGAATCCGGGTCGCTACAGCTTGGTATCAGAGCAGTGTTCTGAGATATTCAGAGTTCTTTTCTGAGCTATCAGAGCTTTGTTGTGTGAAGTAGATGGGAATCCGAGATATTACAGTATCCAGAGTCCTTAAGTCCAGTACAGGCTTTTGTTGGCTTAGGTGTTGCGATGATTTATTGTGTTATTTTCTCCATGTGTTGTTCCGGTTGCTGTTGACCTTTGGCCTTGGTTTGATGACCGTACACGTTCTCACGTTGTTTTGGTCGTCTTGGCTGGAGTTTGATCAGCTCCTGATGTGTTCTGCTTCTGTTGAAGTGCTCGATTTGATTCCGTGGTTGAGAAGTTGCTCAGGCAAACTAGGATTTTCCCTTCTTGTCGTGGTTGAGCTTTTCGTGGTTGAGCTAATTGCTTCTTGTCCCTTCTGGTGGAATCTTTTCGAGATTTGCCTTGGAATTGCTGTCTTGGCGATGCTTTTGTCCTGTGTCTGCTTAAGTGTGGACAATTTTGTTTTGAGCCCGATCTACTCCTTGTCTTACGGTTGCTTGGCTTTGGACTCCATTATGGTGTTAAGAGTTGTTGTGTACCGTATTTGTCGTGCCATGTCCAGCGGCCGATGTATTGTGAGGGCTCATTTATCATTTTTAGGGCGTGAAGGTAAGATGAGATTAGCCTTTTCTTGGGCTTTGTGCTGAAGCTGCTACTCTTCTTCCTTGCACTTAGGCTTCTTGTGATCGGTTGTTCGCTGGATCGGTACTCTTGGCGTGTTACGTTGCGGTTTTTCTGGAATTGCGATGGCGCCGAGTGTGTGCTGAGGAGCGGATACCGAGGTTTTTTCTGGTGCCTATGTGCATTGTTGAGTGTGCAGCTGAAGCGTGTGGGTTGGCTACCCATTGTTCGAGAGATCTGTTTCTTCTCGATGTGACTTCATCTTGGCTTCTTGTGCCTTGATGTCGTCTGTTGCCGTGCTGCTGCTGGAGTTATTCTGGTGTTGGCATTGGCATTTGCGAGTATTGGGGAATTTGTTGGCATTCCTTGCTGATTGAGTACCCTCTGCTCTGTATGTGTTCTCTTGGGTGTTGTGCTCTCGAGGCGTGTTCGTAGTCCTTGAGGTGCACTCCCCGATATTGTTGTTTCTTATTATCGTGGGTCTTTTAGTGGTGAGCAGTCTGATGCGTGACCTGTCTCTTGTGGTCATGTGTTTAGCTGCTCTTGTGCCTTGATGTGACCATGCTTGCAGTTGTGTTCCGTGGTTCTGTGTTCTGTACGGAGCCGGGATCCTGCAGGTGCTGTTGTTGTCGTTTGATCACTATTTTTCTATGATTTTGTGTCTCTGCTGTGGACTGTGATCTTGTCAGTTAGCTTGCTGTGCTCCCTTTTCTTGGGTAGAGTTAGATTGCGACTTGATCAGATGTGATATCTGAGTGAGTGCTGACTTGGTTGTGTTTGTGGTCCGGTGCTGTTGTCATTGGCGTCCTGTGTGCCAGGTGTTCCCTGTCACCTTTGGCACTGAAGCTGATGATGTGGTCGAGCTGTCAGCTGTGAGGACTATGTCTCCTTGTGTAAGTTGTTGCTTGCCGTGCCGTTGTTGTGTTCCACGGTTTTGGTCGTCTGTTGTTGTGGCAGTCGTGTCTCCATTTCTGGTGAGACGTAAGCGACGTTGCCTCATTTCGGAGGTGTTGGACTTGAGTTCACTTGTGTCGTGCCCGCTCCAGAGCGTGTGCTCATGATTATAATCTGACGGTGTTCCTCTAAGCTGTGTTTCTCGAGAATTGTGTTGTTTTTGTTGTTGCGCTGTTGAGTTGTTCTTCCCTGCTTATCCTTGCTAGTCCTTAATTTCGAGGGTGAAATTTCTTAAAGGAAGGGAGGATGTAATGCCCTGAATTTCTACTGGATCCTTTGCAGATCTTGTGGGATCTTTGCTGGATCTTTCGGTTTGGTTTCGTTGAATTTCGGTTCGCTTTTGTAGCTTCCGAGTTGAGTTTGACGAGCCGTGTGGGTTTTTCTCTCGTACTAGCTACGGAACCCTACGGTGAGTTCATTTGTCAATTCACCAACTCGCGGATGTTACAGCGACGATGTACTCTTCGAGCCGGTCGTTTCGACTATTTTTTCGTATTTTTCTGAATTTATGCATTTTCGGCGCATTTTCGGAATTTTCGAAAATTAGGAAAATTTCCTAATTTCTTTTCTTTTTCTTTTCTTTCCTCTCTCCTCCCATCTCATTCTCGCCGCCCTCTCTCTCTCTCTCTCTCCCATTTTCTCTCCTCTCGAGCCTCCTCGGCTCCGGCTACAGATGGAGAACCTAGAGGCGCGTGTTGGGGATGCTGTGGAGCTGACTGGGTGTGCGACGGAGTGAAGATGGCATGGTTTTGGCGCGATCCCGAACGGTGGATTCAAAGCTGATGTTTGAGCTCGCGGCGTGGTTTTCGGCGTGGTTTAGTCCTTTGGGGCACGGTTTCTTCGGTGGAGGTAGGGTGATGGATCACTATTTCTTCCTCTCCGTTTTTCCTGCCATTACACGTCGTTCGGTGAGGAAACGGTCGAGTTTGGGCTTGGTTTGCCTAAACCGTGACTTTCGTGGTTTGTAGGGTTCGCCGGAAAACGGCAACCATTTGCGGCTTAGTTAGTGTTGAATTGACCGCTAGGATGTCTGGATCCCATCCATACCAATTTTGTGTAGATTGGTGGTCATTCGAGGCCGATAGGAGTCCGGGAATCTCGTTGACTCGTTTTGGGTGGATTCGTTAGAATCGCCCCGATCTGTTGTTTTGATGCTTGCATATGGGCTTTTTAGCCTTCTAATGTTATTTTTCATCGTCTACGTGTGTTTCCCCTGCGCTTCAGCGTGAATGGGGCGTGGAACGGGCCGGTTTGGCCATTCCACTGTTTTCCCGCCGTGACCGGTGTAGCGGTCGTTCCAGGGACCGTCACATGGCCCTGACGGCCCTACGATAGACCGTCACAGCGTCTGGGCGATTATTAGTTCTTTTGGCTTTGGGAGTGTGACGGCCCAGGGGTGGCGCGTCACAACACCCTGACACGTCTCGTGCAACGCATTACGCCTATTTTGTCATTTTATGCTTGGGTTAAGTCGGTTCCTCTGACGCGCTTACCCCCGCGCGTCAGGTGAGTGTAACGCGCCTGTCCCAGGCTGTTACATTCTGGTTGACTGACGTTGACCATTTGGGCGGTTCCCCTGACGCGCCTGCCCTAGCGCGTCAGGTGTGCGTAACGCGCCTGCCCCAGGCCGTTACGTTCTATTTGACCGCGTTTGACTGTTTGAGTCGGTTCGCCTAACGGCTGTGCTCCTGTGCGTTAGGTTTGTGTAACGCGCCTGCCCCAGGCCGTTACACTTTGTTTTGGCTGAGTTGGGTGGCTGCGTCGTTGGCTCTAACGGCCGTGCCCCCGCGCGTTAGGCCTTTATAACGCGTCCGGTAGGGACCATTACATGCCTCTCAACCAGTTGCTTTCTTGATTTGAGCCAGTTGGCCCTGACGCGTCTGTCTTGCCGCGTTAGGTTGTGTAACGCGCCGGGTCTAGCGCGTTAGGTGTTGGCCCTGACACGTCTGTCTGGCCGCGTTAGGTTGTGTAACGCGCCTGGTCTAGCGCGTTACGTGGTTCGAGTTGTTTTGTTTTCGGTTTGTTGGCCCTGACGGCCCGGGTCGGGTGCGTCAGAGCAGCGTAACACGCCTGGTGTAGGCCGTTACGTGCCTTGTGTGTTTTAAGGGCGGTGTGTGTGACGGCTCTCTCGCCGACCGTCACGTTGCTGTAGCGCGTCTGTTCTAGACCGCCACAGTTGGAGTGTAACGGCCTAGGACTAGACCGTCACATTCGTGTAACGATCTAGGGGTGGTGCGTTACAGTCCTTATGCTTCGATTTCTGTTGTTTCGGTTTCTGCTTGTCTTGGCTTGACCTTGTAGCCTGCCCATTTTCCCGTGGATGTCTCCTGACGTCCTATGAGGGCTAAGACTACGTTGTAAGGTAGCCAGGAGTCTTCTTGCTTGAGGTAGGATCTCTTTCCTACTTTTGCATGTCCTTGTTTGGTTCCGGTCAACCCGGGATGACCCAGAGGTTGACGGTTAACCGTGTGTGTCTCGACGGTTTTGTCCAGTTCGAGACATTGGTTCTGGATGCCTTGAGTGTTAGAAATATGGAGTACCCAGACGAGGAGGACAACCAGCAGAGGAGGAAGAAGGAGAGAAGAAGAATCACACAAGAACACAGGGATTTTTTACGTGGTTCGGAGGCAAGATGCCTTCCTACATCCACGGCCGCAACAGGATTCCACTAAGATAATCACAGACTGGTTACAATACAAGGAGAGAGCCCATCCTTTTATACTATGAGATTAGGGCGTCATAAGTCAGGGCATTAAGGACAATAATACCCCTGATCAACAGAAATCCTCTTCCGGGATACATCAGACGCGTATGCTCGCCTGTCCCCCCGGATGCTCTCCTGGGACCGAGTATGCCCTCCAGCGACTGCAGATGCTCCCCCACCATCAGTCAGATCAATGCATTGCCAAGACAATGCATCGACGCATTGCCAATGTAAGGTCGACGCACTCCAAGTGATATCGACTTGCCTTGAACCCACAATGCATGCTTCCCTGACGCCAGTGATGCTCTCCAGAGACAATGAATGCCCTCCAGAGACAGCATGTGCTTCCCTGCTAGAACCCAGACAGCATATGCTCCCCTGAAGCAGTGATTACTCCCCTGGCACTTAAGGATGCTCCCCTAGAGCAGCGATTGCTTCCCTGGCACTGAAGGATGCTCCCCAGAGGCAGAGGATGCGCTCCTGAGGCAGAGTGTGATCCCGTGCAGAGGCGCACGATGAAGAGTTCTGACTCCACACTCTAACAATCTCCCACTTGGAGTCTGAACTCCAAATAAAGCAAACATCCCAATGTATTAACCCTGCTCAATATAATAATGGAAATACTGCTACGACATCCCTCCATTAATCATCCATAGAGGCCAACTGAGGCTTTGCACAGCCTCGGTTTCTCTGTGATCACCACCTTGGTTAACATGTCTGCTGGATTCTCTGCACCAAGTATTTTCTCCAGCAGCAAAACATCATCTTCAAGCAGACCACGAATGAAGTGATATTTCAGTTGTATGTGCTTAGTCCTTGCATGAAAGACTGCGTTCTTGGCAAGGTGAATTGCACTTTGACTGTCACAAAATAACACACTATTGCTTTGTTCCTTGCCCAACTCCTTCAGAAAATTTTTCAGCTATACCATCTCTTTGCTAGCTTCAGAGATAGCTACATACTCTGCTTCTGTTGTTGAGAGAGCAACAACCTTCTGAAGTTTTGAAATCCAACTCACTGCAGTGCCACCCAAGGTGTAAACATAGCCAGTGGTACTTCTTATGGTGTCCAGATCACCACCAAGATCTGAATCAACAAAACCTTGTAAGATAACATCACTTTTCCTAAAACAAAGTGATTTGCCTGAGGTGCCTTTTAGGTATCTCAGAATCCATTTCACTGCCTCCCAGTGTTGCTTGCCCGGATCTGTCATATGTCCGTACACAACTCCCACTGCATGTGCTATATCCGGCCTGGTACAAATCATGGCATACATCAGACTTCCTACAACTGATGCATAAGAAATTTTTTTCATGGACTCATGCTCTTCAGCAGACTTTGGTGACTGCTCTTTAGACAGCTTGAAGTGACTTGCCAAAAGAGTGCTAACAGGTTTTGCATCCTGCATGTTGAATCTGCCCAACACCTTCTGGATGTAACCTTCTTGAGATAGCTTCACAATACCAACTGTTCTATCCCTCACAATTCTCATCCCAAGAATTTGCTTTGCTGCTCCTAAGTCCTTCATAGAAAATTCCTTTGATAATTATATTTTTAGATTGTTAATCTCTGTCATACTTGATCCTGCAATAAGCATATCATCCACGTACAACAACAATATGATATAACAATTATCAAACTTCTTAAGATAACAACAATGGTCCATATTGCATCTAATGAAACCATTGTTACATATGAATCCATCAAACTTCTTGTACCATTGTCTGAGGGCTTGTTTCAGACCATACAAACTTTTCTTGAGCTTGCACACAAGGTTTTCTTTGCTTGGGATTGAAAACCCTTCTGGTTGCAACATGTAGATGTCTTCCTCCAAGTCACCATGGAGAAAGGCTGTCTTCACATCTAGTTGCTCTAAATGTAAGTTCTCAGCAGCAACAATGCTCAACACCAGTCTAATAGTGGTTAGTTTCACAACTGGAGAAAAGATCTCAGTGTAGTCTATACCTTCCTTCTGCTGGAAGCCCTTCACTACCAACCTTGCTTTGTACCTCTTACTGCCATCAGGTTCATCTTTGACTCTGTAAACCCACTTGTTATGCAATGCCTTCTTATTCTTAGGGAGTTTAGTTAGATCCCAAGTCTGATTCTTTTACAATGAGTTCATCTCATCTTTCATGGCTAACTCCCACTTAACAGAATCTGTAACCTGCATTGCTTCATCATAACACTCGGGTTCACCTTCGTCAGTCAACAGTAGGTAATGCAAAGATGGAGAATACCTTTGGGTAGGCCTAGGTATTCTTACAGATCTTCTCAGTTGTACCGGTGTACAAGGTTGTGCTTCTATTTTAGATACATCATGTATCTTATCATTCACATCATCTTGTGAAATTTCTTCTAGCTCAACCTGTCCACCATTCTCATTTATTTCCTGCACTGTCAGATTCTACAACAGCCCTGTCTTTGTACAAGACATTTTCATTGAATATAACATTTTTCCTTCTGAGAATTTTTCGATCTTCATCATCCCAAAATCGATATCCAAACTCATCAGAACCATATCCAATAAAAAAGCACTTTATAGACTTAGCATCTAGCTTATCCCTGTCATTAGAATCTACATGCACATATGAAACACAGCCAAAGACTCTCAAGTGTGAAAGATTTACCTCTTTCCCTGTCCAGGCCTCCTCTGGAATTTCACCATCTAAAGGGACAGATGGTCCTCGGTTTATCAAGAAAGCTGCTATGTTAATTGCATCTGCCCAAAATATTTTTGGCAGTCCGGCATGTATCCTCATACTCCTACTCCGTTCATTCAAGATTCTGTTCATGCGCTCGGCAACTCCATTCTGCTGTGGCGTTCATGGAACAGTTCTTTCCATCCTGATACCACTAGCTGCACAAAATTCCTTGAATTCTTTGTTGTCATACTCTCCACCATTGTCTGATCTCAGACACTTCACTTTCAAACCTGTCTCATTCTCTACAAGGGTCTTCCAATTTTTGAAAGTAACAAATACATCAGATTTCCTTTTCACAAAATAAACCCATACCTTGCGAGTAGAGTCATCAATGAAAGTGATATAGTAGAGTGAGCCTCCAAGAGATGGTACTGGTGAAGGACCCCATACATCTGTATGTACAAGCTCTAGCTTCTGTGTCTTCAAAGTTCTAACTATCTTTGAGAATGTAACCTTCTTTTGCTTCCCAAAAATGCAGTCTTCACAAAGACCAACTTCCACAGATTTCAAGCCAGACAATTTTCCTTTTGACAGTAGTACCTTCATCCCTTTCTCACTCATGTGACCAAACCTGCAGTGCCATATATTGGAGTCAACTCCTGAATTTGCCACTGCCACTATATCTTTGTTGTTGCTAGTCATGTAGAGAGTATCCATCTTGTTGCCTCGTGCTATAATCATAGCAACTTTGGTGATCTTCCAAGATCCACCCATAAAGGTTGTGACATAACTTTCATCATCAAGCTGTCCAACAGATATCAAGTTCCTCTTCAAGCCAGGTACATGCCTTACATTTTTTAACTTTCACAAAGTGCCATTTGTGGTCCTTACATTGACATCACACTTCCCCACAATATCTAAAGGCTCATCATCAGCAAGATAAACCTTCCCAAAGTTTCCAGCAACATAATTTTGCATACTTTCTTTATGTGAGGTAGAGTGAAACGACGCACCTGAGTCAAGAATCCATGACTCTAAAGGAGTGTCAACACAAAGAACTAAAGCATCTTGAACTTGCTCTGCTGTAGTTAGACTCTTCATTATGATTTTTCTTCTTTGGAGCCTTGCAATCTTTCTTTAAGTGCCCCTTTTTACCACAATTCCAGCACCCATCACCACCAAACTTTGATTGACCTTTCTTCTTGGACCTAGATCTGCTCCTATTTTGACCCCGCTGTTTTATTCTTCCCCTGCTCTCTGTATTCAAGGCAGAACCTGAGACTTCACCTGATTCCCTTCTGCGAATATCTTCGCTTAGAATCAGGTCACGAACCTCATTAAGCTTCAACTTGCTCGAACTGGAAGAACTACTTAGAGCTGTCACAGTTGCACCCCAACTTTCAGGTAAGGAGGATAAAAGAATCAAGGCCCTAATCTCATCATCAAAGTTTATTTCTACAGAACTCAACTGAGTTGTAATCACATTGAATTCATTGATGTGGTCTGTAACAGAAGCACCTTCGGCCATCTTCAGATTAAATAAACGACGCATCAAATATACCTTGTTTGAAGCCGAGGGTTTTTCATACATATTTGATAGCGCCTTCATCAATCTTGCCGTGGTCTTCTCGTTCACGATGTTGAAGGCGACGTTTCTGGCCAACGTCAAGCGAATAACTCCGAGTGCTTGTCTGTCTAGTAGATCCCAATCTTCCTTCTTCATCCCTGCCGGCATCGTTCCAAGAAGCGGCTCATGCAGCTTCTTCTGATACAAGTAGTCTTCGATCTGCATCTTCCAGAAACCGAAGTCCTTGCCATCGAACTTGTCGATCCTCACCTTTCCTTCATCCGTCGCCATTACTCCCACTACTCCCTCGAACCAGAACAAGGCTCTGATATCAGTTGTTAGGGATATGGAGTACCCAGACGAGGAGGACAACCAGCAGAGGAGGAAGAAGGAGAGAAGAAGAATCACACAAGAACACACAGGGATTTTTTACGTGGTTCGGAGGCAAGATGCCTTCCTACGTCCACGGTCGCAACAGGATTCCACTAAGATAATCACAGACTGGTTACAATACAAGGAGAGAGCCCATCCTTTTATACTATGAGATTAGGGCGTCATAAGTCAGGGCATTAAGGACAATAATACCCCTGATCAACAGAAATCCTCTTCCGGGATACATCAGACGCGCATGCTCGCCTGTCCCCCCGGATGCTCTCCTGGGACCGAGTATGCCCTCCAGCGACTGCAGATGCTCCCCCACCATCAGTCAGATCAATGCATTGCCAAGACAATGCATCGACGCATTGCCAATGCAAGGTCGACACACTCCAAGTGATATCGACTTGCCTTGAACCCACAATGCATGCTTCCCTGACGCTAGTGATGCTCTCCAAAGACAATGAATGCCCTCCAGAGACAGCATGTGCTTCCCTGCTAGAACCCAGACAGCATATGCTCCCCTGGAGCAGTGATTGCTCCCCTGGCACTGAAGGATGCTCCCCTGGAGTAGCGATTGCTTCCCTGGCACTGAAGGATGCTCCCCAGAGGCAGAGGATGCGCTCCTGAGGCAGAGTGTGATCCCGTGCAGAGGCGCACGATGAAGAGTTCTGACTCCACACTCTAACAATCTCCCACTTGGAGTCTGAACTCCAAATAAAGCAAACATCTCAATGTATTAACCCTGCTCAATATAACAATGGAAATACTGCTACGACATCCCTCCATTAATCATCCATGGAGGCCAACTGAGACTTTGCACAGCCTCAGTTTCTCTGTGGTCACCACCTTGGTTAACATGTCTGCTGGATTCTCTGCACCAAGTATTTTCTCCAGCAGCAAAACATCATCTTCAAGCAGACCACGAATGAAGTGATATTTCAGTTGTATGTGCTTAGTCCTTGCATGAAAGACTGCGTTCTTGGCAAGGTGAATTGCACTTTTACTGTCACAAAATAACACACTATTGCTTTGTTCCTTGCCCAACTCCTTCAGAAAATTTTTCAGCCATACCATCTCTTTGCTAGCTTCAGAGATAGCTACATACTCTGCTTCTGTTGTTGAGAGAGCAACAACCTTCTGAAGTTTTGAAACCCAACTCACTGCAGTGCCACCCAAGGTGTAAACATAGCCAGTGGTACTTCTTCTGGTGTCCAGATCACCACCAAGATCTGAATCAACAAAACCTTGTAAGATAACATCACTTTTCCTGAAACAAAGTGATTTACCTTAGGTGCCTTTTAGGTATCTCAGAATCCATTTCACTGCCTCCCAGTGTTGCTTGCCCGGATCTGCCATATGTCTGCACACAACTCCCACTGCATGTGCTATATCCGACCTGGTACAAATCATGGCATACATCAGACTTCCTACAACTGATGCATAAGGAATTTTCTTCATGGACTCATGCTCTTCAGCAGACTTTGGTGACTGCTCTTTAGACAGCTTGAAGTGACTTGCCAAAGGAGTGCTGACAGGTTTTGCATCCTGCATGTTGAATCTGCCCAACACCTTCTGGATGTAACCTTCTTGAGATAGCTTCACAATACCAGCTGTTCTATCCCTCATAATTCTCATCCCAAGAATTTGCTTTGCTGCTCCTAAGTCCTTCATAGAAAATTCCTTTGATAATTGTATTTTCAGATTGTTAATCTCTGTCATACTTGATCATGCAATAAGCATATCATCCACGTACAACAACAATATGATATAACAATTATCAAACTTCTTAAGATAACAACAATGGTCCATATTGCATCTAATGAAACCATTGTTACATATGAATCCATCAAACTTCTTGTACCATTGTCTGGGGGCTTGTTTCAGACCATACAAACTTTTCTTGAGCTTGTACACAAGGTTTTCTTTGCTTGGGACTGAAAACCCTTCTGGTTGCAATATGTAGATGTCTTCCTCCAAGTCACCATGGAGAAAGGATGTCTTCACATCTAGTTGCTCTAAATGTAAGTTCTCAGTAGCAACAATGCTCAACACCAGTCTAATAGTGGTTAGTTTCACAACTGGAGAAAAGATCTCAGTGTAGTCTATACCTTCCTTCTGCTGGAAGCCCTTCACTACCAACCTTGCTTTGTACCTCTTACTGCCATCAGGTTCATCTTTGACTCTGTAAACCCACTTGTTATGCAATGCCTTCTTGTTCTTAGGGAGTTTAGTTAGCTCCCAAGTTTGATTCTTTTACAATGAGTTCATCTCATCTTTCATGGCTAACTCCCACTTAACAGAATCTGTAACCTGCATTGCTTCATCATAACACTCGGGTTCACCTTCGTCAGTCAACAGTAGGTAATGCAAAGATGGAGAATACCTTTGTGTAGGCCTAGGTATTCTTGTAGATCTTCTCAATTGTACCGGTGTACAAGGTTGTGCTTCTATTTCAGATACATCCTGTATCTTATCATTCACATCATCTTGTGAAATTTCTTCTAGCTCAACATGTCCACCATTCTCATTTTGTTTCCCTTCACTGTCAGATTCTACAACAGCCCTGTCTTTGTACAAGACAATTTCATTGAATATAACATTTTTCCTTCTGAGAATTTTTCGATTTTCATCATCCCAAAATCGATATCCAAACTCATCAGAACCATATCCAATAAAAAAGTACTTTATAGACTTAGCATCTAGCTTATCCCTGTCATTAGAATCTACATGCATATATGAAACACAGTCAAAGACTCTCAAGTGTGAAAGATTTACCTCTTTCCCTGTCCAGACCTCCTCTGGAATTTCACCATCCAAAGGGACAGATGGTCCTCGGTTTATCAAGAAAGCTGCTGTGTTAATTACATTTGCCCAAAATATTTTTGGCAGTCCGGCATGTATCCTCATACTCCTACTCCGTTCATTCAAGGTTCTGTTCATGCGCTCGGTAACTCCATTCTGCTGTGGCATTTTTGGAACAGTTCTTTCCATCCTGATACCACTAGCTGCACAAAAGTCCTTGAATTCTTTGTTGTCATACTCTCCACCATTGTCTGATCTCAAACACTTCACCTTCAAATCTGTCTCATTCTCTACAAGGGTCTTCCAATTTTTGAAAGTAACAAATACATCAGATTTCCTTTTCAAAAAATAAACTCATACCTTGCGAGTAGAGTCATCAATGAAAGTGACATAGTAGAGTGAGCCTCCAAGAGATGGTACTGGTGAAGGACCCCATACATCTGTATGTGCAAGCTCTAGCTTCTGTGTCTTCAAAGTTCTAACTATCTTTGAGAATGTAACCTTCTTTTGCTTCCCAAAAATACAGTCTTCACAAAGACCAACTTCCACAGATTTCAAGCCAGACAATTTTCCTTTTGACAGCAATACCTTCATCCCTTTCTCACTCATTTGACCAAGCCTGCAATGCCATATATTGGAGTCAACTCCTGAATTTGCCACTGCCACTATATCTTTGTTGTTACTAGTCATGTAGAGAGTACCCATCTTGTTACCTCGTGCTATAATCATAGCACCTTTGGTGATCTTCCAAGATCCACCCATAAAGGTTGTGACATAACCTTCATCATCAAGCTGTCCAACAGATATCAAGTTCCTCTTCAAGCCAGGTACATGCCTTACATTTTTTAACTTCCACAAAGTGCCATTTGTGGTCCTTACATTGACATCACCCTTCCCCACAATATCTAAAGGCTCATCATCAGCAAGATAAACCTTCCCAAAGTTTCCAGCAACATAATTTTGCATATTTTCTTTATGTGAGGTAGAGTGAAACGACGCACCTGAGTCAAGAATCCATGACTCTAAAGGAGTGTCAACACAAAGAACTAAAGCATCTTGAACTTGCTCTGCTGTAGTTGCATTGGCAGACTCTTCATTATGGTTTTTCTTCTTTGGAGCCTTGCAATCTTTCTTTAAGTGCCCCTTTTTACCACAATTCCAGCACCCATCACCACCAAACTTTGATTGACCTTTCTTCTTGGACCTAGATCTGCTCCTATTTTGACCTTTCTTCTTGGACCTAGATCTGCTCCTTTTTACCACAAGAACACACAGGGATTTTTTACGTGGTTCAGAGGTAAGATGCCTTCCTACGTCCACGGCCGCAACAAGATTCCACTAAGATAATCATATACTGGTTACAATACAAGGAGAGAGCCCATCCTTTTATACTAGGAGATTATGGCGTCATAAGTCAGGGCATTAAGGACAATAATACCCCTGATCAACAGAAATCCTCTTCCGGGATACATCAGACGCGCATGCTCGCATGTCCCCCCGGATGCTCTCCTGGGACCGAGTATGCCCTCCAGCGACTGCAGATGCTCCCCCACCATCAGTCAGATCAATGCATTGCCAAGACAATGCGTCGACGCATTGCCAAGGCAAGGTCGACGCACTCCAAGTGATATCGTCTTGCCTTGAACCCACAATGCATGCTTCCCTGACGCCAGTGATGCTCTCCAGAGACAATGAATGCCCTCCAGAGACAGCATGTGCTTCCCTGCTAGAACCCAGACAGCATATGCTCCCCTAGAGCAGCGATTGCTCCCCTGGCACTGAAGGATGCTCCCCTGGAGCAGCGATTGCTTCCCTGGCACTGAAGGATGCTCCCCAGAGGCAGAGGATGCGCTCCTGAGGCAAAGTGTGATCCTGTGCAGAGGCGCACGATGAAGAGTTCTGGCTCCACACTCTAAGATTGAGGTAGTGCCTTACCTCGGTCTGCGTGTCCAGGCGTGCTGAGAGTTCTTGGTGTTCCCTCAGGTCTCCGTGAGTCGTTTCCTGCGGAGTGTCATTTCTTCTGGCTTAGGATTAGACCGATTGGCGGCTTGTTCCGCTGTGTGTGACGATCTTACCTCTGAGTCGTCTGACTCAAGGATCGTTACGTGGTAGGTCTAATTGCCTGGTCCTGAGTCTGTTGGCGATTGGTTAGCTGCCTTGGTGCTTCGTTGTGCGCGAGACAGGGCTTTCTTCGACTGTCTGTGCTTTAGCACCTGTGTTTCAGAGTTCGTGCCTTGTGAGCCTCCACTAGTCGTAGCCCTAGGCCTTTGAGTGCCGACCCACCGGGAGTGGTGGAGGGGTGTTTCCCGTTTTACGGTTTTTAAGCTAGTTCCGTGGGCCCCGGCCAACGGTAGCGTCCTACCGAGAGGAATACTAGCTAGAGGCCTGGCCTAGGTAGTGGTCAGTGTGTGCACACGTGGTCAGGGGCCGAGGACTTGCGCCGACGGGCGTGACCCTGACTAGTCACTCGCAGTTGTGGTACTGCGGTCCTGTGTCCGTAGTTGCCGTTCTTCCTTGGGACTGTTGTTCCTTGGACCTGGTTCTTGGTGTGTCCGGTCTCCGTCGTCCTCGAGACGATTTTGTAGACGTGACACTTGTGATGCAGCGTAAGACGTCAGTGGACGCATCTGGCTGTTCTCCTAGTGGGAGGGTGCTCCTATCACTTGGGCTGTGACTCTCGGCGTTTCTTGCGCGTCGTGACCTTTCCGAGTTAGCCCTCTCGTGGCCCTACTCGAGGTCAGTGTTCTGTCGCCTGCATGACGCTCTGGTCGTGCGTGGGGCAGTGTGCACGACGTTCTAGTCGTGTCTATCTGTGTCATCTGTCTAGGTCTTTTCTAGACTTTGCCTGTTGTTTGGCTTGCTTTCTGGATGACGGGATGGTAAGGCCCGACCGTGCGAGTTCGGGATTGACCTTTCCGCTAGTCCTACTTGGAGTAGTTTGGGGTGTCGAGGTTAGTTCGGCAGTCGCTTGTTTGGTGCGGGTTCTTCTCCCCCTTTCCTGCTTGTTCCCTACTCCTGCTACCCGTCTGTTCCTTTACAGCTTCTAGTAGTAGTTTTACAGCTTTGTAGTGTAGCTTTTCCTGCTTTGCTACACTTGCTGTTTCTGTTGCTTCCGTGTTCTACGTGTTTTCAGTGGGGGTTCGCATGACCCCTACTGAGCCTCTGTTTGGAGACTCACCCCTGCTTTTCAGGTGGGCGCCGTCTCTGTTCGTTGGTCCCTGGCGTGGCGTGTTCGTAGCTGCCAACTGTACCTACGTTGGGTTTCTCCTGACCTCAGTGTACGTTCTTTTCCTGTTGCTTGTACTTGTCTTTCGTTATGGTATGGACACTAGTGTATAATTGTTAATTTGAAACTATTAATTAAAATGTAATTTTATTTCTGCTACTTTAGCAATCCAATCTAATGAAATTTAATTGCTTACTGTACTACCTCTGTGGCTTCAATGTACTCTACACATGCCTTTTTCCCTTCGGAGCTTTCCCGCTCTTGGGAGGCCTCGCGGGTTCCATGTGGTATCACGTGTATTCGGTAGTCCTACCGGGTGCATCTGGTATCTGGAATCCGGGTCGCTACATATATATATATATATATATATATATATTGAGGAGGGTAAAATCGACATGACCCATGCGCGGCCCATTGACACTAGGCATGCATCGGCCCAAGGTCCGTAACGCACATGATGGACCCTCGACGACCACGGCCCACGATAGGTGACCCAATAAGGCCAGCCATCGGATTCGCCAGCCCACGAAGGGCATCAACCCGGGTATATCGGATGCCGGACGACCCTCCGGTGATCGAACGTTAGGCTCACTATCATCGGCCTCGACTCTAATAAAGGCGAGCACGCCTCACGTGTAACGACCCGAGATCCGAGTACCGGAAATGAACCGGTGCGACTCGAACCTCGGCCCGCCACTCACTAGCCCGAAGACTCGGAAGGGTTAAAGGATGGTGTGGGAGCACAAAAGAAGCTGAAATAACTGTAAAGATAGCACAATAACAAAGTAATAGTGCAGAAAATTAAATAAATACTAAACTGCTACATTGTCCAGTGTATCTCATGTCCAAATTAAGTACAGTCAACAGAAAGAAAAGTACAAGGACAGCTCCTCGTACCGACACTGACTCACGGTGACAACAGCCAAACCACGCCACTCCCTGGGGTCCCCATGGCACCCACGTGTAGCCCCCACATGATGCCCGGCATCAGTTGGACCGCAAGTCGGCACGGGGATCGAGGTCCACTCCCTCGGGAATTGAATCGGCAAGAAATAAACTCCGGTTGGACAGAACACAGGTGGCGGTCCACTCTGGACCGTCCCTGGAAAAAATGGTCAGATGCTGGACCGTCCCAAAGAGAGGCGGTCCGCTCTGGACCGCAGGAGAAGACCAGGCGGTCACATATAGGGCCGCCATACCTCAGAAGAAAAATGATCTCCTGCCGACCGTTTGAAACATAGGCGGTCCACCACAGGGCTGTCACAAGCCATAAAATGCCCCCATCGGGACCGCAAGGCCAACCGACATCAAAAAGGGGAAACGGTCACCATGTGACTGTTGAACCTTAAAACGGTCTCCCTGTGGACCACAAGGCAGGGCTAAGCGGCCATTCTGCGACCGCTAACCCCCAAACTTTTCAACGGTCAAAAAATAACGGTCAAAATTCCCTCGGGGGTCACGCCGGCCCCACGAGGGTAGTGGTCGGCCGCTGGGCCACCACTGGGCCTTGGCAGTCTATCGCGTGACCGCCAAGCCCTGCCGACACTCAGGGTCAGAAAACGGCCCACCTAGGGCCGCCTCTCACAGAAACGGTTCCTGGAAGGACCGTTTTCATTCCGAAAAATCGAGAACGGCGGGAATGGCCCAAAAATGCCATTCCACGCCCCATTCACCCCCGGGTGATGTGGAAACAAAAGGGAAACCCTTCCCTATGTCCCAAGGCATTCAATGACGCCATCAAACCACGAAATAACGTGTTAAAACGCTAGATCCGACGCTCGACCCCAAATCATGGAACTTCACCCTCCCGGCTCGAAAACACCCCTCCCGGCCTCTCCTCGACCTACCAATCGCGGGGAATGCTGTAAAGAGGGCAAGGATCCGTCCCCCTATCTCAAGGAAGCTCGAAATCCGCCGGATCACCGCCGATCTTCAAATCTTGGCCGAACACGATCTCCACTCCCACGCCTCAAAGAGGGCACCGCCGCGTTCCTCACGCCGCCGCCGTCGTCACCGCGCCGTTGCCGTCGTCCGTTGCCGGAGGAGGAAGGGGCGCCGTAAGGTTCTAGCGGGAGAGAGGGGGCGACGGTTGCGCTCACGGGGAAGGAGAAGAAGAAGGAAGAAGAAGAAGGAAAAAGAAAGAAAAAGAAATGGTTATTTATAGAAAATTTGAAACATGCCAAAAATATTAAAAAAAATTAAGAAAAATCATTTCCTCGATCCTCGGAACATGCTCGACGCGATGGTACCATCCCGGAGTATGAGAACGCAACGATTTTCCTTCCACGGGGTTTCGTAGGTCCGTCAGGAAAAAACACGCGTAAACCACGAAACACGCTCCGAGACTCCCGAAAGTGATCCGAAACCCACGGATACAGATCCAAAAAATATCCGAAAAACCCAGGACATTACACCACGGGTGTCATAAGACTCGCCTAAAGGCCGCTCAACTCCAGAAGAACGGGTGCCCAACGGAAAACTCCCCACGATCGCGGGGAGACGTTACCCTACGACTCACGCCCTTCACTGCTAAGGGATAAGCCTCCATCGCCAGGACAACCCCCATAAAATGGACCCCCCGCCAGGGACAGAAGGACAGACACACGAACACGGTAAGATAGACTCTGACACACGCTACGACAGGCTGACAGTTCCAGAAAGTGATTTCTACAGAGGAGAGTCCCAGTCCACTTCCGAGCACTCTTCCAGTCTAGCGGGCACTCTCCGAGCACTCATTGGGCGTGGCGAACACTCTTTCAAAAGTCCGACCATCACTCCAGGCTCGATCAATCGGCTCTCATCCTCCTCTCTCTACTTCGTCTTCTCTTGATACCCATTCATCGAGATCCTGACTTAAGTATCAGAGGGTTGTTCGTTGGAGTAACGCCCATGGCTATTTTTGACGCCATTTCTTTGGTAGTTGTATGCTTTCACGGGTGGCCGAATGATCTTTCCTAAAAAATAAATATTAAAAATGTGATACGAGATTCGAGAGACAATTTTCTCGTCAATATATATATATAGTTTTGGGTTTTGCTTATATATCCAAATTAACAATCTTAATGTTAATATAATTAGGTTAAACAATTAAAAGTGTGATACGAGATTCGAGAGATTATTTTCTCATTAATATATATATATATATATATATATTAATATAATTGGGTCAAGCATGTACTCATTATTGATCCTCATACGTATCTCACTGGGGTAAAACATTTACTCATTGATTTAATTAGAGTGCGTTAAACAATGATTTATGGATAATAATGTTCAACATTAATAAATGTTTTTCCTTCGGGAATTAATTAACCCCCGGTTGATTCCTTTATCATTATTTGACATGAATGCACGCAGGATACAGGCCCTCCAACAATCATCGAACTAATATATCTACGTTGATATCAACACACAAGGATGATGGACCGTGATGATGTCTGTGATGTGGAAGATGTACAAATTTGATGTGCATATATATATATATATATATATATAAGTCTCTCTCTACATATATTCTACTGTTATAATTATGAAATTATATCAACACACAAGGATGATGGACCGTGATGACGACTGTGATGTGGAAGATGTACAAATTTGATGTGCATATATATATATATATATATATATATATATATATATATATATATATATATAAGTCTCTCTCTACATATATTCTACTGTTATAATTATGAAATTATATCAACACACAAGGATGATGGACCGTGATGATGACTGTGATGTTGAAGATGTACAAATTTGATGTGCATATATATATATATATATATATATATATATATATATATATATATATATATATATATATATATATATATATATATATATATATATATATATATATATATATAAGTCTCTCTCTACATATATTCTACTGTTATAATTATGAAATTATTATTATTCTTTCCGAGTTGATGTGGAACCGTGATAGCTAGATACGCAAGCATTGTCGGTGGAGGGCGAAATGGTGGGGCCGGAGGTGTTCGTATCCCTCCCTCTCGTGCAAGATTTCCCGACAAAATGCTTTAGTGGTGTGTAGTTGTAAGGACAATGCTGACTTCAAAGGCATGTTTGGTATCTGAGTTAAGACAGACTTTTTCAATCTTATTCTCTATTTGAGTTAAAAAATAATGTGAATATCTTGAGTTAAAGAGAATAGATTTAACCTAAAAAAATGAGATTATTTTATAGATAAGTCATTCCAATAAAAAATTAGAATGAGTTGGAATGAGTTATCTCTCTCCCCAACCCCACTTTTCTCTTTCCATTCACTTTTCTCTCTCAATTCACTCACGATCACTTAATTAATAATAAAATTAATTCAACAATATTTTCATTATTAAAAATTAAAATAATCAATTGAAATTAATTAAATTCATCGTTAGTGATAATCATGATCGTTAATATTAATTAATTATTTAAGTGATAAGTATGCACTTTAAGTAATTGAAGATTTGAAAAAAATTATCTAAGTCATCTTAATCTCAATCAAACAAAAAATAATATTGTCTTGTAACCCAGAATAAGAAGGGTAAAATAATCTATTTATAACATTTATTATCATTCGTATCCTTATTTTCTACTAAACGAATAATAAGAATACTGAAATATTTATCCACTCATGTACCAAATGCACATGAGAATAAGAATATAGATAAATTAACTCAGAATGATTTACGCATATTCTCATTATAATTTATCCCGATATCAAACATAACCAAGGGAGCATGGACGCGAACATTTTGGGGGAGGGGGATATGAAGGGCTGCTTAAATGTGAGGGGATAAGCTTCTTTCATTGTTCTTATCTCTAAAATAAAAGGTTTCTGCTTAACATTTTTTTCTTGTCCTCGTATGCTTACGTTCTTGTCGCTGTGCTTAACAATTTTTGGAAATAAATCTATAAAGGTTTATAAGTCTTTCAGGAAATTTTCTTCCTTGCAAGTTTATTTTTGAAATTATCTCTCTTATTTGTATATTATTTTTAAGAGTGGCAAAAATATTTTTATAGATAATCTTCGTTAAAGCTTGAAAGAGAATATTATGCTTATATCCATATGATTAAAGTTCTGGATAAAATATTTTTATAAACATATATTATTTTAAGTGAAATAGTGTGCAAAAGAAAGAGAGTGATAAAGATATATATATATATATATATATATATATATATATATATATATGAATAAAGGGAAATAATTCACTAGAGATTATAAGTTCATATAGAATGATTGTAAGACATGTTTTATTACGTGGTAATAAGGTTGGACGGTAAGAATCACAAAATGTGTGTCTCGGAGATAGGGATGGTGTGATGAATGTGTGGTAAAATTAATAAAGATAAGATTATGAATAAACATATCCGCGAGGATTTGAGTGTGACTCCAATTGAGGATAAAATGAGTGAAAAATATGTCCAGATGGTTTGAACATATATATCGTCGTCTTAACTCAGCGCCAGTTAAAAGATGTGATCAGATCTTAATATATGCTAATAAAAGAGCTCCTTGAAGGTCTAAAATGAGATGGAAGTGACATTGAATTATTGGGTTTAAATACAAATATAATATTTGATATAATTATTTGGCAGTATAAGATTTATGTAATCTACCTCGGATAATGTAATAATACTTTTTGATGATGATTATTATTATTATTATTATTATTTATTTTCATTTAGAGAGCCAATCAAAACGACACAATTCATTAGATTTGGCTCTCTTCACCCGAATTTGAGCCATACGATGGAAATTCCCCGATGGACAGCATTGGAAATACGGGTCTACGTGACCTCACCAGGATAGGATACAACAGGCATTAGCCACACGATGGCACTTAGCCCTCCCCACTCCCTGCGTGACCCACCGCTCGTTGCACCCCCACCCTGAAGGCTGAAACTGTTGCACGCCTTTGCGGTTGGCTCTTCTTCATGGGAGGTGGGAATGCGTGTGTGGAGATCCAACAGAGGCAAAGCAAGAGCTCATCTGGGAGAGGGAGAGGGTGAGGTGGGGGGAGCGAAGGAGAAGTCGGGGGTGAGATGGCCGTCGAACTACACACGGGACATGGCAAGTGTTGGAACTATAGGGTAATATGCTAGTCCGGAGAAGATGATATGAGCAAACAAATTGTGACGACCCAAGATCCGGATACCGGGAGGAGCCCGATACCATTCGAATCTCGAACCGTCGCCCACGAGCCGGGAGGGCTCGGAAGGGCTAAAAGGAGTGTGGAGGCACAAAGAAATAGGAAATAAAGCAGGATAATTCAATAATTAACATAAATAAATAAACAACTACGACAGAGTCCAGTCCCACAGAAAGTACAGTCTAAAGCAGTAAAACGTACCACATGCCAAGTGAACACTCGGCCCGGCAAGCTGGCAACTGAGAACCTCCGCTCCGCACCCTCGAACCTCGAGGAAGAACAGCTACACCTGAAAAGCAGGGAATGAGTCTCCAAAACAGAGACTCAGCAGGGATCCCGCGGAACCCCAACCGGAAACGATGGCGGTAGCGGAAAGGAACGCTACAACTACAGCAGGAACAACAAACCGGTGGCCGGTCAAAACTCGGCACTACAGCTACTCCTACTGTACCAGAAACACACCCCAGACTCACGATCAAGGGCTACCGAACTACACTAGTATCGCTTATCGAAGTGAAAAACCCACGGCAACCACGCCGTAGAGGCCTGTCTCCCAGAACACGGCCAACCTGGACACGCTGTCAAAAGTGCAACCCGGACACCTGGTCACGGGTACCGCACGACAAGACGCAACCTCGGTAAAGTCACTAGCACTAGCCTCACAGCACGAAAACCGACACGCGCCACGGCGAAACAATCGAAAACTCAACGGTCAACACGACCGAAACCCGAAGGTCGAAGTCACACGACTGACAGTCTGTCACTCTCTGTCCAGAACAGGAGTACCTCCCACTAGAAGAACGACCGGATGCGTCCCCTGACGTCTTATACCGCGTCACAAGTGTCTAGCTACAACGCCCCGGGCGTGAGACTCAGACACGCAACAAGTACCACAACAAGGACTAGCTGGGGTCGCGCTCGTCAGCACGTGTCCTAAGCCCCCAACTACGTGTGCACACACAGACCATCTGCTCTAGGTCGGGTCCTCTAGCTGGTTTTCCCCCCCACCGGACTCTGGTGGCAAAGGCAAGGGGCCGACGGAAACCAGCCTAAAAACCGCGTCTCACCGGGTCGCGCTCTCCACCACTCCCAGGTGGGTCCGCACACGCGTGCGCAGGAAGCTACGACTAGTGGAGGATCACTGAGAGAGTAGACTCTCAAAACAACAGAAAACGACGTCCGAACCTAACGAAGTACGGGGACCATCGCACGGTGACCACGATCGGAGAAGAAACGGGACGCACAGTCCACGGCCAAACACATAACCCACTCGGAAATCATCTTCCAGGAAGACTCACGACATGCGGGGGAACCCCACCGCACACATACCGATACACGGTGACTCGATCGAGCGAGAATACGGAAACCCGAAACGACTGGGGTCACCCGGACTCACCAAGCCCACGGGCACGCTTATCGAGGTAACACGGCACCTCCAGACACCCCAAAACACGGTAACAAAACCCACGGGGTGCCCGGGACACTCACAAGGCCAAAGGTCGACCACTGCGTCACAACCGGGTCGACCGGAGACCAACACAACCCAATCGGAACACTAGTAAACCGCCCGGACCCTTACACTCACGAGCGCGCAAATCAAGGTAAACGGAACCCCCGGACACCCCAAAGACACGGTCACGGAACTCCACGGGGTGTCCAAGGCACACACGGCCCACGAGGAGCACGATCAGCCGCAGACCGCCCGCCCCGGGCAGCCCGACTGGTCCCTCCAAGAACGCGCTGTAGGTCCATAGCGCGTTCAAGCAGAACGCGCTAGGAGCCTATAGCGCGACAAGCCAGGTCGCGCTATGTTTCCATAGCGCGACAGTCCAGAACGCGCCGTAGCCCTATAGCGCGACAGGAACCGCCATACTGTTCATCTTCTCCGATGAACGCGCTCGATCGGGGCAGCGCGACCTTCAAGAACGCGCTACTGGAGTATAGCGCGTTCTCAGTCCGCGCCCGAAAAACGGTAGAAACCGCGGGAAAAGCCATGCCACGCCCCGTTCACCCCCAGGTGAAGGGGAAACAAAAGGGGAAACCTTCCCCAAGCCCCTAGGCATGCATCTAAACCCCTGGATCGCCCAAAAACACCATAAAACGGGAGATCCGACTCACACCCCAAAATCATGCATTTTACCCAAAACGCCCCGTTTAGCCCGCTCGGTTCACCACGGCCTACGAAACTCGCAGGAAAGGAAGTACACGGGCTGAGGGTCCATCACCCTACCTCCACCGAAGATTCGACGCGCCGTGGATGCCGATCCACGAAGAAAACGCCGTTTAAACCCTCGCCGGTTCACGATCCCACGAACCGCCTCCACCACCGCGATCCTCATCCCGTACCCGTCGCTCCACGCCCCACGAGCCACGCCGCCCCGCCGCCCCGCCCTCGCCGCCTCCGTCGGTCGCCCGGAGTGAGAGGGGGAGAGGAGAGAACGTGAGAGAAGAGAGAGGGAGGGAAGAGAGAAATGAGATGGGGAGAGAGAAAAAGGAGGTTATTATATAGAAAATCCGGAAATTCCCGAAAATACCAAAAAATAGAAAATCACATTTCTGCGATCCTCGGAACACACCGATCGCAACGGTACCACTCGCGCCCTGGTGAACAGCCCCGTTCACCCGTAACGAGGTTCCGAAGGAATTACCGAAACACACACCGGGAATCGGAAAACACACGCAGGAAAGCCGCGGAACGCTTCCGGGCCTCCGAAACAACTCCGGATCGCGCCGATCCGAACACGAAAGATGTCCGAAACGAAATTTCGGGCACTTCAGAGTTGGACACTCTGAAAAAACCAGATCCAGGACCCAAAAACAAGGATCCGAAAGACCCAGGGCATTACAGCCCTCCCCCCTTACAAGAATTTCGTCCACGGAATTCAGGACTAACACCAAGTCACAGGGGAAGAACGCCTCCACTAACTGACAACGCTGCCAGGGCCCCAACACAGAAAAACCTCAATTCTCGCAGAAGCACCGATCATGAGGGATACAGCCAGACCATAATCACGAACAACGCCACGCTCCGCACGCCGCACACACATCGGCCACTAGAGCAGGCATAAGACAAGGGCACAAGTCTGGTATCACCTCAAACACAACGGAAAACACCCACGGCATCGCTGCCACCCTCTCGCTCACCGAGGGAACGCAATTCTCGCCACGAAAACCAATCCACCGGTCAACGCCCACGCCCGGCGGACCAACCAAACGCCAGCTTCACAACCGATGATCGATCTCACACCCTGCACCAGGGGTAACCAATCACTGAGCTTCCATCAGCTCACACCTCAGAAACGGCCACCAGAAGGCCTCGCTTGCACGCCGCTCTCTCCATTCTCGAACCCTTACAACCAGCATCTTCTGTCTCTGAAAAGACCATCCACTGGTCGCCAGACATTCGCCAACGGAAAACCTCCACCGGCCCAGCAGGCACGATCCAACACATGACAGGCCATCTGCTGACTCACGCACAGACCAACACCACCTCCAATCTCGAACATCACGCCAACTCTACCCTCTCAGGGGAGCACTGCGAAACCACATGACTCCATCTCCACATGGTCCTCACGTCACTCGACTCAGACTTACGGGGAATCCTCCCTTGCTGGCCACAGACTGAGGATCAACATCCAACACCAACGTCTCATCAGAGACCACTCTCCGACGCCAATCTCACGAAAAAAGGCCTCCGCCCACAGGCGTCACTCTTCCATCTGGTCTCATCAAATCCTTCGATCAATCCAAATGGACACCTGCCAATGCCATGAACCACAATATCTCAAGCAACGGCACGCCAACCAACATGTCTCACACCGTCGGAGACAACGCACACCGATGAACCAATCCTCCACTGCTCTACACTTCTCAGAAATCCACCCGCAGCAACCAACGCTACGATCCACGCACTCTGATCCACACGCACAGCCACCACAACGCCAACTCGAGATCCACCATCTCGACAACCATCTGCAACCCCGCAGACTCCGATCCTCCACACATCGGGAACCGCGACACCAACCGCAAATCTCAAAAACAGCGCCCAGTTGACACTCATCCTTCCGGAATAGCGCCAACACCCTTACACATCAGGGAACGGGCAACGATTCTCACAGGCAACCACCTTGCCAAGACAAAGAGCACGTCTCGCACGAACTTCATGACACACAAGGCCAACCAATCCGGACACGCAATGCAAGACGACGAACCTTAGCCAAACACGATTCTCTCCAACCAAAGGAGAACGCAATCGCACCTCCGACCAACGGAAGGAAAACTCCACACTCGACCTGACCTCGAGCCTCACGCATGCTGGGAATAGCACCTTCCAGCACCAAGAAAACTATCACTTCCGTCAGGTCAGCTCCTCCGACAACACTTACCAAGTGTCCCGTCGGACCATGATCACAACATCTCTCGATGCACCACCGCTACAATCCCCCGAACTGCAACACGCCCTCCGACAACCTCTGCCCAACGCAACACAACCAGGGCCACCAACCACGGGAGAAAGCTCTCGACCTCGATCTGCATACCCCACGCCGGCACTCCAACGAGAACAACAACCACCCTCACCGCACCACACAACGCACTCAAGCTCTCGAGCGAGAAACAAAGCGAAAAACATGCACGAAACCCTATGCCAACTGCTGACTGTACTGGACCTTACGGACTCTGATCACTGCAATATCTCGAATTCCCATGTACGTCCACAATCTGGCTCTGATACCAGCTGTGACGACCCAAGATCCGGATACCGGGAAGAGCCCGATACCATTCGAATCTCGAACCGCCGCCCACGAGCCGGGAGGGCTCGGAAGGGCTAAAAGGAGTGTGGAGGCACAAAGAAATAGGAAATAAAGCAGGACAATTCAATAATTAACATAAATAAATAAACAACTACGACAGAGTCCAGTCCCACAGAAAGTACAGTCTAAAGCAGTAAAACGTACCACATGCCAAGTGAACACTCGGCCCGGCAAGCTGGCAACTGAGAACCTCCGCTCCGCACCCTCGAACCTCGAGGAAGAACAGCTACACCTGAAAAGCAGGGAATGAGTCTCCAAAACAGAGACTCAGCAGGGATCCCGCGGAACCCCAACCGGAAACGACGGCGGTAGCAGAAAGGAACGCTACAACTACAGCAGGAACAACAAACCGGTGGCCGGTCAAAACTCGGCACTACAGCTACTCCTACTGTACCAGAAACACACCCCAGACTCACGATCAAGGGCTACCGAACTACACTAGTATCGCTTATCGAAGTGAAAAACCCACGGCAACCACGCCGTAGAGGCCTGTCTCCCAGAACACGGCCAACCTGGACACGCTGTCAAAAGTGCAACCCGGACACCTGGTCACGGGTACCGCACGACAAGACGCAACCTCGGTAAAGTCACTAGCACTAGCCTCACAGCACGAAAACCGACACGCGCCACGGCGAAACAATCAAAAACTCAACGGTCAACACGACCGAAACCCGAAGGTCGAAGTCACACGACTGACAGTCTGTCACTCTCTGTCCAGAACAGGAGTACCTCCCACTAGAAGAACGACCGGATGCGTCCCCTGACGTCTTATACCGCGTCACAAGTGTCTAGCTACAACGCCCCGGGCGTGAGACTCAGACACGCAACAAGTACCACAACAAGGACTAGCTGGGGTCGCGCTCGTCAGCACGTGTCCTAAGCCCCCAACTACGTGTGCACACACAGACCATCTGCTCTAGGTCGGGTCCTCTAGCTGGTTTTCCCCCCCACCGGACTCTGGTGGCAAAGGCAAGGGGCCGACGGAAACCAGCCTAAAAACCGCGTCTCACCGGGTCGCGCTCTCCACCACTCCCAGGTGGGTCCGCACACGCGTGCGCAGGAAGCTACGACTAGTGGAGGATCACTGAGAGAGTAGACTCTCAAAACAACAGAAAACGACGTCCGAACCTAACGAAGTACGGGGACCATCCCACGTAGCAGCACCATCGCACGGTGACCACGATCGGAGAAGAAACGGGACGCACAGTCCACGGCCAAACACATAACCCACTCGGAAATCATCTTCCAGGAAGACTCACGATATGCGGGGGAACCCCACCGCACACATACCGATACACGGTGACTCGATCGAGCGAGAATACGGAAACCCGAAACGCTTGGGGTCACCCGGACTCACCAAGCCCACGGGCACGCTTATCGAGGTAACACGGCACCTCCAGACACCCCAAAACACGGTAACAAAACCCACGGGGTGCCCGGGACACTCACAAGGCCAAAGGTCGACCACTGCGTCACAACCGGGTCGACCGGAGACCAACACAACCCAATCGGAACACTAGTAAACCGCCCGGACCCTTACACTCACGAGCGCGCAAATCAAGGTAAACGGAACCCCCGGACACCCCAAAGACACGGTCACGGAACTCCACGGGGTGTCCAAGGCACACACGGCCCACGAGGAGCACGATCAGCCGCAGACCGCCCGCCCCGGGCAGCCCGGCTGGTCCCTCCAAGAACGCGTTGTAGGTCCATAGCGCGTTCAAGCAGAACACGCTAGGAGCCTATAGCGCGACAAGCCAGGTCGCGCTATGTTTCCATAGCGCGACAGTCCAGAACGCGCCGTAGCCCTATAGCTCGACAGGAACCGCCATACTGTTCATCTTCTCCGATGAACGCGCTCGATCGGGGCAGCGCGACCTTCAAGAACGCGCTACTGGAGTATAGCGCGTTCTCAGTCCGCGCCCGAAAAACGGTAGAAACCGCGGGAAAAGCCATGCCACGCCCCGTTCACCCCCAGGTGAAGGGGAAACAAAAGGGGAAACCTTCCCCAAGCCCCTAGGCATGCATCTAAACCCCTGGATCGCCCAAAAACACCATAAAACGGGAGATCCGGCTCACACCCCAAAATCATGCATTTTGCCCAAAACGCCCCGTTTAGCCCGCTCGGTTCACCACGGGCTACGAAACTCGCGGGAAAGGAAGTACACGGGCTGAGTGTAATATCCCGGACCTTTCGGATCCTTCTTCGTGGGTCCCGGATCTGGTTTTCGGAGCGTCCAGCTCCGTTGTGTCCGAAAATTCGTTTCGGACATCTTTCGTGTTCGGATCGGCGCGATCCGGAGTCGTTTCGGAGGCCCGGAGGCGTTCCGCGGCTTTTCCGCGTGTGTTTTCCGATTCCCGGTGTGTGTTTCGACTTTTCCTTCGGACGCTCGCTGCGGGTTAACTGGGCCGTTCACCCGGGCACGAGTGGTACCGTTGCGATCGGTGCGTTCCGAGGATTCCAGAAATGTATTTTTCTATTTTTCGGTATTTTTCCAAAAATTCGGATTTTCTATAAATCCTAATTCCTTTTTCTTTTCTTTTTCCCTTTTCTCTTTCTTCTTCCTCTCCCTCTCTCTCGCGACCGTGAGCCCCCTCTCTCTCCCTCTCTCCCATTCGGACGCGGCGAGCCCCTCTCCGGCTACGGACGGCGGCGGGGCGACGGCGCGGACGTGTGGGCGACGGTGAGGTGATCTCGTGGGCGTGCGGCGAGCGTGGGAAGCGTGGGGAGTTCGTGAAGCTTCGAGCATTCTTCGTGATTCGTGATCAATCCGGCGGAGCATTCGCTCCATCGAGGTAGGGTGACGTTCCTTAGCCTCGTGCCGTTCTTTTCCGTGATTTGTAGGCCGCGGGGAGGCCGAGAGGGGATCATTTGAGCGTTTTTGGGTTTTTCCATGATTTGGGGAGAGCTCGCCCGATCTATGGATTCAATACATGGATTCGTATTTTGAGGGCCTAGAATCATGCTAGGGGTCCCCAGGGGTCTTCCCCTTTGTTTTCCCCCTCTCCTATGGAGGTATGGGGGCGTGGTTAGAATTTTTGGGCGTTCTTACCGTTTTCGGCCGCGGACTGAGAACGCGCTATACTCCAGTAGCGCGTTCTTGAGTGTCGCGCTGCCCCGACCGAGCGCGTTCATCGGAGAAGATGAACAGTTTGGCGGTTCGTGTCGCGCTATGGGGTCCTAGCGCGATCATCATTGTCGCGCTAGGAGGACCTAGCGCGATGGTCCCTGTCGCGCTAGGAGGACCTAGCGCGATGGTCCGTGTCGCGCTATGGGGCCATAGCGCGACAACCCTTGTTGCGCTAGGGGACCCTAGCGCGACATGCCCTGTCGCGCTAGGTGGCCCTAGCGCGATTTGGTTCGTTGTTGGGTGTTCCCCTTGGGCCGTGTGTGCGTCCCGGGCACCCCGTGGAGTTCCGTGACCGTGTTTTTGGTGTCCGGAAGTCCCGTTCGCCTCGGTCAGGCGTTTGACCGTGGGCAATGCGTCTGTTTCTTTTCCGACCATGGCCACCGTGCGACGGGGCTGGTGCGTGGGGTGATTCCCACACGTTGTCGGTTCCGGACGTTGTTTTCCGTTGACTCGAGAGTCTACTCCTTCAGTGACCCTCCACTAGTCGTAGCCCACCAGTACGAGGTGCTGGTCTCACCTGGGAGTGGTGTACGGGCACCCACCTTTCGAGACGGTTTGTGGACCGGTTACCGTAGGCCCCTCGTCGGTAGCCAGAGTCCGGCTACGGGGGAAAACCGGTCAGAGGACCAGACCTAGTGACGCAAGGTCTGTGTGTGCACACGTGGTTGGGGGCGGTTGGACCCACGTCGACGGGCGTGACCCCAGCTAGTTACTTGTTTGTGGTTACTTGTACGGTGTTTGCGCCTCGGGTAGGACCTACCACGTCAGGCGGCTCACCTGCGGTGCGGTGTAAGACGTCAGGGGACGCTACCGGCTGTGCTTCTAGTGGGTGGTACTCCTGTCGAGTACGGAGTGTTAGACTGTCAGTCGTGTGTTTCCGACCTTCGGGTTTTGACGGTTCGACCGTTGAGTTTCAGTCTTCTCGTACCGTGGCACGTGTGTCGGTTTGCGTGCCGTAGGGTCTAGTTCTGTAGAGTACAGGGCTTTCCTTTCCGAGGTACTTTCCTACCGCTAGAGTAGTGGTTTCTCATTTTTGAGGTAGGGTTCGAGTGATCCCTACTGAGTCTTGTTCTGAGACTCATTCCCTGCGTGTTTTCACCGTGTTTCAGGTGAGGCGCCCCCTTCGGGGAGCGCGTCAGGAGCGCAGCGTGGTGCGGGTGCCCAGAGGTAGTGCCAGAGGTCAGAGCCGGGGGATGCCCCGTGTAGCTGTACTTTTCTTTCTTGTCACTGTACTAGTCGTGGACTGCTGTTATTATTGTTCTTTATTGGGGACCATGTAAATTGTTAATTTATTTTCTGTTTAATTTCTGCAATTATCTGTGATGCTTATGTAGTTTCCACACCATCCTTTTAACCCTTCCGAGTCTTCGGACTCGTGGGTGGCGGTACGAGTCTCGGGTTATCGGGCCTTCCCGGTAATCGGATTCTCGGGTCGTTACACTGAGGGTCCATCACCCTACCTCCACCGAAGATTCGACACGCCGTGGATGCCGATCCACGAAGAAAACGCCATTTAAACCCTCGCCGGTTCACGATCCCACGAACCGCCTCCACCACCGCGATCCTCATCCCGTACCCGTCGCTCCACGCCCCACGAGCCACGCCGCCCCGCCCTCGCCGCCTCCGTCGGTCGCCCGGAGTGAGAGGGGGAGAGGAGAGAACATGAGAGAAGAGAGAGGGAGGGAAGAGAGAAATGAGATGGGGAGAGAGAAAAAGGAGGTTATTATATAGAAAATCCGGAAATTCCCGAAAATACCGAAAAATAGAAAATCACATTTTTGCGATCCTCGGAACACACCGATCACAACGGTACCACTCGCGCCCTGGTGAACAGCCCCGTTCACCCGTAACGAGGTTCCGAAGGAATTACCGAAACACACACCGGGAATCGGAAAACACACGCAGGAAAGCCGCGGAACGCTTCCGGGCCTCCGAAACAACTCCGGATCGCGCCGATCCGAACACGAAAGATGTCCGAAACGAAATTTCGGGCACTTCAGAGTCGGACACTCTGAAAAAACCAGATCCAGGACCCAAAAACAAGGATCCGAAAGACCCAGGGCATTACAGCAATTATCAAAATTAATCAACAATAACAGCAAAGAGAAATAAGTTCAGAATCGCATGATTGGGAGAGAAACGTGTCTCAGGAGACACTATCTTTGAAACGGAAGACGTCCCCTCCTCATAACACAGGGTTCACCGGCGTTTCATCCCCGAGATATGACTCAACCCCACGATTCCGCTAGCTTCTCTAGGTGCAGGCTAGAGACGCCCCAAATCTGACCACTTACTGATGAAGAATGCCCAGAGCAAAATGATTGTCACAGAAGAAAAATCAGATAGAACAAAGTCTGTTTGCAGATAATTCTGAGAGCACAGCTTCGCAGTAGAGTATTCTGTGTTCAGAAATTCAGAATCGAGTCCCCTTATAGAAGTCTCGGGCGGTTGGAAAGGAAGCAACCTTTGGCCAACGCCCAATAGATGCGACCCAACGGTAGGCCCAAATTCAAATTCAACTCGGTAACCGAAGCGACCCGGTCCGGTTCAACTCAACTCAACTCAACTCAACACAGCACAGCACAACACAGCACAGCACAGCGCAGCGCAGCGCAGCGCAGCGCAGCGCAGCGCAGCGCAGCGCGGCCCGGCCCAGCACGACACGACACGACATAGGGTTCACCGGCGTTCCGTCCCCGAGATATGACTCAACCCCGCGATTACGCTGGCTTCTCTAGGTGCAGGCTAGAGACGCCCCAAATCTGACCACTTATTGATGAAGAATGCCTGGAGCAAAATGATTGTCGTAGAAGAAAAATTAGAGAGCACAAAGTCTGTTTGCAGAGAATTCTGAGAGCACAGTTTCACAGTAGAGTATTCTATGTTCAGAAATTCAAAATCGAGTCCCCTTATAGAAGTCTCGGGCGGTTGGAAAGGAAGCAACCTTTGGCAAATGCCCAATAGATGCGACCCAACGGTAGGCCCAAATTCAAATTCAACTCGGTAACCGAAGCAACCCGGTCCGGTTCAACTCAACTCAACACAGCACAGCGCAACGCAGCGCGGCCCGGCCCAACACGACACGACGCGGCTCGGCACAAATAAATAAAAATATATATATATATATATATATATATATATTATTTATTTCTAGTCGATCAAATCACTTAATGCGACACACAATTTGAGCCCACATCTTATGCCCCTTGGGTCTCGACCCAAGGGTGAGCTCTCCAATACATAAAATCAAGGAAGTCTTTCCAACTTCTAATACGGGACTAATCATTAATGAAGGAATGGAATTTGAATCAATTAACACAAATTCCAACATTCCCCCACTTGATTCAAATTCCAAAAACAATGAAGTAAACAAAATAAAAGAATGTTCTGGGCAGAACTACTATGTCATGGGTGAAGGTGTCTTCCGGATTTGAACCTTCACTTAGTGATATTAAGTCATCATCTGAAAGAGACTATAGTGGACTAGGCCTTGAACTAAACCCTTTTACTCAGACTGTTACTTAATTCACAACATAGTACATCAGTGATCAGATTCTTTATATGGTAGTGATATAGGCCATGCACTGATATCTCGTCTCATGAGTGCTCAAGAGAATACCCAATTCCCATAGATCGCGGCCCCACGATCACACTCACGTAGGTGGGTCTCGAAGGGTATCTGTCACGGTCCATACCCTGCCTTATAAGGCCTTGATCCCATTAAGAGCATTACTCATCCTGGTGCCGTTACAGTAGAGCACAAATCATCATTCACACGGGAATAGGTATACAAAGTAAGTAGTGCTCTCCAGTTACCCAATAGCTCGTATTCCATATTGAACCTACTTCATGGGATCTCCAATCACATAGGTTGGGTATCTGCTATGGTAACTGACCGTGGGATTTCAACCCCATCCCCCTTGATGATTCAAATACTAGCCTTCTCGCTAGACCTTTTGTGAAAGGATCTGCCAAATTATCCAATGATTTTATAAATTCCAATGAAATCACACCTTGTGATATTTTCTCTCTCACAAAATTCCATCTAATACTAAGATATCTTCTCTTTTCATTAATTGTAGTTTGTTTAACTTTATCTATCACAGAACGACTATCACAATGCATAGAAATTGCAGGTAAATGTCTACTTATAACAGGAATATCAGATAAAAGATTCTTAAGCCATTCAGCCTCAGCACAAGCAATATCCAATGCAATTAATTCTGCTTCCATAGTAGATCTAGCTATTATAGTTTGTTTTACAGATTTCCATGCCACAGCTGTCCCTCCTAGGGTAAACACATAACCACTTGTAGAAATGGTATCAGAAGCATTAGTGATCCAATTTACATCACAATACCCTTCTAGGACAATAGGGAATCCAGAAAATGTTAATGCTAAATGCATTGTTCCTTTAAGATATTTAAAAACTCTTTCAAAAGCATGCCAATGTTCTTGACTAGGGTTGCTAGTGAATCTACTTAGTACCCTCACAGCATAAGCTAAATTAGGTCTAGTGCTATTTGTTAAATACATGAGACTACCTATGATTTGTGCATATTTTTCTTGAGAAACAGGATTATTTAAATTTTTTGTTAAGTTTGTACCAGGAGTAAAAGGTGTAGAAACAGGAATACAATCTAACTAATTGAACCTTTCTAAAATTTTATGCACATAATGAGATTGAGACATGGAGATTCCATAAGATGTTCTATTGAGTTTAATTCCTAATATCACATTAGCAAGACCTAAATCTTTCATATGAAATTTGAAAGATAAAAATGATTTAGTTTCAATAATGATATCCATGTTAGTTCCAAATATCAAAATGTCATCAACATAAAGACACTATATCACACAAGAAGAATAAATAACTTTATTGTAAACACATTTATCAGAATCACTTATAATGAAACCATTTTCTAAAACAACCTTGTTGAATTTTTCATTCCATTGTTTAGGTGCTTGTTTTAAACCATACAAGGGCTTAATTAATTTGCATACTTTATTCTCCTGTCCACACACCACAAAACCTTCTGGCTGATCCATATAGATCTCCTCTTCTAAATCTCCATTAAGAAAGGTAATTTTAACGTCCATTTAATGGATCTCAAGTCTATATATGGCAGCCAAGGCAATTAGTACACGTATGGTGGTAAATCTAGAAACAGGAGAGTATGTATCAAAATAACATATACCTTTCTTTTGAGTATAGCCTTTAGCAACTAATCTTGCCTTAAATTTATCGATGGAATCATCAGGTTTTAATTTCCTTTTAAAGATCCATTTACAACCAATTGGTTTACACCCAGGTGGTAAATCACATAAAATCCATGTATGATTATTCATGATTGAATCTATTTCACTATTAATAGCTTCTTTCTAAAAACTTGAATCAACAGAAGACATTGCATCATGAAAGGTCTGAGGATCATCCTCAATTAAATAAATTAAGAAATCATCACCAAAATTCTTTTCTTTTCTTACTCTTTTAGGTCTTTCTACAACAAGTTCAGATTCTATAATATAAGTGTCATGTTGAGAGGGATTATGAGATGATGTTCCTTCTTCAATATGACTTTTAACATTATTTTTCATAGGAAAAATATTTTCATAATAAACAACATCAGATGCTCTTATTTCAATAATAGTGTTGACACTTATATCACTAATATCAAATTTTATGACAAAGAACCTGTTAGCAGCACTATTTTCAGCATATCCAATAAATATAGCATCTACAGTTTTAGGACCTATTTTCCTCTTCTTATTTTCAGGAATTTTAACTTTTACAACATAGTCCCAAACTTTTAAATTATTTAAGTTGGGTTTTCTTTTACACCATAGCAATTTTCCTATGAGGTATCATGTTCAAAATATAACATGCAGTTAATAAAGTTTCCCCCACATATTATTAGGTAAACAACAATATGTTAACATTGAATTTACTGTATCTAATAAAGTTTGATTTTTCCTTTCAGCTATACCATTAAATTGAGCAGAATAAGGAGCAGTTGTTTCATGTATAATTTCACTTTCATCACAAAATTGGACAAAGTTATTATAAGTATATTCTCCTCCTCTATCAGACCTAACCCTTTTGATAGTTTTCCATATTTGATTTTCTGCTAAGTTTTTATAGATTTTAAATTTTTCTAAGGCTTCATCTTTGGATCTTAAGAGACATATATAGCAGAATCTAGAGTGATTATCTATAAATGTTATAAAGTATCTCTTCCCATTTCTAGTTAATACACCATTTGAATCACATACATCGGTATGAATTAAACTTAAGAGATCACTACTCCTTTCAACAGATTTAAAGGGATGTCTAGGGAGTTTAGCTTCAACACAAGTTTCACATCTAGGTTTATCATTTAAATTTATTCTAGGAATTAGATTTAAACCCAGCATTCTTCTCATTGTCTTATGATTTACATGACATAATCTAGAGTGCCACAAATCACTAGATTCTGAATTAACACCAGAAGTTGAGGAATCAAAAGAAAGATTGATATTATTAACAACATTGGAACAAAGCACATTTAACTTAAACAATCCTTCACATACATAACCCTTTCCAATAACATTTTTAAATCTAGTGATTACAACTTTCCCAGACTCAAACACTAACTTATAATTATTCTTATTGAATAAGAATCCACTAATTATGTTCCTCCGAATTGTAGGCACGTGCTGGACTCCTTGGAGAGATAGGACCTTTCCTGAAGTTAACTTCAAATCAACTCGTCCTTCCCCCACAACTCGAGCAGCACTGGAGTTCCCCTAAGTCATGCTTTTGTTGGTGGCCTGATAGGTGGCAAAAGCATATCGATCAAAATAAACATGAGTGTTAGTCCCCGTATCTATCCACCAATCATTAGAGAAATTAATTAAATTTATTTCAGGGAATAATGTTACAAACCCATTAGAAGGCTCAGAAGAGGAATCTCCAGAGGTTATCATGTTACCTTGAGGATTTGGAGTTTGGTTATGATCATGGTGATGGAATTTAGGACGAGGTCTGCCACCACCCTTTCTCTCATAGCAATTCTTGGCAAAATGACCTGGTCTACCACACACATAGCAACACTTCTGATTAGACTGATTCTTAAAATTTTTCCCTTTAGCCTTATAGTTTTGATTCCTTTGATAATTGGTCTTCTTTTGATTATGGAATCTAGGATTAGAATTCTGGAACTTAGGATTATGGCCAACTCTATTTCTGTTTTCAGTCATGTTGACGTTGGAGGTGTTTTTAGACTCAATCAGTTTTCTTTGTTCTTCCTCAATACAAATAGAGCATTGAAGTTCATCCAATGAAATCTTAGAATGTTTATGCTGAAGGGATCTAGCAAACTTATGCCAGGAAGGTGGAAGTTTATCTATCAGGCATGATACAATTACATTTGCATCCATGTTTTGACCTCTAGATTTCATTTCACATACAATGTTGAGGAGATCATGAGTTTGAAAAACAACAGACACGAAATCAGACATGGTAAAATGCAGAAACTTAGAAGCAATGAAACGTTCAATTCCAGCATCTTCTTTGCCATACTTATCTTCTAATGCTTTCCATAATTCTCGTGCAGTAGGAATTGAACAATAAATGTCATATAGTGTATCATGTAAATTACTAAGAATTCGACCATGACATAGATAATCTTTTTCATCAGGAGTGTATGCAGGTTTTATAGATACAGAACCGACTGCAGAAGATGCATTATTTGCAGGAGTGGATGAATCATGAGTGTGGTCTGTATCAGAAGAAGATGGCATGTCTTTGGATTCGCTGATAGCAGAAAACAGACCAAGAGAGGTCAGAAGGAATTTCATCTTCTGTTGCCATCTCTTAAAGTTAGTACCCGAAAATTTTTCCGGCCTAAGGTCCTCCATATTGGACAGTGAAAATCCAGACATAGCAAAATCTTCCGTTTCAAAATTGTTGGAACTATAGGGTAATATGCTAGTCCGGAGAAGATGATATGAGCAAACCAATTATCAAAATTAATCAACTATAACAGTAAAGAGAAATAAGTTCAGAATCGCCTGATTGGGAGAGAAACGTGTCTAGGAAGACACTGTCTTTGAAACGGAAGGCTCCCCCTCCTCGTAGCACAGGGTTCACCGGTGTTCCGTCCCCGAGATATGACTCAACCCCGCGATTCCGCTGGCTTCTCTAGGTGCAGGCTAGAGACGCCCCAAATCTGACCACTTATTGATGAAGAATGCCCAGAGAAAAATGATTGTCGCAGAAGAAAAATCAGAGAGCACAAAGTCTGTTTGCAGAGAATTCTGAGAGCACAGTTTCGCAGTTGAGTATTATGTGTTCAGAAATTCAAAATCGAGTCCCCTTATAGAAGTCTCGGGCGGTTGGAAAGGAAGCAACCTTTGGCCAACGCCCAATAAATGCGACCCAACGGTAGGCCCAAATTCAAATTCAACTCGGTAACCGAAGCGACCCGGTCCAGTTCAACTCAACTCAACTCAACTCAACTCAACTCAGCACAGCACAGCGCGACCAGGCACGACACGACACGACAAGACGCGACGCGATGCGACGCAACGCGGCTCGACTCGGCGCGGCACAAACAAACAAACAAACAAACAAATAAATAAATAAATAAATATATTATTTACTTCTAGTCGATCAAACCACTTAATGCGACACACAATTCGAGCCCACATCTTATGCCCCTTGGGTCTCAACCCAAGGGTGAACATTCCAATACATAAAACTAAGGAAGTCTTTCCAACTTCCAATACGGGACTAATTATTAATGAAGGAATGGAATTTGAATCAACTAACACAAATTCTAACAGCAAGCCACTCGGCCCTCAAGATCAACTCCAAGGTGATGCTTCGGTGTGGGGTTTCGGCACTTTCCCCATTTGTCGCCATTTGTGCATTCCTGCGCTCTTTTTGTGTGCATTGGTTGTTTGTTAGAATCTTGGTTTTTTGAGGTTTGGAAGCTCTTGCTTTCTTCCTTGATCTGAAGGTATGGGTCTTCCGACGCTCTGGGTGGTATTTTCCGAGTGGATGAGTGATGAAACAGGAGTGCGGAGGTAGAAAAATAAAACGAGGGACACACCTTGCGATCCCAATTTTTTGCAAGCATGCGAAGCTTGAGGTTGGTTTGGCTTTGTGGCATTTTTTCTATGTCATGTTTTGTTGTTAGTGGTTTGGTAAAGTTTTGAGTGGTCATGTGGGGGATGAGCGATAAACCATAGTACGGAGCTAGGAAGCATAATGAATTAGAGATACCTTGTGATCCCATGTTCTATGTAGAATGCTGGATCCGGGTTGATTTGGTGTTATTGAAGGTAAGTCCAGCAAGGTGAGTAGATCGAGGTTTGGGTTTGGGACTCCGACATTGGGGGCTTCTAACGAGTTCGTCTCGTTCGTTTTTCCAGCGGGATCACCCATCTATTTATAGGGGCCCTCCTCCATCCCCTCTACCCCCACATATGTGACCCCCCCCCCCCATGCGTGAGTTTCGCGTTCCACGAATCCAATTTTGTTTGCCTTCGTTTTCATTGGGTTAGACAAGGGTTAGGCACCGCTTCCGTGTTTTACGGGTTTGATGGCCATGCCAACATCTCTTACTTGACCAACAAACTATTATACTCTCACTGTTCGTGAGCATCACAATATTTTTTTCATTTTGCCAACAAATCATCATACTCCCAATGTCCGTGAGCATTATAATATTTCCGTCGAAACACTCCAACTATCCGTGAGTAATTTTTTGACACATTCTCACTATCTGTTAGCAGTATTTCTGATACACTCTCACTATCCGTGAGTAGTATTTCGATACACTCCCACTATCTATTAGAAGTATCAATATTTTCATTATTCATAAAAATATCCATTTTCTGCTTATATGTTCTTAAGCCCCATTAAGCCAATATGCTTTATCAAAATTTATGTTGAGATGTTTTTTGTCAAATGATCGGCAATCATATCACTAGTGAGGATATGAGTCACCTTTATTTTCCCTTTTTGTATATCCCAAATGTAATGATATTATACCTCAATATGTTTTCATATTGAACTATTTGCTCCACTATTAATCAAACTAATTGTCGTATGATTATCACAGTATATCTCAATTAGTCCATCTATCAAATTGAGATTCAAATCGTTTAAGAATCTTTTGTTCCAAACTGCATGAATAGTAGTTGTAGTACATGCAACGTACTCAACTTCATATGTGTATTGAGTAACACACTCTTGTTTCTTACTTTCCCAAGATACAATTGCACCATTAAAGATGAACAAGTGTCCCGATGTTTACTTTCTGTCATCTTTATATACTCCAAAGTCTACATCCAAATAACCAAGGTCCTCAAGCGCATCAGCTTGATAAACAAGACTGTGTGCAAAGTTCCTTTCAGATATTTGATAAATCCTTTCAACAGCCTCTTAATGTACTGCATCAGGATTGCTTTGGTATCTACTTAGCAAACTGACTAGGTATGCTAAGTTCGGTCTTATACACATCGTTACATACATCAAGGTTCTGACTGCTGATGCATACGGAACCATGAGCGACTCTTGTTCCTCTCCGAGACTTTGTCTCTTACACAATCGTTTCTGATGGACTAACGGTGTAGGTGTCATATTGTAATTTTACATTTCAAATTTATTGAGTACAGACCACAACTATTTTTCATGATTTATACTCAACATTCTAGATTTTCTATCCCTTAGGATTTGAATACCATGATTAATGATATCTCACTCATATCAATTATCTTAAACTTTCTACTAAGTTCAAATTTGACATTACTCAACATCTATATGACATCTTTAGTGAGCAAAACATCATCCACATATATGGATAATATAATATACATGCTCCCACACTTCATGACATACACATAGTTATCAAACTTGTTTAAAACAAATCTTTGTTGGATAACTACGTCGTGAAATTTAAGATATCATTGTTTATAATATTATTTTAAATCGTATATCGATTTCTTTAAGAAAAAATACCCTTATACCCCTAAAATCATTCAAAAGTATCTCTATATCTTTACATTTATCATATTTTCCATATTACCCATGAACTCCTTCAAAAATAGTCATTGTGTCCCTTCACAGGGGTATAAGGGTATTTTTCTATTTTAAGGATGGGGGTGGATAGGGGCACAATGAAAATTTTCTTAAGAATTTTAGGGATATTTTAATAAATACAATAAAGGTAAGGGTATATAGATAATTTTGAAAGATGTTAGAAGTATAAAGGTAATTTTCTCATTTCTTTAACTTGCATACAATTTCCTCTTGGCATTTCATCTGAAAATTTTCATGTTGTTGTGTATAGATATCTTCCTTCAACTATTCATTAAGGATTGTTATTTTTACATCAATCTGGTATAGCTCCAGATCAAAAATTGCAATAGTTATTAAAACCATTCTTATGGATGCAAACTTAGCCACTAGAGAATAAATTTCTTGAAAATCAATACATGTTTTCTATGTAAATTCCTTGGCAACTAATCGGGTCTTATATTTTTCAATACACCCATTAATTCGAAGATTTGTCTTGAATACCCATTTACATCTTGTAGCATTTATATTTTTTGGTAAATCACATAGTTCCCATATATTGTTCATTGTCATGGAATCAATTTCTTTATTCGTGGCACTTTGTCATAATTCTTAATCATGTCACTTCATCACATCTATATAATTTATGGGATCTACGAAATTTTCTTCTTCCATATCTAATATTAGACATGAAGGCTCATAGGAACACAAATGATAATTATACATCCATGCAGGTGAAGTTCTCATTCTTCTATTGTCTATTCTTGGTTATCAGACTGCACTTCATTCATGGGTATTAGTTCATTTTCTATATTCTGAGTTTTTTTTCTCAATTTCTGGATCATTTATAGGGATTTCATTGTAATAGTCACAATCTATTACAAGCAGAGGTTCCTTTTCATTTTTATGAGATTTCTTTTCCTCTAGATTTTATAGAAATATTACATCTGTAATGACCCAGAATTCGGATACCGGGAATTACCCGATACCATTCGAATCCTAGCCCGCCACCCACGAGCCGAAAGGATCGGAAGGGTTATTTTAGATGTTGTGGATGTACATTGAAATATAAAATAATATAGGAAATAACTACATGATTATTTGTTTAAATAATAAGAAATAAATTTACATTTTCAACTAATAAATTAACTATATAGTCCAGTCCATAGGGAAGAAAGCGTACATAAACGTCGAGGATGCCCCAGCTCTCGCAGGCTAGCAACTACAAACCGCTACGCTAATCCTCCAAATCTCGAGGAATCGCTACATCTGAAAAGGAAGGGGTGAGTCTCATCTCATTGACTCAGTAGGGGTCCCACGGATCCCCACCACGAAACAACGGTGGTAAACAATGGCAACAACGGCAATAATAACAATAATAACGACAGAAGTAACAACAGTAAAAGAGCACTAACGATAGTAGTTGGTGGAATCATGGCTTGTTGAGCTACTCCTACCCTCAACAAAGAAAACCTCGACCTCACGGTCAGAACCGCCGATCCAACAGTTTACCATGGCTACCCTACCAGGAAAGGAACCATGCCACATCTGTCGTGAAGGCCCGTCCTCACTGACAAAGCAACCCAGCCCTCCCCCTCTCTTTTGGTGTTCTTGGCACAGTTCCTGCTCCAACCGCGGCTCAAGGACGGAAGAAATCTGCATTGGCCACCTTCGCTTCCAATCAGTTCGCCATATCCGAAGAGGATCCAAGATTTGCACCGGAGGGGCGTAACAGAGGGCCGCAGTGGTGGCGGCAAGAGCTCGCGGTAGCGGCAAAGTGAGCAACGACAGTGTTGCTTGGAGCAACAGTGGGAGCACCAGCGGCGACGAGAGCACATCAGTGGGCGAAGGGACTAGCCCGACAGTGGATCTACCACGCTCTCAGCGGCGACGATGGGTGACGCGACAATGGCATTTTTGATCCTGTTAATGGCAATTGAGGGCGCGATGACGAGAAGGTGACGCAATAACGTTGCTCTTGTAGGGGCGAGGTTGCTTGACACAGGCGGCATCGCAACGATCTACGACGAGGGTGTCGCAGCAAAGGGGCAGCGGGGGAGGGGGAGTGTAGCAGAGCGGCGCCTCGGGGGGAGAACAATGGCAATTAGCGGCTCGCGACGGCGGTGCTTGGCTAGGAATGGAAAGCAACCAAGTGCGATAGCGAGCAGCGACAACAGAGGGTACGAGGCGATGCAGATCACAATCGGGGAGTGCGCAGTAGCCGACGGAGCTTGGCGGCGGCGAAATGACCGCTCTGATACTAGTGAAGGTAAGTCTGACGAGATGAGTAGAACGAAGATTAGGTTTGGGACTCCGGCAATGGGGGCTTCTAATGAGTTCATTTTTCCAATGGGATCACCCATCTATTTATAGGGGCCTGCCCTCATCCCCTCCGTCCCCACCTAAGTGACCGCCCCACACGTGATTTTTGCGTTATGTGAATTTCACTTTGTCTGACTTCGTTTTTAATGGGTTAAACATGGGTTAGGCATTGCTTCTGTGTTTTCCAAGTTTAGTGGCCATCCACTAACATCTAAGTCGGAGTATGATACTAGTTAAGGTGGACAAAGGTTAAAGGCACTTGGGAGAAAGGTGCAAGGCACAATCACTCACAAGAATAACACACACAAGGTGTAACTAGTTGACTAAGATTTTTCTCTGATGCTCCTAGTCTATGGCGTGCTAGTCTATTTATAATAAACTTGGTTCAAGGTTCAAGAGTATCCGAACACTTGGAAAGTGATGCTCATCTCTTAAGGACAGCTTTACAAAAGACAAAATAAAAGATGACACCTCATCAAGGATGTAGAAGTCTCTTAGGACACCTTAACAAAATGATAAAAATAAAGGGACATCTCGACATTACACCTTGACAAAATGACAAAAGTAGAGGGACACGTCGCCTTTCCACTTTTCCTAAAGTAGATACCTTCTTATCATTCTTTGAGAATTTGTTGTAGGACTTCTAGATGATTTGGACAAAACTCATTTGTCTTCTTCTGACAACTTTTACATTCTTCGATTGAAGAGCTGAGCTATTTAAGTGAAGTGGCTAGTGACATAGCTTTGACTTCAGGAGATTAGATGACTAATTCCTCATCAAGATAATGACGAATTACTTGAGATTCTAAAAAATTAATCCTTTGAAAGAAGTGACAAAGATTTGTTCCCAATCAGTACGTGATACAATTTCATTAAAGAAATTTCTTGAAGTTGAATTGGCATATAATTGTTGGCTAAGTATTAAAATGTCATCTAGAACATTCTTTTCAATTAACCAATCTAATATATCTGGTTACAAAGAGATCCACTTTAAATTATTAATAAGATAGTTAATTCTCCAAGCAAATGTGATATAGAGATCTACATTGGGATATTCGCCTTGTGTAGAGCTCTCCTAAGGAAATAATGTTCGGATATCCTTGTGCAAATGTAATATTTGCCGTGGAGTGCGGATAGATAATCTTTTCTATGTAACAGTCTGGGTCAACATTTTTATTTGAACTCTTTTAAATTCTCTAGTGAGAGCGTTACGAAGATGATGATCTTTTCCAGGAACTCGTTCAATGGTACACTGATATTGTGCCAAAATGAACTGTTAAATAGAGTGAGATTGAAATTACGGTGATATGTTTGCTGACAATTTATTTTGGCACAATATTAGTTTATCATTGAACGAGTTTCTAGAAAAGATCACCATTTTCTTGATGTTCTCACTAGAAAATTAGAGGGAGTTCAAATAAAAATATTAAGGACCCAGATTGTTACATGGAAGAGATTATCTATCCGTACTCTACAACAAAGGCTACATTTGCGTCAATATATCCGAACATTATTTCCTTATGAGAGTTTTACACAAGGCGAATATCTCAATTTAGATCTCTATATCACATTTGCTTGGAGAATTAACTATCTCATTAATAATTTAAAGTGGATCTCTTTGGAACCATATATATTAGATTTGTTAATTGAAAATAATGTTTTGGATGGCATTTTAATACCTAGGCGACAATTATATGCCAATTCAACTTCAAGGAATTTCTTTAATGACATTGTATCAGTTATTGATTATGAACAAAAAAAATTGTCACTTCTTTCAAAGGATTAATTTTTCAAAACCTCAACTAAGTGATCATTATCTTGATGAGGAATTAGTCATCCAATCTCCCAAAGACAAAGCTATGTTCCCAGTCACTTCACTTAAACATCTCAACTCTTAAATTGAAGAATGTAGAAGTTTCCAGAAGAAGACAAATGAGTTTTGTCCAAACCATCTAGAAGCCCTACAACAGATTCTCAAAGAATGATAAGAAGGAATTTACTTTAGGAAAAGTGGAATATAGAAGTGTCCCTCTACTTTTGTCATTTTGTTGAGACGTAATGTCGAGGTGTTCCTCTATTTTTATCATTTTGTTGAGGTGTCCTAAGAAACTTCTACATCCTTGATAAGTTGTCCTCTTTAATTTTGGCTTATATAAAGGTGTCCTATGAGGTCTCCTCTTTAAGTTTGTCTTTTGTAAACGTGTCCTTACGAGATGAGCATCACTTTCTAAGTGTCCATGTTGAACCCAATTTTATCTCAGAAAAATAACCCAGATTTAAGGGTGTGGGACCACTCCCGAACACCTCATGAGTGCTAATTATTTAGCATCTCCACAACACCCCAGACCCAATCGGGGATTCAAACCCGCTTGTTGTGACCCATGGCGACTCCAACAACAAGTGAGGACCATCCCCGACCACCAGGCGGGCGGCTTCGCTCACTTACAACTTAGCCACCCGAGCCAACCCGGGGGCACCCCAGCAACACATCGTACTAAAAGACACTTGGCAATAAGGCTTGGGACCAGCCCAATATGCCTTTCCCAGTCACTCAATGTTAATAATCTCCGAACAAGAGGTGAACTCAAGCCCCGGAGATCGTCGCCCAGCTCATATGGCTCCTAACAAGGGGTGAGGGAATTACCCCGAACACCTTAAAGGCGGCCTATTTCCAGCCATTTCACATCAGCCCAGGGCCAACCAGAGGCTTTGGGTCACTGGTCGTGCTATGCGGTAATTCTACATCAAGCGAGGATCACCTCCGACTTCCCAACAAGCAGCATTCACCCACCAACAATTTAGCTACCCAGGCTAACTCGGGAGCTCACAGCAATACGCCACGACATGTGGTACCGGCCATGGGTCTAAGGATCCCCTTCAAAAGCTTCCCTTCAACCAGCTAACATTAGTGGACTCGGTCACCTGCTCAAAATTGGGTCTCGAGAGTCATAGCCAGCCCATACGGCCTGTAGAAGGTAGTCGGGCATTATCCCGAACACCTTGCGGGCATTCATAATTCCAGCCATTTCACCACGAGTCGGGGCCAACCCATGACTCGAGAATACTTGTCGCACCACGCGGCGACACTACAAGAGAGTGGGACCGCCCCCGACTTCCAGACACGCAGTGGCGAGCCGTTTTCTTTTTAGTCATCGGGCCAACCCGAGGCTACGAACCAGTTCGTCATCTAGAACGGCATACGCATAATAGGGTTGGGCATTCATGCCCATAACGCCTTGTTCTCGCTATCCCAACTATGCCGGACAACAACTCAAAGTCCCAGTGGGCCATCCGAGCCATTACCCAACCTATACAACGCATCGACAAGGCAAGGCGAATTACCCCGAACACCTTGAGAGCGACCCCGCATCAACTCCGTTTCGAAGCTCATGCCAACACACAAGATGTGAAACGCGCAGACCAGCCCCCTCCCAATCGTCAAAATAAAGGAAAAGGCGAAGGGAGACCACTTCGGGGGCCGCCCCCTGACCCCGCGACCAGGGGCGAACCCCACGCCAAGGATGCCCCGGTCCCTGGGGCGCCCCTTCCAGTCCTGTTCAACCACCACCCAACTCAATCTCAGTCTGTGGAGAGTCAACTTACGGCGTGGAGCGTACGAGCAGCGTTCGAGGTGCGTCCAAGGTGAAAGCGTAGTTCGAGAAGCGAGATCGAGCACTCCCAGCACCCGGTCTTCCGGGGGTTCAAACCTGTCTAAAAGCCCAGTCCAAATGCACCAAAAACTCAGCCAAAATCCAACCAGGTGGGGCTTAGAGAGGGGGTAGTTTAAATATTCTTTATCCCTCTCTCTCTCTCTCTTCACCCAGCGCCAACCCCCCTAAAGGGGGGTTTGCGCGCTAGGCGCCCTGCCCGCGTAAACCCCATTGCAGGGGGGGGCTTTAGGCAGGCCGCCCCCCATCTAATAAAAAGAAAGAGAGAGAGAAAAAAAGCCTCCCACATTAACCCTCTCTCTCTCCACCTTCCCCTCCTAAAACCCCCTTAGGTGGGATGAGTACATGTGGGGCCCACTCTCACCTCCCTACCTAAACCAACTCTCTCTCTCCTATATGTGCCCCCCTAAACCCCCCTTTAGGTGGGCTTGTGCATGTGGGACCCAACCCACACTCTCTCTCCACATTTCCCTCCTAAACCCTCCCCTTTAAGCGGGCCAAACAACACACACCAACCCTCTCTATCCTATATGCGCCCCCTAACCCCCCCTTTAGGTGGGCTTGTGCATGTGGGATCCAGCCTACACTCTCTCTACCTTCCCCTCCTAAACCCTTCCCCTTTAGGCGGACCACGCCCCACACCCAGCCCTCTCTCTCTCTCTCCTACATGCGCGCCCCTAAACCCCCCCCTTTAGGCGGGCTTGTACACCCCAACCCTCACACACAAACCATATTCTCTCTCTACCTTCCCCACCTAAACCTACCCCTTTAGGCGGTCCAACCCCTCAACCTTTACGTGAGAACCTCACCATCCAGCCACCCCCTTTGCCTATAAATTCCCCCCGGAAGGCCAAGGGTCACAAATACGCAGATACACTCAGACACACAAAGGCAAAGGGCACTCAAGGCATTTGGAGCACTTGGAGTGTAATCGGATTGTTTGTTCGTGTTCGGCTTATCATACGCCGATGGTATATCAAATCAACACCCCTCATATGGCATTTAGCCACAACACACGAACATTCTACTCTGCGTATGGAGCACTATGGTAAACGCAAGAACACCCGACCATCGGGTTCACTTACATATGGCGCGCCATGGTAACGGCATCGACACCCTCATGCTGGGACCTCCAATATCTCGGGTCGGGTATCCAACCGCTCGCCCAGAGCCGGTGACCGAATGTCCCGCTAGCCGCCCCGAGTTAACCGGATCTTAACCCGGAAGTATCACCGAGGCCCGGTCCTAACTCCTAGATACGTTGACAACCGGCACGCATATCTTTCCCCGACAATATCAGCGCCCCAGTATCCGGTCCAGCTTGTATCGCTTTATAGCGTCCCTCGTTCCTTCGGGGACCCTCTGTAAAATAGCGAAAAACTCGCATTATCGAGCAATGACCCGGGGACTTATCTTTGAGATGGAATTGTCCATGGATTGCTTTACTGTGTCAAGGCCTTTTAGCGCCTCTCTGTAACACCGGTTACGACTCACTATAGTGAAGTGTACTCGGAAAACCTGATCCTTCATTTTTTTCCTCAGCCCAGTTTGGGGTCTCTGCGTCCCAGCTCACGGCGATCTCACGGCGCCCAACGATATTTGCCTCTTTGGCCAGTACCTACCTGCTCCTTGTCGAGCCAGAGTCCGTAGCCCCACTCCAGCCCACGTTTTTTTGCCCTAATCATAGGATCCGGCGGTCAAATTCAAGCTGTAGTACATACCATGCCCTTCTTCTACACTTTGGCTTCTAGGGTTCCCAGCCCTCCTTCAGCAGAAAAACAAAAGTGTTCGGATTCAATCCGATGTAAACTAAACACCGGCTGCTTGCGGTCGGTCGGAAAGATGTCTTGTACACGAATCCCCGCAATCGCCTATACTCGTACCCGCGGAACCTCCATCTCTCCACGTGTGGCCCGACATTTCGAGCCCACGTGCCGTGCCCTGGCGGCACTTCACCCGTCAAACTTTGGTTTCGTAGGTAATCGTCAAGAAATCGCCTGGCACGCCTGCATTCCACTCTACCATTCCAACCCGGCCACTCAGAACGATTAAACGCACGTTACCCCGTCTCGTCGGGGTCGTCACATTGTTCTTTGTGTCCTTAGACCAATATCCTCGGAATCCCCGTGTGCCAAGTTGACCCTTTCTCGACCTTCCGTGAAAGGCGAGTGTACATTACCACCGTGAGAAAAAAAGGACAAACACTCGAGATTTCTCGCGAGCTGGCGAACAGTCCACCTACTCTTCTCTGAATATTATAACAAGTTTACTATAAATAAAGAAGAACTCCATAGACAAAGGGCATCAGAGAAAAGCCCTAGTCATTTAATTACACCTTATATGTGCTATTCTTGTGAGTGATTGTGCCTTGCACCTTTCTCCTGAGAGTCTTAGACCTCTGTCCCCTTAACTGATATCAGAGTCTAAAAAGAGTAGCTAAAAGGTGATGGTGGCATCACTTACCCCTCCACATTTTGTGAAGCTCTGATGGATCGTCGGTTTGGGCCATTGTGTTCTCCACATTTTTCTGAGTCAATCCATGTAATTTCATATTTTATTTGAGTCATAAACTATGTAATTTTCCCTTTATTTGAGTCCGGTACCTAGGTATAAGGGTCATTTACCTAAGTCTTGAGTCATGTGGTTAATTAAGTAGTCTAATGGGCCCAACTAATGGGCTAGGCCCAAGGGCGCCCCCCCTTGGACTTGTCTGGTCATTTAGTCATTAGTCAGGGTCAGTATGGTCATGTGAAAAGTCTAGTCCCTATAAATACCCCCCTTCACCCCCTCATTTGTAATCTCTGATCAATCAAAAAAAATGAGTGAATTAGTGTATTATTGGAGAGGATTCTCCACTTCTCTCTCTCTCTCTCTCTCTCTCTCTCTCTCTCTCTCTCTCTATTGGGGTGGATTCGCCTTCTCTCTTCTCTCTCTCTCTCTAAAGAGGGATGCGCCCCTTTCTCTCTCCTCACCCTCTCACCTACTTTCTCTCTCTTCTCCCCTCATTCAAGAGCTACCCCATTTCCCCACACCTCTCCATAACTCCACCCCAAGCCCCAAGGTGGAATCTACCACTCTCCAAGCCACCCTCCAACCACCAACCACCCACTCCCCTTTCCCAAGCACACTCTCATCTCCCAAGGGATAATTCCCCACTCCCCAAGCCCCACCTTTACCTTCCCCACACACCTCTTCCCATCCCCAAGACCAGAAATTAATCCTACCCTTAAACCCATTTTCAAATACCCTTTCCCTCTCTCCCTTCCAACAAAATTCGCAGCTCTCCCTCTCTCCACCTACTAGACCTCCTTCCAACCCTCATTCTGCCACTCTCACACCTTGGAACACCCCCCCCCCCAGACCCCCTCACAGCCAGGGGTTGCCCCCACACACATCCACCTCATTTCCCCTCCCATCTACCCCCATTTCCCATCACCTATCACCACTCTGCACAGGCCAGATCGCAGGCAGCAATGTACCAGCAACTTGCAGCAGCGGCCATGACGTCATCGTGAAGCTTCAGGAGGCGTACCATATACCATTGGAATCGTCATCCAGTCAGCTTCGCAGCTGAGGTGGTTTCATCTTCGTCCAAGCACCGAGCTGCCCGTGAGAGCGATTCTTCCTCGACTGCGCAGAATCACTCAGGCAGAGAACCAGAGCTCCAGATCAAGTTCGACCACGGCCACTCCCTTGTAGATCTGGGTGAGAAACTTGGCTAAGGGCTTCTCCTTCAAGTCCTCTCCCATCCCCAAGAAGCAGAGCTAATTTTGGACCTCGCTCCGACATCTGCCGACGGCACCGTTGGTCCCGACGTAAAGAAGACTCATCCACGGATACAGAGGTTCTGGTCCCGCATCATTCGGACATCGGGAGTGTTCGTGGCGCCCCCGTCTTCCAGCAGCATCACCCTGGGAACAACCAGAACCAGCGTAGGATAGCCCTGTTCCAGGCTCTACCCCGGCCAACAGCATCGCCACGAAATTCCAAGAAAATTCAGGCGTCCTCCTGGGTCAAGTCAGAAAATTTTGGCACCAGTTGCAGCCCATTCGGAGCTCGGTAGTGATCGTGGCGGCACCATCTTCAACTGTCTGTCTGGCAGTTCTAGAAGCTGATAGCACCGGCGGAGCTCAGCATAACAGTTTTCTAACTTTACTCCCTCTCCCCGCCTGGCTGGCTTACAGCCCCTCCCCGCGTGGAGGTAGTGTTTGATTGTAAATCTCTTAACCCCCATCCCGAGATTCCCCCTCTGCGAGGGCGTAGTGCTTATACTAGCAGGTCAACGGCTGAAGCATCATCGGCGCAGCGTGCGGGTAGCCCACGCTTCCCCGCTCGCCCACGTCTCTGACCGGGATCGGTGTATTCACGCCGATCAGGTGAGCTTCGGAACACTTCTCATTGTTGGCCCTTAATTGCTTAGTTTAGTATTATTTTTAGTTGATCCGTCAGCGGTAAGAGAGTGCCCGATCCCGAATTTGCTTATAATTAAGCGACCACCGCGGAGTGAGTTGAGAGAGCGACCTTACAACCCACGCCTTTGGCGTGCTGGTCGCCCGCGGAATTGCGCATACCAGGCCCTTAGGGGTCCATCCCAAGCTAGCCAAATCCCCGGAAAGGCGAGGTCCCACTTTGGAGCCTCTCCATCATCGCCGATTTGCCTACGGGCCCTAGAGTGCGCCAAGCGGGTGTGTAGTGCCCCAAATTTTATATAAGTAATTTCTGGGTTATTTAATAATTTTCTGGAATTTATTAGGAGTCATAAGGGCTAAATAATATTAGTAAAAGGATTGTTGAATTTATAAGGCATTATAAGGCCTAATTGTGTTAAATAATTAACCTAGCCTATTTAAATAAGATCCAAAAGGTTTAAGGACCAAGCCCATTAAGTTTGGCTCATATTCTAGAAGGTTATTTAGCTTATTTTCGTATTTTAAGGATAAATACTATTTTAATGGATAATAAAATGGATAATTAACAAAAGAATGTGATTTATGTTGAATTCTGTGTACGTTGGATGTAGCGGTCTATCGTGCGACCGCCACAGCCATGTAACGCACCAGTCTTGATGCGTTACACCCTGTCAGTTCCGTAAATGGAAGAACGAGCAAAAAGATTGGAACTTTGAGATCATATCTGCAAAAGATCGACGTAGGAGAGCTTATAATATTACTAAGGACTCTTAGGGATTAGGTTCTAGCAAATTAAGGACTCTAGAATCGATCTAATCTTCAAACCTTAGCCAAAACCCTATAAATAGGACCTAGTTCTAAACTGAGCGACCCTTACTTTTGGCTCGTGAAGAATCAAGGTAAGGAGTCATAATTTCGGATAAGTTATTTAGAAGATTTTGTTTAGTATACTTTAGACTAATAGTTCTCCTAATTTCATGCTATGAGATCAAGCAACCAAGGATATTGAAGCTTCCAAAGTTGCTGGTTCGACCATAATAACCCAGGAAACTGAACGCAAGTCCCCTGAAGATCAAGAGATTAGGACGTCTAAACGAGGTAATTAGAGCTCAATCCTTTAGAACTTTTTGATCACCTTAGTTTCATCTTCTTACCCTCAAAATTTCATATCTTTAGGTCAAGAGGTCGTGGAGTTAGAGCAGCGGGAAATTGCTAGAAAATCACTGGAAAAGGAGAACTGGGGCACGGTTTTCAGACTCAAATTAGAAGCTTAAAGCCTAGTTAAGCGGTAGGTCATCTCATGATTGACAAAAATATCTTGTTAGGGATAAAATCCCTCTGGTTATGATTGATTTCATGAATCATAGATTATGAATTTCATATTTTAGTAGGTCATGCATACATGCATACTCTTAACCCTAACTAAGTTAAAAAGGAACTCTCTTGTCAAATTCACTGAAAGCCTATGCATACTAGTAGGTTAGCCTTCATTCTATCATGTGAAAGTTTATATATGATTTCCAGACATGATGTAAGTTGAAACCTTAGATTTTTATATCTTTTCTGCCAGCAGACGATCTGACGCATCAAGGTAAGACCGTCACAATGATCAACGGCCTTAGCCGTCACAACCTCTGTTGTATCTTAATTACTCTGTTGTCTCTGACGCACCTTAACAGGAGCGTTACACTACTGTAACGGCCCCTAGATAAACCGTCACAAGCACTGTAACGCGCTTATCCTAGACTGTCAGACACTTGTGTTCTGTCAGTCTGAGACAGAATGATAACCAGTTAAGTTTACTTATAAATAAGTTTAGATAGCTAAGTTTGGACATGTTATCATGACTTTAAGTTTAGTTACTAATTCATAACCGAAAGTGCATGATTAAGGTGTCTTGAGTTATTTTAAGTTATGTTAATTTCATGTGCCAAAATAATATAGTTTTGTATATAAATCACGATTTTCAATAATGTATTGACGGAGTTTATCTTGGTTTCACGTTGCTACATATTCTCTTTCTATCTATAGAGTCATTTTCTTAAGTACATGGCATATATTCAGGTATATGTCCATTATTTCACTTTGCACTATAGGAACATTATTCTTGGACATGAGAACCTCTCTATTGGATATTCCTTCCAATGGACTAGAAAATCTTGTTTCAAGGCCTCCGTAATTCTCCGCGAGCCTGAGATTCCTACTAGGACGCTGAGTTGGTTGTACCATTAAAGTCTATTTAGTAAATTAAACTATCGATGTTTCTGTTCTAGCAATGTAACGGATCTATACTGGACCGTCAGGAGCATCTAACGGCCCAATATACGACCGTCACATTTCATTGAGTCTATTTTATTACTTCTGGATTCAGACTGATGTAACAGCAGAACACTTGAGCGTTACATCATGTAACGGCCCAGTCCTTGACCGTCACATTGTTTGAGTACTTAACCCGAGATTTGACCCAAGGGTTGATATTCCAAAGTTTCTAGATGGATTATTGATGATCTAGAACTTGCCATATTATCCAAAGAAGCTTAATATAATGAAATGGAAGTTAAAGAAATGTACTGTTATGCTGCCGATTTATTTCCATAAGCATAACCTTATTTAAGTCATTCTTGACTCTCGCATTATTAAAATTTGAAGCGTTCATTCATGGAATAGTGTTATCATGAACTTGTTGAATTGTACATTCTTGGCCATAGTTTATTGTTACATGCGTGGAAGTAGCTTGATTTATACTTGAAGATGCGATCGAGCACTGATTGTGTTCAAGGGCTCTATGCTAGTCCCCTCGGCTGATTGCTGAAAACATACTATTATAAACCATAGGATATGATGCTATTGGCGTCGCATTGCGCTGGGAGTACTTTCTCTATAAATAAGTGAAAATCCACGACACGACATGATTTTCTTGTACATGACTTTCTTGCTTGATATTCCACAGAAATTCATGAAGTACTTGCACATAAGCAAAAGATACTAGAGTGATGATTACGTGGCTTGCTAGTACATTCTCGTTACAATCTTGTTCTCGAAAGGTCATAACATGTTCTTGTTACATTCTTGATAGTTCATACTTGCTCTCATTCTATCTTAAACGATCGTCTTTGTTACTTTGGTTTAATCGCATGATTGATCGCATTCGCATGATTTTACCCTATCTTCTTTAGAGCTAAAATGTTAATTACTTTAATGATGCCTTCATGTTGATGCGAAGATACATACTGGGCAAGTGTGCTCATTACCTATTTCTATTCTTTTTCAGGAAATAGAAGTGATTCGAATTCGGATTCGGGTTATACAAGTAGCGGATCCGAGAGCGAATGAACGTGTTGTCAAGATGAGAGTGAAGACTTAAGAAAGTCTATATTGTTTAGATTGAGTCTATGTAATTTTCCTATTTTTTTGAGTCTGATAGATTGAAAGAAGTTAAAAGTTATTGTATTTGAATATTGATAATCAATGAAATAAGTTGGAGTTTTGATTAAAGTATTGTGCAATTGCATTTATGTGTGATTGTCTTGCGCTCTGATTATTCTTGCTTGCAAGAGGCTTATCATGCCGGCTGTTCACGTTTCTCGAGTAAGTCTTCCGCTGTCATAAAGGCTCGGGACGTGACAGTTAAGTTGGTATCAGAGCCTAAGTCTCAGGACTTAGGAAGAAGAGTCATGTCATAGGATAAGTCCAAGGTTTAAGGACCCCTACCTATGAACTAAGGAAGAAATTTCCACACCAACGTGAGAATCGGGTAGAACTCGAGAGAAGATAGTTAATTAGTTTTAAGATTGATTTCCCTCCAACTTCACGAGAAATAACAAGTTGTTATTTTTCTCCCTGGTACCCTATTATTACCATGGCTCATCGCGTAGATTGGAATGGTAAGCAACAAACTATTGCTGGCCTTACGCAGGCATTACAAACCATGGCGCAAGATGGCGCAGGAACAAGGGCTGGTGATTTGCATCGCAACTTTCGGAGCTTAAACCCTCCGCGTTTCTACGGTTCTTCTAATCCTGACGAGGCGGAGAACTGGATAGACGAAATGAATCGTATCTTTGATGTTATCCAATGCACCGATCAAGAGAAGGTGCGTCTCGCAACCTTTCAACTCAACAAAGATGCCCGCACATGGTGGAAGTCAGTTCCGACACCTCCGGTCGATGCACCTCATGCATGGGATGATTTTCTTACCGTATTCTGTGCCAAGTACTTTTCTGAGCACGTAAAAGAAAGAAAGGCTATGGAGTTTGCCGCTCTTCGGTAAGGAATAATGACGGTTGCCGAATATGAACTGCAATTCTCAAGGCTTGCACCTTACGCACCGCATCTTATCAGCACCGATTTATTGAAGGCAAATCGGTTCATGGACGGGTTACGGCCCGATTTCATTCAGCAGCTCGGGACCCAAAACATCCATACTTATGCGAAAATGGTTCAACGAGCGTATTTGTGTGAAAGGACCTTAGAGAAGGTCGAAAAATTAAAAGGGAAAGGAGAAGATTCCAGCCGACGCTCAGATCGGCGTTATAAGAAAGAAAAGTTCAGCATCACGGAGCCCTATAAAAGCCGTGATAGTAAGAAAAGATCTAGGAATGGGAATGGTGGAAGTTCCCATAAGCAAAAGAAAGTCAAGGAAGAGAAGGAGCAAGTTGCTACAGCTTGCACGTTTTACGAAAAATTTGGTCATTCGGCTGAGAAATGCTGGAAGCGCCTCGGCGCTTGTTTACGTTGTGGAAGCAGGGAGTATCGCATGCCAGATTGCCCTCTTATAAAAGACTAATCGTCTGGTGGAGGACGTAGGAGGCAGGCTCGCCTCAATGCCGTTTTAGAAGAAGAGGAAGCGCCCAGGGATGATGGACTTATGGAATGTACTCTTCAAATTTGTTCTCGTCCTGCATTTCTGTTATTTGATATTGGTGCCTCTCATTCTTTTATCTCCACTACTTTCGCAAAAACATTACCAATTGCATCAGTTCCCTTACCTTCAGATCTCGCTATTACCACACCCTTAGGTTCTGGAACAAAGCTTACCGACTATTATCCTGATAGCGAAGTGATAGTAGAAGGACATAACCTCCCCGCAAACTTAGTATGCCTTGACATGAAAGGTTATGATGCCATTTTAGGGGTAGATTGGCTTGTAGATCATGATGCTTATATCAATTGCTGAAATAGGATTATATCCTTTCGAAAACCCGGTCTTCCAAGATTCTCTTTTTTTGGCATTAAGTACAAGAAGCATCCTACCATCATATCTTCTCTTCACGCTTGCAAATTTATCTCGCAAGGATGTGAAGCTTTTCTTGCTTCTATCATTATTACCGAATCCAAGGAGATTATCTTAGCATACATTCCTATTGTAAATGAGTTTCCCGATGTGTTCCCATCCGAATTACCCAGTTTACCACCCGAGAGGGAAGTGAACTTCACTATTGAACTCATTCCAGGAGCAGCACCTGTTTCTATAGCCCCTTACAAGATGTCCCCCACAGAACTCAAGGAATTGAAGAGACAGTTGCAGGAACTACTGGATAAGGGCTTCATCAGACCTAGCACATCCCCTCGGGGTGCGCCTGTTCTATTTGTCAAAAAGAATGATGGTTCTCTCAGATTATGCATAGATTACCGACGACTGAATCAACTCACGATTAAAAATAAGTATCCGTTGCCGCGTATTGATGAACTCTTCGATCAGCTTTCAGGAGCAGAATATTTCTCTAAGATAGACCTCATATCAGGTTATCATCAGCTTAAAATTAAAGAAGAAGACATTTATAAATCGGCTTTTCGAAGTCGTTATGACCACTATGAATTTGTGGTAATGCCATTCGGGTTAACAAATGCCCCAGCAGCATTCATGCAACTTATAAATAATATTTTTCAGCCATATCTGGACCAGTTCATCATCGTCTTCATTGATGATATCTTGATATATTCCAAGACAAAAGAGAAACATGAGGAATATCTGAAAATAGCTTTACAAACACTTAGAGAACATAAACTCTATGCTAAGTTAAACAAGTGCGAATTCTGGCTCAAGGAAGTTTCATTCCTAGGCCACATTATTTCAAAATAAGGTATTGTTGTGGATCCTTCTAAGGTAGAAGCCGTCAAGAAATGGAGCCGGCCAACGACCGTATCGGAAGTACGAAGTTTTCTAGGTCTAGCTGGTTATTATAGAAGATTCATTAAGGATTTCTCAAAGATTGCAGTTCCTTTAACTAGACTCACGAGAAAAGAAAATCCTTTTGTCTGGTTCAAGGAATGTAAAGAGAGTTTTCAAACCATCTTACTACAGCTCCTATTTTATCACTACCAGTGGAAGGTGGTGGATTCGAAGTATATACGGATGCATCTGATATTGGCTTAGGATGCGTTCTCATGCAAAATGGAAAGGTAATCAGTTATTCTTCAAGACAATTGAAGCGTCACGAGGAAAATTATCTTGTGCATGATTTAGAATTAGCAGTTGTCATTTTCGCCTTGAAAATTTGGCGTCATTATCTCTATGGAGAAAAGTTTACGGTCTACTCGGACCACAAGAGCTTGAAGTATTTATTTTCTCAAAAAGAGTTAAATATGAGACAAAGGAGGTGGTTAGAATATCTCAAAGACTTTGATTTTGCTATTCAATATCATCCTGGCAAGGCTAATGCTGTAGCTGATGCACTCAGCAGAAAACCAATGGGTATGCTATCAAGTCTCATGAGTAGTATGACTAATCTTATTCCTCAATTTGCTCAGTTGAACTTAGATATTGACAGGAAGGAGGATTGTTTCCTAGCTAATATTCAAGCTCAACCTACATTGATAGAAGATCTGGTCAAGCTGTAAAATGATGATCCTATATTATTGGAGATCTAAGGCCAATGTTGAACAAATGCCAGATTTTTCAATTAAGGATGGAAGATTGCTATTTAAAAATCAAATATGTGTACCGAATCATGAGGATACGAAGAAATTGATTCTAGAAGAAGCACATAAATTTAGGTATACCATTCACCCAGGTAGTACAAAAATGTATCAGGATCTCAAAAGAAATTTCTGGTGGCCCAACATGAAGAGGGAAATAGCTGATTTCGTGTCTCGCTGTCTCACTTGTCAACAAGTAACGACAGAGCATTTTAGACCCGCAGGTAAACTGCATCACTTGAATATTCTCGAATGGAAATGGGAGAGTATAGGGATGGATTTCATTATGGGGTTACCTAAGACAAGAGGTGGACACGATGGTATATGGGTAATCATAGACCGATTAACTAAATCTGCATATTTCATACCAATCAAAAGTCGATGGTCTGTGGATATCCTGGCCGCATTATACATAAGAGATATTGTTAAATTACATAGTATCCCAGTCACTATTATATCTGATAGAGATCATCGATTCACATCACAGTTCTGGAAGGGTCTACAACAGTCACTAGGGACTAGATTGAATTTCAGCACATCCTTTCATCCACAAACTGATGGACAGACAGAAAGAACAAATCAAGTGGTAGAAGATATGCTCAGGGCTTGTGCTATCGATTTTAGAGGAAGTTGGCATGATCACTTGCCTCTGATAGAATTTGCATATAACAACAGTTATCAGGCCAGCATACAAATGGCACCTTTTGAAGCTCTATATAGAAAAAGTTATCGATCGCCAATATGTTGGAATGAAATAGGAGAAAGACAATTCCTAGACCCCGATATTATCAGGGATTCTTCAGAGAAGATCAAGCTCATTCAAGAAAGAATGAAGATGGCACAAGATAGGTAAAAGTATTATGCTGATAATCGAAGGCGCGACTTGGAATTTCAAGTAGGAGACCATGTATATCTGAAGGTTTCTACAGGTCGTGGTATTCGAAGATTTGGCATTAAAGGAAAGCTAACTCCAAGGTACATTGGCCCATTTGAAATTCTTGAAAGGGTCGGTGAAGTGGCTTACAAACTGGCTTGACCTCCATAATTAGCAGGGGTTCATGACGTATTTCACGTCTCTATGCTGAAGAAATATGTATATGATCCTGACCATATTATCACTTATGACAATCTGGAGATTCAGAAGGATATGACGTACAAGCAAACGCCAATAAAGATTCTGGAACGGGAAGTGCGTCAACTAAGAAATAAAGTTATTCCTGTGGTAAAGATTCAATGGAAGAAAATATGGCCATATGAAGCAACATGGGAAACCGAAGCAGTCATGCGGAAAAGATTCCCAGAATTATTCAACTGTAAGTACACTCTCCATAATCCATGTATTGAATTTGGAGACCAAATTCTTCTAAGTGGGGGATTGTGTAGTGCCCCCAAAATTTATATAAGTAATTTCTGGGTTATTTAATAATTTTCTGGAATTTATTAGGAGTCATAAGGGCTAAATAATAGTAAAAGGATTGTTGAATTTATAAGGCATTATAAGGCCTAATTGTGTTAAATAATTAACATAGCCTATTTAAATAAGATCCAAAAGGTTTAAGGACCAAGTCCATTAAGTTTGGCCCATATTCTAGAATGTTATTTAGCCTATTTTCGTATTTTAAGGATAAATACTATTTTTATGGATAATAAAATAGATAATTAACAAAAGAGTGTGATTTATGTTGAATTCTGTGCACGTTGGATGTAGCGGTCTATCGTGCGACCGCCACAGCCATGTAACGCACCAGTCTTGATGCGTTACACCCTGTCAGTTCCGTAAATGGAAGAACGAGCAAAAGATTGGAACTTTGGGATCCTATTTGCAAGAGATCGACGTAAGAGAACTTATAACATTACTAAGGACTCTTAGGGATTAGGTTCTAGCAAATTAAGGACTCTAGAATTGATCTAATCTTCAAACCTTAGCCAAAACCCTATAAATAGGACCTAGTTCTGAACTGAGCGACCCTTACTTTTGGCTCGTGAAGAATCAAGGTAAAGAGTCATAATTTCATATAAGTTATTTAGAAGATTTTGTTTAGTATACTTTAGACTAATAGTTCTCCAAATTTCATGTTATTAGATCAAGCAACCAAGGAGATTGAAGCTTCCAAAGTTGCTGGTTCGATCATAATAACCCAGGAAACTGAACGCAAGTCCCATGAAGATCAAGAGATTATGACGTCTAAACGAGGTAATTAGAGCTCAATCCTTTAGAACTTTTTGATCACCTTAGTTTCATCTTCTTACCCTCAAAATTTCATATCTTTAAGTCAAGAGGTCGTGGAGTTAGAGCAGCGGGAAATTGCTGGAAAATCACTGGAAAAGGAGAACTAGGGCACGGTTTTCAGACTCAAATTAGAAGCTTAAAGCCTAGTTAAACGGTAGGTCATCTCATGATTGACAAAAACATCTTGTTAGAGATAAAAGTCCTCTGGTTATGATTGATTTCATGTGGAAGTTTATATATGATTTCCAGACATGATGTAAGTTGAAACCTTAGATTTTTATATCTTTTCTACTAGCAGACGATCTGACGCATCAAGGTAAGATCGTCACAATGATCTAACGGCCTTACGATAAGCCGTCACAACCTCTGTTATATCTTAATTACTATGTTGTCTCTGACGCACCTTAACAGGAGCGTTACACTACTGTAACGGCCCCTAGATAAACCGTCACAAGCACTGTAACGCGCCTATCCTAGACCGTCAGACACTTGTGTTCTGTCAGCCCGAGATAGAATGATAACCAGGTAAGTTTACTTATAAATAAGCTTAGATAGCTAAGTTTGGACCTGTTATCATGACTTTAAGTTTAGTTACTGATTCATAACCGAAAGTGCATGATTAAGGTATCTTGAGTTATTTTAAGTTATGTTAATTTCATGTGCCAAAATTCTATAGTTTTATATCTAAATCATAGTTTTCAATGATGTATTGACGGAGTTTATCTTGATTTCACGTTGCTACATATTCTCTCTCTATCTATAGAGTCATTTTCTTAAGTACATGGCATATATCCAGGTATATGTCTATTAGTTCACTTTGCACTATAGGAACATTATTCTTGGACATGATGACCTCTCTATTGGATATTCCTTCCAATGGACTAGGAAATCTTGTTTCAAGGCCTCCGTAATTCTCCGCGAGTCTGGGATTCTCGCTAGGACGCCGAGTTGGTTGTACCATTAAAGCCCATTTAGTAGATTACACTATCGATGTTTCTGGTTCTAGCAATGTAACGGATCTATACTGGACCGTCAGGAGCATCTAACAGCCCAATATACGACCGTCACATTTCACTGAGTCTATTTTATTACTTCTAGATTCAGACTGATGTAACGGCCGAACACTTGAGCGTTACATCATATAACGGCCCAGTCCTTGACCGTCACATTGTTTGAGTACTTAACCCGAGATTTGACCCAAGGGTTGATGTTCCAAAGTTTCTAGATGGATTATTGATGATCTAGAACTTGCCATATTATCCAAAGAAGCTTAATATAATGAAATGGAAGTTAAAGAAATGTATTGTTATGATGCCGATTTATTTCCATAAGCATAACCTTATTTAAGTCATTCTTGACTCTCGCATTCTTAAAATTTGAAGCGTTCATTCATGGAATAGTGTTATCATAAACTTGTTGAATTGTACATTCTTGGCCATAGTTTATTGTTACATGCATGGAAGTTGCTTGATTTATACTTGAAGATGCGATCGAGCACTGATTGTGTTCAAGGGCTCTATGCTAGTCCCCTCAGCTGATTGCTGGAAACATACTATTATAAATTATAGGATATGATGCTACTGGCGTTGCATTGCGCTGGGAGTACTTTCTCTATAAATAAGTGAAAATCCACGACACGACATGATTTTCTTGTACATGACTTTCTTGCTTGATATTTCACAGAAATTCACGAAGTACTTGCTCATAAGCAAAAGATACTGGAGTGATGATTACGTGGCTTGCTAGTACATTCTCGTTACAATCTTGTTCTCGAAAGGCCATAACATGTTCTTGTTACATTCTTGATAGTTCATACTTGCTCTCATTCTATCTTAAACGATCATCTTTGTTACTTTGGTTTAATTGCATGATTGATCGCATTCGCATGATGTTACCCTATCTTCTTTAGAGCTAAAATGTTAATTACTTTAATGATGCCTTCATGTTGATGCGAAGATACATACTTGGCAAGTGTGCGCATTACCTATTTCTATTCTTTTTCAGGAAATAGAAGTGATTCGAATTCGGATTCGGGTTATACAAGTAGCGGATCCGAGAGCGAATGAAAGTGTTGTCAAGATGAGAGTGAAGACTTAGGAAAGTCTATATTGTTTAGATTGAGTCTATGTAATTTTCCTATTTTTTTTAGTCTGATAGATTGAAAGAAGTTGAAAGTTATTGTATTTGAATATTGATTAACAATGAAATAAGTTGGAGTTTTGATTAAAGTAGTGTGCAATTGCATTGATGTGTGATTGTCATGCACTCTGATTATTCTTGCTTGCAAGAGGCTTACCATGTCGGCTGTTCATATTTCTCGAGCAAGTCTTCCGCTGTCATAAAGGCTCGGGACGTGACAGGGTGAGTCCGCTCGAGTGAAGTTGTCGGTCTATTGCATTGCTTGCTTGCTAGGTCCGAGGGGTCTTCGGTCTTGTGACTATCACCCCCAAGGTGGTGTCACATCAAGTGGTATCAGAGCAAGTTCTCAACTTGTCTTTACAAGTTGGTCCTAGGGCGCATTTGCATTCATCACCCGGTGCATCAACCTTGCCCACTAGCATGGCTACTTCATATTGGTCACATCTGTCCCACTCGGCCCTCCACAAGGGTCCGATTGACACCCCTTTGGACATAGTCCTATTTGAGGACCTTATCTTTGACGGGTACCACCCTAGTGCATATCTAGAGTGGGAGGAAGACATGGACAAATACTTTAAGAGGACTCCAATGACTGAACCCATGATAATCTACCTTGCCAAGAGTCGGCTTGTGCGCCATGCCGAGGATAAGTGGCAGCTCATTGAACGTTTAAGGAAGGTTATGAGGCAAGAGCCTATTAACACATGGGAAAACATGAAAGCCGAACTTAGGAAAGTCTACACTCCCCGACCTTCTCCCTTCTACTCGGATCACCAAAGCCCAAGGAGCACTTCAACTCCACCATCCCCACCCGGCCAACCCAAGACTCCAATTCCCCACAATGCAACCAAAACGCAATTCCATAACCCACCTTACTCAAGCCCCTTTGGCCCCCACCTCCACCCCTCACCTTACCCCTTCTCAAAAAGGAAAAGGCCCAATGGATATAGAAGTGAATGAGACAACCACAGGTGAGTGCGAGCCGGAATGTTATAGGTGCCACCAATTGGGGCACATCGCCATGCAATGCCCCATTAAGAAGCATCCTTCGATGCCTATAGTGGTTGAAACCGCTCCCACCCCGGCCACCACTACCCCTATAATGTCTCCCAAAAGGGACAATCCTCCCAAGGCCAATTCCCCCAAACCCCCTCAACCCACCCATCTCCCTCTCCCTACTCCAATCCAACCCCAACCAAGGCCTCCACTACTTCCCCTACCAAACCCAGCCCAAGTTCAACCTTGCTCACCATCTCGGGTGCACCATGCGCCGGCCACCACCACCCCAACCCCAAATGAACATCCCAACCCTTTGGTAGAGGAACCCATGGCCCACACACCCAACCAAGCGGAGATGGATGCCAATCCAGATCCGCCGTCCACCATAAAGAAAATCCATGAGCCGCGCATCTCACCCACCCCTCATAGTCCGGATCCTCAAGAGCCATACACCCTCACCATGAATGAGTCCATACTCCAATGGCTCAAACAAGGACCCACCATTCCTAGCTCACCCCCACCTCTCTCACCCTTGGGATACCAATCCCAAATTGTGCCCATCCACTCCTATCACACCACGATCCAAACCTACTATGAGGTAGAGGGTTTTGACGATCTCATCAAAGGCCTACAATGGCAGCTTGAGCTAATTTGCTTATTGACCCTATGGGTGGCCCGTCCCAAGAGCCTTGACCTCATCCACCCATGTGACGGGTCTATCACCTCGGTCTGCACTATTGGTTGCTACACTAGCGACCTCCTCTTCTTTCTCCCCATGGATGAAGAACCCATATCGGTCCATTCCACTCCCCTCATGATCCCAAAAACCTTGGCCGACCAACCCACCACATACATTGGCCCAATCCTTCCACTAGAGGAGGATGACTCACCACTATGTGAGGACCATGAGGACCTAGAGTTCCTCTCCCTAGGTGACCCTTATCATGATCCCTTCCTATACCCACCCACCTTACGAACTACCAACATTTTCCTACCCCAACCAACCTTGTTGGACCAAGCCCACCTCTCCCAAGACCTGGACCACACCAAGGGAACCATGACCATGGGTGAAATGCACCTAAGAAACAAGGAAGTGCCCCACTCCATCATACATACCTTCTTTGACCCCTTCGACCCTTATAAGTGAGAGCTCAAGGACCACCCCATACCCACACACATAGCCGTCACCTCTAGGATAAGAGTGCACCTATCTTGGCATATCACATCAATCGACAAGGGTCACAAGTCCAGTCATCTCATACATGTCACACACACTTTAAGCCCAATGCATGACTGGCTCGCATTTGGATGTGCTGGTCCTCCCCATTCATCATAGGTCTTACGCATGAAAGGAGCATACATGGATGTCCGAGTCCCCTGACATATGTCACACCCATGCATGATAGGTTCACCTATAGATGCCCCGGCCCTCCTAGGTCCGGCAAAGTCTACATGGCTATAATGCATGATAGGTCCACTTATGGTTGCCCTGGTCCACCTTTGCATACCCCACACTTCACACCCACACCGCATCGTAGTACATGGCATGAGCATTCAAGCAAGTATCAAACAACGAGTGGTGAAATTCATGACGAGTGGGCAAAAGCTCATGAGCGCCACTTGGAATTCCAAGTAGGCAATCTGATGATGATGGTATTGGAGTGGCTCTACTCTAGGGCCACTCCCATATCGAGGGCACGAGGACTTGGACCTTCCCAAGCTCCGAGTGGTCTTGACAGTCCAGCTTATGGGTTAGATTTACCGACGGGGTTTGGGATTCACCCCACTTCCCACGTGGTGGATCCGGCACCCTCTAAGGGCACCGCAGTGGATCCTAATGAGTACCTTGAGCTTACACCTATCCTTGAGAGAGACACCCTCGGAGTGCCACCACAAATCAGCCTGAGAGCCCGACAAGTGCACACGGAGGCAATACTAGGCAAGCAAGGTATCATTACTAGCATGAGGGTGTGTCCGTGCCACTTTGTGAAGCTGAAGCGCCATCCCCCGGCCATGGATGCGGGCTTGAGTTTGGAGATCGTGGCTCGCCCAGAGCTACATTTGGTGTACCACTTCCCCGGTGGACCCATACTCGACGGGGTCGAGTTCTCCCCACCCCGGGGGTATGATGGGGGCATCACTTATCCCTCCACATTTTGAGAAGCTCTGATGGATCATCGATTTGCGCCATTGTGTTCTCCACATTTTTCTGAGTCAATCCATGTAATTTCATATTTTATTTGAGTCATAAACTATGTAATTTTCCCTTTATTTGAGTCTGGTACCTAGGTATAAGGGTCATTTACTTAAGTCTTGAGTCATGTGGTTAATTAAGTAGTCTAATGGGCCCAACTAATGAGCCAGGCCCAAGGGTGCCCCCCTTGGACTTGTATGGTCATTTAGTCATTAGTCAGGGTCAGTATGGTCATGTGAAAAGTCTAGTCCCTATAAATACCCCCTTCACCCCCTCATTTGTAATCTTTGATCAATCAAAAAAATTGAGTGAATTAGTGTATTATTGGAGAGGATTCTCCACTTCTCTCTCTCTATTGGGGTGGATTCCCCTCCTCTCTCTTCTCTCTCTCTTCTTTCTCTCTCTAAAGAGGGGTGCACCCCTTTCTCTCTCCTCCCCCTCCCACCTACTTTCTCTCTCTTCTCCCCTCATTCAAGAGCTACCCCATTTCCCCACACCTCTCCATAACTCCATCCCTAGCCCCAAAGTGGAATCCACCACTCTCCAAGCCACCCTCCAACCACCCACTCCCCTTCCCCAAACACCCTCTCATCTCCCAAGGGAGAATTCCCCACTCCCCAAGCCCCACCTATATCTTCCCCACACACCTCTTCCCATCCCTAAGACCAGAAATTAATCCCACCCTTAAACCCATTTTCAAATACCCTTTCCCTCTCTCCCTTCCAACAAAATTCGCAGCTCTCTCTCCCTCCACCTGCTAGACCTCCTTTCAGCCCCCATTCTGCCACTCCCACACCTTGGAACACCCCCTCCCAGACCCCCTCACATCCAGGGGTTGCCCCCATACACATCCACCTCATTTCCCCTCCCATCTACCCCCATTTCCCATCACCTATCACCACTCTGCACAGGCCAGTTCGCAGGCAGCAATGTACCAGCAACTTGCAGCAGCGGCCACGGCGTCATCGTGAAGCTTCAGGAGGCGTACCATATACCGTTGAAATCATCGTCCAGTCAGCTTTGCAGCTGAGGTGGTTTCGTCTTCGTCCAAGCACCGAGCTGCCCGTGAGAACGATTCTTCCTCGACTGCGCAGAACCACTCAGGCAGAGAACCAGAGCTTCAGATCAAGTTCGACCACGGCCACTCCCTTGCAGATCTGGGTGCAAAACTTGGCTGAGGGCTTCTCCTTCAAGTCATCTCCCATTCCCAAGAAGCATAGCTAATTTTGGACCTCGCTCCGACATTTGCCGACGCCGCCGTTGGTCCCGACGGAAAGAAGACTCATCCACAGATACAGAGGTTTTGGTCCCGCATCATTCGGACATTGGGAGTGTTCATGGCGCCCCCGTCTTCCAGCAACATCACCTTGGGAGCAACCAGAACCAGCGTAGGACAGCCATGTTCCAGGCTCTGCCCCGGCCAACGGCATCGTCACGAAATTCCAAGAAAATTCGGGCGTCCTCCTGGGTCAAGTCAAAAAATTTTGGCACCAGTTGCAGCCCATTCGGAGCTCGGTAGTGATCGTGGCGGCGCCCTCTTCAACTGTCTGTCCGGCGGTTCTAAAAGCTGATAGCACCGGCGGAGCTCGGCATAACGGCTTTCTAACTTCACTCCCTCTCCCCGCCTGGCCGACTTACAGCCCCTCCCTGCGTGGAGGTAGTGTTTGGTTGTAAATCTCTTAACCCCCACCCCGAGATCCCCCCTCTGTGAGGGTGTAGTGCTTGTACTAGCAGGTCAGCGGCTGAAGCGTCATCGGCGCGGCGTGCGGGTAGCCCACACCTCCCCGCTCGCCCACGTCTCCGACCGGGATCGATGTATTCACGCCGATCAGGTGAGCTTCGGAACACTTCTCATTGCTGGCCCTTAATTGCTTAGTTTAGTATTATTTTTGGTTGCTCCGTCGGCGGTAAGAGAGTGTCCGATCCCAAATTTGCTTATAATTGAGCGACCACTGCGGAGTGAGTTGAGAGAGCGACCCTACAACCCACGCCAAGGGCGTGCTGGCCGCCCGCGGAATTGGACATCCCAGGCCCTTAGGGGTCCATCCCAAACTAGCCAAATTCCCGGAAAGGCAATGTCCCACTTCGGACCCTCTCCATCATCACCGGTTTGCCTACGGGCCCTAGAGTGCGCCAAGCGGGTGAGTCCGCTTGAGTGAAGTTGCTGATCCGTTGCATTACTTGCTTGCTAGGTCCGAGGGATCTTCGGTCTTGTAACTATCACCCCCAAGGTGGTGTCACATCAAAAGATCTTAGGTGGTTCCAGCTGCTATCATTCCTCTCTTACTTGCTCCCTATCCCATCTCTTCCTTCTATCTTCCACTCTTCTCTTCTTCTCTATACCGCTCTTTGATACTCTTGTTGCTTCTGGTATTGAGCATCCTCTCTCGTACAAATATCATAGATATAATTCTCAACATGTCCTTGCTGATAATGGTTATGAATCTGCGGGACATTTTTCTACATTGTGGGATCATTATGAGGCCCGTGATTTAAATCTATATTATATCGAAGCTTCCCAAAAATCTTTTCATGTCTTTTATGATGATACTGATGTTATGATTGTTGATGTTGTTGTGCCTACTTATATCCCTATTATACCTAGATTTAGATATGATATTCAATATAGGGAATGACATACTATTGCCTTTCCAATTGAAGAAATTTGCAAATAGGAAGACAAGGTTACGAGTGAAAAGACAAGAAGATATTTTGCTCTCTCTCATATTGTACCCCATCATCAGCACCACTTTGTTGCAGTCTATAAGGGCATCTTTGACAACGGCTTGGTCCCTCGGTTAGCCGACACCGGCTAACCGAGGGGCCCCACCTCCGCTCGCCCTCCCCCTCACATAAACCCGGTAACCGGGGTCGAGTATCTCAATCGACCTTTTGAGGTCGATTAAGACACCCGCCTACTCGGGTATCAAAGACGCCCTAAGGAAGTTGGTCCTCAGTAGTCTATGGCTAATTGTTCAGAATATGATAAGCTTTTAAAAGCTTCTACAAAGCCTACTCCTCTGCATAACAATATTATTCGTCATTTTCGGTTAGAATTATGGCGTCCTATCTCCCACTTAGATGTTGGTGGATGGCCACTAAATATGGAAAACACGGAAGTGTTGCCTAACCCATGTCTAACCCATTGAAAACAAAGTCAAACAAAGCGGGATTCACGAAATGCGAAAATCAGGTGTGGGGTGGTCACGGTCACATAGGTGGCCTCGGAGGGGATGGGGGCAGGCCCCTGTAAATAGATGTGTGATCCCATCGGAAAAACGAACGAGACGAACTCATTAGAAGCCGGCCTCAATTGCCGGATCCCCAAACCCAAACCTCGATCTACTCACCTTGCCGGACTTACCTTCGGTTATGGCATTTTTCTAACCTTGTGTGCACTTGTTGTTGGGGACACGGGGTCTAAATGGATTATGTAACTTACCCGGGGGATGGTGTATTCGAGCTATCAGCTCGGATACCCAATCCCGGGTTACTAGATAAAATAACAAAGAAAAAGCCTACTCTACCCATTTAATCCCATGACCATCAAACCCATTTTAGGACATTACCTGCGAATAACCCTTGTGACTGGCATGTGACCGGCGGGTAAGTTACCCTGCCAACTTATCAAACAGGCATCATGGATGATCTGAGCCCAATTTCAGCCTTATACTAGGACTCTTTGTTTTGTTACGCACAGCAACTAGCTCTACCAAGCCGAGATTCTTATTCATTCAACTAACCCGTTGACAAACTGTTAAACAATTAGGGGAACTACTAGAATTTTTCCTTGTGGTTAGCGCATGAGCCTCTTGAGTCATTAATATACTCTTCTATCAACTCGTTTCCTGCCCTTTATGTTCCAAATTGGAGATGTATAATGTGCACCTTGATATGTCTTCCACCTATATCGTGGCAATACACATGTATATAATTGTTAATTTCTTTCTTTTCTTGGGTGGATTATTGCTATGATGGCATTACTTTGGCTGTGTAATGCTATTAGTATGTCAATCTTTATATCATTCTCTTTTGAAATCTACCTTTAGGGGAAAATGTGCGATCCTTGATCATCACCTTCAGATTGTCTAAAAGTAGATGTGGAATCTTTTTTGCATTTTTGCTGTCTAGAAGTGGCCAATATCATCATAGTTTTGAATGAGCCATATTTCACACTCTGTGTCACCAAAAAACCTGCTCAGTAACCTTTTAAATTGTGTAGGAACCATTCAATGCTGAGCCTCCTCGAACTGCTTCGGTTTCATCCTATGTCACCCCTGTGGACATGTTCTACAAGAGAAATCATGGGCCAATTCCTATTGTTGATGGCATTGAGAGGTGATTCCATGCTTTCTCCTTGGTTTTTTAATGAGTGGAAGTCTTTACAAATGAAAAAAAAATGGATCCAATTACATAATCTGAGCCTGAGGGCCTGATATTGTTTGACAGAACAGAGACCCTGCCTCTGTCAATGGTCTGGTGGCAAAACCAAAACAGCTATCTATGGCAGAAATCAGGTGGGAAAATAAATTTTCACGATAAACATCTTTCAAGCAGTAACATGATACTACTCCTGGATGTGAAATTGACGTATTCCACTTGCAGTGAACTTCCCAAATATAATATTATGGCCACTCGACAGGTAATTGTTTGTATCCCATGAAGTTTCATGTTGCAATATCTGATGGAGAACATATTTGAACTTTTCCTATTGAAGCTTACCTTTAACACTTTGACAATTTCATGTTTAAACTTGGATCATCTACCTTCATCTGATGATTGGTATGACAATGCTTTTTTGATGGATTTTTTGAGACAGTGTGCTGGTAATAGAAGGACGGCAATGAGTAAGAAGAGGACTGTCAAGGGTGTTGGTTGGGATGCTTCAGCAATTGGAAATGGTTTGTTTTCTACATTTTCAGTTTAAGGCTTCACCGTCTCATTCGTATGATGCTTTAGGCATACATGAATCAACATTGTTGAGACTCTAGTGCCTTCTAGGCGGTCAGGCAGGAGATAAGCAGGCATCCAGAGTGTAAACCATCTGAAAAACTGAAACACTAACCCTTGAGTCATGGTTGATAATTTGTCTGTCTAGGTTGAGGCAATGGACAATTGTTAGTGCATGCCCATGTGGGAGCCAAGCAGGCATCCAGAGATGGTAGCTGCTTATGTAGGAAATATGTAAGTTATATGAAAGAGCTTAAGACCACTACACAATGACATGGGCTGGCTGAAGCAGAATAAAAGTCATAGCATAAAGGAGAACTAATACAGTGCTACATTTTTTATTAGATTAAGACACCAGTAAGTGTCTTTAAATAAATAGAATTGTAACTGCTTGTTTTGATTTTGGATCAGTGACTTATACTGAAGGCTTTCTTCAGAAAGCAGGGCATGGGGCTTTTGGGTGGGCCGGACTGCATACATTATATTTTATGAATTTTTCCTTTTTTGTTGATATTTTACGGGCAGTGGGATCACTTTTTTGCGAGATTTTGTGCTTTCATTGAGATAACCAGGATTGCCTTTATGTTGGCATTGAGATAAAACTGAGATTTTCATCTTTTTTTTAAAAAAAAATTCCTGGAGTGTATTTGTCTTAACCTATCGCATTTTACAGTCCCAACTATTTATGCAAGAAATATATGAATGCAGGAATTTAAGTTACAAAGAAAACCCAAGAGCTATGGCAAGGAGTGAAGAAAAAAGGAAGCACAAGCAGAAGATAAAGAGGATGATGATGATGGGGAGGTGTGACTAACAAGAACCTTGTTCTCTAAAGTTGAGGGGTGGGGTTAGGTCCCCTACCTTGTGAAGATTTGGCATCAATTTGACTACCTTAGACATCCACTTAGTTGGGCACCTGAAAGGGCTGTCCTTGCAGACCACCTTTGACAACACTGCCTTGAACCAAACTTAATGCTTGACTAGTTTTATAATTGAAGATCTTCATCCTTTAAGCAAGATGAGCAACCAACAATGCTTTAAATAATAAATAAAAATGGGAGTTATGTATAGTATGCGCTTTCTTTGTGTGTGTGTGTGTGTGTGGAGGGGGGAGATCAAGACTTCTGTAGTCATGTTTTAACTGATTAATTACTTCCCATTTTGTACTCAGAAATTCAGTGCAGCTCATCTCTTGTTTAAGATCTTAAAATCTGTTTGTATAGAATGTGACTGTTAAATTAGTACCGAAGTATTCATGGAAAGTTTTGTATGGAACATCTTATGGTTGTAGAGAAGCTTTTTAGTATTCAATCAAGAGTATTTTATGGTTTTAGGTTTTAGCACCAGAGATCCCTTGGAGTCTCATAAACAGCACATGAATATGCAAGGCTCCATTTCTGTGAGTTACAGAATTTCAGCAAATGCTTAGTAATAAGGATAGCAGTCACCAAAAAGAATCAGCTGTTCATCGTGTTCTATCTTGTCTGAGTAGGAAATGTAAATATGACATGGACAAAGGATAATAACTCTCCTTCACCAGAGGATTTGTAGGAACACTAGACAGTGTTGGCCCCTTCAAATATCCTGGGCTCATTAAAGAGGTGCAATTTAATTGCATCTGACCTGGAACAGAGTGACATTTGAAGAATCTTCAGAATTCACAACGAGCACCTATGTGCAGGAGGAAGACTTGCTTGGCAATTGGAGTGGGCTCCCAGGTCAACTGGTCCTCAAATAGACCACAAGAGAGCCCACCTCATAGAAATGTATTTTAGATATATGGTCATGTTTTTTCCAGGGTCAATCGCTCCACTTGCTGGCTACCTCACATTGTTTGCTCAAAAACTCCAGTTAATCAATGGCTTCAAAATCTTCTTAGGAATGTTGGTATTGCTACTTTATTAAATAGAAGGAATTCTGATTTTCAAGTTATTTTCTGTATGGTTCTTTTTCCTTCTATTCATTATTTTGTCTAGGAATCTTAGTGTAAGTCTAGGATACTTGGGGTCATGTGCAATCCTTTTTCTGAACATATTTTCCTCAAAAAAGTGTTACTTAGGAAATTATTTACCAAATACTCAGAGTACTCAATTTTTTCCCCTGAATTCTTTTTCCCTACATCTACACATGGAAAAATAGAACCTGGAGAATATTTCCCTCTAGGATCTCTCTCTCTCTTTCTCTCAGAGAAGGTCAGGTGACGTTGGACATATCACTTAGGTTTTTTTTTGGCTCTTCAGTAGCACTTCTTATAGTCGCATCAAGTCCATGGTCATAAATGGATTAACAGTTTATTCAATGAATAAATTAATGGTCATTGCAGGAATACTCCCACGTCATCAATGGATTAGTGGACTATTCAACAAATGTATAAATGATCATTCCACTTTTCGTCATTGTAACCTTTTATCTTTATTATTTTATTACTGACTTATCATTATTATAATATATTTTGAATTGTTAAATTAATTCATATATATATATATATATATATATATATATATAGGGGGGGTGATCCCATGGGGCCGGCACCACCTGGTGCCGGGCCCACCCCCCTCTCATCGCCCCCCCCCCCCCCTCATAAATGCATGGGGGGGGGGGGGGGCGCTGAGAGGGGGGGGTGCCGGCACCAGGTGGTGCCGGCCCCATGGGAACATCCCCCATATATATATATATATATATATATATATGGAAGGTGGCCTAGAGACCACAATTCATAGATAAAGCAAAATAGTACACAAGTTACAGCCCAAACACGAAGCAAAAGAAACTATTTTGATCATCTATTTTTGTATTCTACTATAAGCACCTGTGTTTTTTTCACAACACCTCCCAGCTGAGAATACAACCATGCATTTCCATTTTGCAGTTGTTTTCCTTCTAAATTTGCAAAACATGCACCATTTCCCAGGATTATTCACTCAGAAATATTTTCTACAATTCCTCCACCCTCCCCCCCCCAAACCCACACACGCACACATCTACAAAAAAAAAGCCCTCATAGAATTCATTCTTTTGATCCACTAGTCCATAGACTCTGAGCTTGACCATATCTGATTGTGATGTTTGAATCCAATAACATAATGATTTGATGAGATGTCTCCTCTTTGTCTTTACTTTGTGGCTTTATTTCAGTAACTCTTCGAATGTCACATTAGCCTTGCTGACCAATGGCATTCTATGTGAATACGTTCGAGCAATAAGTTCCTGCATCTTTTCTTTTTTCAGCAATGTGGGGAGGTGCCAAATTATCAGATGTCCTTGAGCTTGTTGGGGTGCCTAGACTTACAGAAAGTACACACTTTAGAGGAAGGCATGTTGAATTTGTTAGTGTTGACGTGTGTAAAGTGAGTATAAACCATCTAGTGCAGCTGTATAATTTATAGTTACAGAAGTTCATTTTTTCTTGTTATTTTTTATTCTTATTCCATGAACTCTTCTTCTGATACATTCTTTTTTGTCAATGTGGTGAACAATAGGAGGAAAAAGGTGGTCCTTATAAAGCATCGATTCCCTCGAAGCAGGCTACAAATCCTGAAGCTGATGTTTTGCGTGCATATGAAATGAATGGAGAGGTAAATTTCTTGGACAGTTATTTTCTGTATGGTTCTTTTTCCTTCTATTCATTATTTTGTCTAGGAATCTTAGTGTAAGTCTAGGATACTTGGGGTCATGTGCAATCCTTTTTCTGAACATATTTTCCTCAAAAAAGTGTTACTTAGGAAATTATTTACCAAATACTCAGAGTACTCAACTTTTTCCCCTGAATTCTTTTTCCCTACATCTACACATGGAAAAATAGAACCTGGAGAATATTTCCCTCTAGGATCTCTCTCTCTCTTTCTCTCAGAGAAGGTCAGGTGACGTTGGACATATCACTTAGGTTTTTTTTGGCTCTTCAGTAGCACTTCTTATCTCTTTTATTCATGGTTGTGTGGTTAGTACCCTGGGTTGTGTTTTGCTTATCTTCAGCTTGTAAGGCTGCTTATACGTAAGGAAGATTGATGCGGGGCGGTGTACTCAAATGAATCCGACTAGGCGACTAATGAGATCAACAAATGCATTACAATTGGTCGACCAATAACCCGACGTGTACTCGAACGTCAAGAGATAAATTACGCTAAATAACAGTCGCTACGCTCTACGAAATCGTCCCTCGCAACAGAGAAATGTCGGAGCAAACGGTAGATAGAACTACCAAGGCCTAGGGCATCAATCACACACATAGAATGAACTCAGATCGGCGCGCTCTAAGATAGGAAAACACTCACAATCTCACAAGCCGGCAACAATGTAAAATATCTGGCTAGACATCTTAAATCACTCACGGCGGCAAATATGACAGATACTAGATAAGCAGCTTAATCAGCGGGAGATAAGCAGCTTAATCAGCGGGCTTCCCATGCTAACCTACTAGCTGAAGAGCGAGGCTCGACCTGAGGCCGTGTACGTCGAGGGAGGAATGGAGTCGCCGCGGGCAGGTAGGAGGCGTCTCTGATGCCCCCGGGACAGGACGGGATCGACTGCGGCGGAGTTCCTCAGCTGGCTGTGGCACAGTGTTCGCAGGCAACGTCACAGCCTGGCTGGGGAGGCGGGGCCCGGTGCGGGCTCTCGCGGAGCAGGTCCAGCGTGAGTCCGCGGGGTGGGCCGGGGTGGCCTACCGGTAGCCTGCGGGGCTGCGTTGCTGCGGCACCGGCGCGCCGGCGGTAGCAGGGACCGACGAAGGAGGCGGACGTGCAGGACGACGGCCCGCTGGTTGCCGCGACGGCGGAGGAGGCTGAGCGGCACGGGCCCGCGGGGGAGGTCGGTGGTGGGGGACGCCGCGGCACGAGCGGGTGGCGGCGACGGAGGTGGAAGGCGGCAGAGGAGGCAGGGGAAGAAAAGGGAGACGCAGGGGGGGTGGCTCGGTTGGTCGATGGCGTGCAGGGAAGAGGGGGCCGCCGCGGTGGTGCGGTGGCCTGCTGGCTGAAGAGAGAGAGAGAGAGAGGCCGCGACGGTGGACGGGCTGGCTCGCGGCTGGCGGGGGGAATGCTGCAGGGCAGGTCGTGGTGGCTGGCGCCGGCGGGGGCGGGCGGTGGCTCCTCCGTGAACGCGGCGGGACAGGCGGGGCTTCCTGCGGCTGCGGTTGCAGTGGCAGGAGGCTTCAAGCGTGCGGGGGGGGGGGGGGGGGGGAACCACCGTCGCTGCGACCGGTGGTGGGGAGGACGATGGTGGCCGCCGGTGCTGGAGAGGGGTGGAGCTGGCGGGGAAGGGGAACGGGATGACAGGGAGAGGGGCTTGTTGCGTTGCAGAGGACGGAAGCAGGGGGGAATGATGCCGCGGTCCGTTGTGCGCAGACGGGCGGCCGGAGGGGACCTGGGGGAGGAGCGTTGGTGGCGGCGGGACCGGCCGCCTCTGCTGCCGGCGATGGGGAGGCCGCGCGCTCGGATGCCGCAGGGGGGGAGGGAACGTTAAACGCGAAGCGGGGGATGGAGGAAGAAGAAGAGGGAGTTAAGTGCGGGTGGAGTGGGGTCGCGAGGTGAAGAACCGAAAACACGAGATCGTGGGGCCAGAGAGTAAATGCGGCGCAGAAACAGTGAGAATGGGAAAGGGCAAACCAAAGTGTCCCTCCTAAAATATTGTTAAAATCGTATCCAAAAATATATAATAAATAAAAAAATACAACAAATGGGCCTCTCTCTCAAGTAGATGCCAAATAATTAAAAAAAAATACATTAATGTGTTACGTGTCATTATCAAGCCATAGAGATGCCGATGTCACTGCTGGTGATCTCTGACAGTAGTAAATGCGGGTCGAGTGGAATCGGATTCGCGTTCGAGTGTCCTTGTCAAAGATGCTTCTACAATTCTAGCTTTCCCGTACAGTTGTTTGATAATTATGTATTTTTCCATCTTAATTCATGATATTGACATTTTTTTGAGATTTAATAATAATAAATATGCACATATCACATTTACTTTTCATTTCGAGTGAAATATTTAATTTTCTGGAATTAAAGAATTTTAATAACAATATTTACTTATTTATACAGGCACTCAGTACGAGAGAAGCGACAAGAAATAAAAAATAAAAAAATAAAAAAGGGAAAATAAAAAATATATATTATAGTCAAAACCTATGGACTTGTTCAAAAAGAAAAGAAAAAATATAGAAAAAAATAAATTCATTTACTATTTTTTAAGATTTTTTCTAAACTAAATACATAATATATATGATATATATATATATCAATATATATTATATATATATATATCTTTAGTGTGTGTGTGTGTCGGCAACGGGAGGAGGCGTGCGCGCCTCCCGCATCAACAGGCGCGTGGGTGCACCGCGCCCACGCGCCTCACACGCAGAGGCGGGGAGGCGACCGGCGCATGCGGTCGGGCGACGCGGCGCACGCGCGCGCAAAAGAGGAAGAGGGAGGCGACCGGCGCACGCGGTGCACGCGGCCGGCGGAGGAGAGAGAAAAGAGAAAGAAAGAGAGAGGAAGGAAGAAAAAGGGAGAGAAAAAATACAAAAAATAGAAAAAATCAGAAAAAATTGTAGAAGTGTGGCACACCTTCCTAAGTCAACAATTGCAGCATCAGACTTGTGTTTTTCAACAAAAGAGACAAGAGATGTTCACATTAGGAATGGGGGTTGTTATGTTAACCCTATAAAAGGGGCTTCAAATGTAATGAAAAAAAGAGTAGCAAGCTAGGAGTAGTTGCTAAGAGTTGGAATGGGGTTGCTTTGTGTTCTTGAAGTTCTTGCTTGTTGGTCTTAGTTAAGCTACATAGGAGAGTTAGAAGGTGTTACTTTGAGAGCTTTTGATGTAAACTTTGTAAGTTGATATTGTTTTAATGAATGGTTTGTTTAAGCATTTAGTCCTTTCTTAGTCTCATTACTTATTGTTATGATCTTTATTTCATTTTCTTGTCTTCACGAAAGTTGTTCATCCTTAAGTGTTCTTCAATTTCTCTTTCTATCATTTTTCTTAATTCCTTCAAGTTTGAAAGTTATTTCCCATTTTCCTAAGTGATGTTCTACGTAGTTACTGTTCATCCGAGGTGATAACTTTTAGTATTCTTCTGTTTTGAAGCCTTTTCAATCCTCTTTTTACTCTGAGTTCTTCATAAAAGTTGTTCTTCTTTTATATATATAAAATTTCTTCTTTTACCACTTCTTCTAATTCTTCTTAGTTTGAGAGTTATAATTAATTTTTTACTGTTCTATTTTCTGCCGTTTACTGTTCATCCGCACCGATAGCTCTTGATTTTTTACATTTTTCACTGTCTTCCTCTTGTTTTCTGTATATGTGGTCTTCATCAAACTTCTTCATCTTTTTATTCTCTACAACTTTCATTTCTTCCATTTCTTCTAATTCCCTCTAGATTTAAATTTATTCTATTTCTTCCAACCCCCTATTTTCAATATAATTTTGTTGTGTTTTCAACTTATTCTTTGTTTCTACTTCTATCCATCTCCATTTCTTCACGGTTTCTTCACACATCCAAAGCGGTTAGTCATCTTCTAGTCATCTCATGGCGTCAACTTCTAAGGCGGAGGGATCTTCATCCAAGGCTCGGCGAGGAAACGACGGCGTTCTTCATCCATTGGCTAAATATTTCCTTCACTTTTCTCTTCTTATGCAAAGTCGCAATTTAAGTTTCTTTAGTGATAATCGCACTCAAAAGATAAAAATTGGTTTGCAAACATAAGGATATTTTCCAACTGGATCTATAAAGATTATTTTTCTTCCCCGTGGGATCGACCCGTATTTACCACTGTACTCGTATTTTAAAAATCATTTAAGTGAGTGAGTGCGGTTGTATAAATTTTAAAATTTATGTGGCACGGCATTTTTAAACGACGGGTGTCGAGCGCATCAAATTTTTGGCGCCGTTGCCGGGGAGGAATTTTTGAATGTTGGGATATTCTTGTGTTTGATGTGTATACTTGTATACTAATTTTTCTATTTTTATTTTGCAGGAAAAAGTAAACAAATCAGAAAATCAAAGAAAGAGGGAAATCAAACTTGAAATTCCTAGAAAATCAAGCGTCGCTGAAAGCCTGATACTGTAGCAGTCAAGCGTCGCTAAAGGGCAGAAACGTAGGAACATGTTCTAATTTTCCAATTTCTAAAAAATCAAAAAAAATGTCAAAACAAAAGAAATTTTTGTGCTGGATAGATAGGTTCATTAACTAAAAAAAATTACTTGCACCAAAATAAAAAAAAATCATTTCAAGATTAGAAACCATACAACATGTTCTAGGTCATGCATCATTTAACATAGAATTTTCCTTTGTTTAGTTCCTGTCATTGTATTTTAAAGATTGCGAGAGGTAAGGTACGTTCTACTTATCCTATTATGTCATGCATATTGCATAAGAACCCCTTGTTTGAAATTGTGGTGTGTATTTCATTTCAAAATATTCTAAGGGCCATACCCCTAAATAACATAAGGTGGGGATTTTATCACCCTTCCTTAGCCCACAAATCACATTTCCCTTGCATCTTTGCATGACCTAAACCTTAAATAAAAGTCAGTAGACATTAGCCCTATGATCACACTGTGATTTTAGTACGATTTGAGTTTACCCTCTTGTGAAAACCGGTGCCTAAGGCAAGACGGTCGGACGGCAAACGCCTTAAGCGGGCTAGTGGTTTGACATAATTAGGTCCCTACGAAAGTAGGGGGAGCCTCCCACTACCCCACCCCTTACCTGGTCAGTGGAAATATTGAGGGTGAACTTAAGTTGCACTTTAGTTACTTTGTGAAACCCTATTTGTAGGTCTGAGTCGCATCTATATCATTAGATAATTTATGTTAACTTGTTTGTGTTTGCATAAAAAAAAATTTAAAATAAAATAACAAATCCACGCCTATGTAAGAGCACTTTATTCATTCTACTTACAAACCCGCAACCTGTATCTAACTCCCTGACATTCTCGTGGATCAATATGAGATTCACCCTAGTCTCATCCAGATGCTCCCATCTTTTTATGAGAATCTTAATGAAAATCCTTATAGGCATCTAGATGATTTTCTAGAAGTTTGCTCCCTGATCAAAATCTAGAATTTTAGTAATGATGCCCTTAAGTTGTTCTTATTTCCATTCTCATTGAAAGAAAAAGCCAAATGTTGGTTAAGGAGTTTTGGAAAGACTATCAGGACTTGGGAAGATATGCAGTTAGATTTTTTGAAAAAAATTTACCCCATAGTCCGGACCAACATGATGAGAAGGGCGATTATAGGATTTACTCAACATCCGGGAGAGCGAATTCATAAATCTTGAGAGAGACTGAAGGATCTAATAAGTCAATGTCCACACCATGCGTTGCCTAAATGGTAAATTATATTTACATTTTATGAGGGGTTATCCGATTTTGATAGGTAAATGGTGGACATATATTGCGGAGGGGCATTTATGAGCAAAGGTGAAGATGATGCGTATGATCTGTTTTAAATTTTGAGTGAAAATTCGATCAATCGTGTCTCCATCTCATCTCATCAACAATCTGTAGGATCTGTCAAACAGGATGAAAACCCAATCCACACTTTCATGGAAGTCTGTGAATTCTATGCCAGTCTCACTCACCATGTGAGTCAGTGTCCTACTATGGCCCAACTCCCACTGGTCATCCAAGCTCAAGTTCAAAATGTCCTAGGGTTCTCTCAGCTCCAGCATGCTACATTTTCAGATGATTATAATCTTGCCTGGAGTAATCACACAAATTTGCCTTGGACGGATCCAACATTCCAAGCCCATCTGTTTAAACTTTCACCCCAAGCAGCCCACGAGCGGCCCATGTGTACTCAACCTCCGCCCAACTCATCTCACCCAGATTTCGGAATCAACATTGATACTAGAGGTGATTCACCGGGTCACTGCTTTGAACCTCAAATCGTGTACTCTCAGTCTACTTATCAACCATCTCCTTCAACATTACACCAACCCCCTCAATATGTGAATGATGATGAGGAGGACAATCTTCTGCCTGCCATTTTGGCTCGAGATATCACTATTGAGAGTGAGGGGGAGTGTGCATGTAATACCATGATGAAGGAAGGAAAGGAAGAAGGGGGTGGCTTCAAGGATACTAATGATCATATCACCCCATTCTATGAATGTTTTGAGATTGAGAATATTACTGTAAATGATAATGGCCCAAACAACTCAATTGAGGAAATAAATAAAGAGGAGGATTACTTTGTAAGTGATAATATTATTGATTTAATGAAACAAAATTCTGAATATTCTCCTCCCCTGGAAGAACATGAAGATGGGGCCTTATTAGCAAAATTTACATTTTATCTACCGACCCCATTTCTGGAAAATTTGATTGATAATTTTGGGTTTAGTGATGAGTGTGATGATGGGTCCGTCTTAGAGAAATTCACATTTGATCTGACCTATGATGAAATGGCCGGACTGGAATCATTTACATCTCCTCTATCCACCCCATTAGTGGACAAGTTGGTTAATAATCCTCAGATGAGTGATGAGTGTGATGAAGGGGTTTCATTAGAAATTTTCATATTTGATCTGACCCCTGAAGCCTATCCAATGAAGTCTAAATCTGTGGATGCGTTAGATATTGGGCTCATGCTTCCTGCTACTTTGATTCCCCTGCCAGTTGAGCCTCTCCAATTTGACATTCTAGGACCTGAGGGGGATGTGCCAACCACATTCATCTTTGATTTGACTTCCTCTCAGGAAGACAAGTTGATCAATGCCCTTAAAGTTCATGAGGCTGTTACTGAGAGGACAGTGGCTAAGGATGACAATCTCATTCCTAAGCTCCCAGGGCCTGAACAAGTTACCATAGAGGAAGTCGTTCATAAAGGGCTCGTCAGGAGAGACGATATAGGACAAGAGGACTAATAGATTGATTTCGTGCAAGGGTTCCACCTCCATCATGACAACTTATTAACCATTGGTCATTTCTGGATCCCTAAAGTTGCAAACTGGCTCACACACATGGTTGACGTTAAAATCAATAATGTGTGTGACCCATATATTTCTGGCCCCAATTCGTACATACTTACTATTGTCTTCCAATGGTATGAGGGATGGAATTTGAAGGAGGACAAGATCCGGTGGTGGCTCATTCTGAATGCCACACGTTGGTTAGTGATCAACCTTGTGTATGGCTGACGACATAAAACTTAGCGCTGTTGTGACTCCTCTGTGTTGATGATGTTGGCATCTGCTTCATTTCTTTGGCAACACCTTATCTTGATTGATTGTTTGTTTTGATTGATTGGCAACTATTCCTATTTTGATGAAATTACTTTTATCAGGATTGTCTGTGTACATAATGCAGTCAGAGTCTATACTTTGTTCTGCACACACTCATAAGTCTTCATAGTGCTTTGCAGCATGAAACCCTATACATTCTGTCTGTCTTGTATCTACAGTGCAGCGTCAACTCAGCAAGTGTGTACATCCATCATCTTTACAAGTGTGTACATTGCATCACATCGTTAAAGTCTGCACATTGGCTAAGTGTGTACATCATCCATCAGTCTTCTAAATCTAGACATTGGACTGTAGCACGCATCATTGAAGTCTATACACTGACCGTCTTCCTTAGCATTTTTACCAAGTCCATACATTGTCTATCAGCATTTAGAAGTCTGTACATTGACCGTCTCAATGAGCGTCTCATGCATCAGTCTTCAAAGTCTATACATTCATTCACTGTAGCTTGCATTGCATAAAGTTTGTACAGCCGACCGTCTTTCATTGCGTCTTATCTTCATTAGCTAAGTCTGTACAGTCAGGGCAGGTTAAGCATCGTCTCACTTTGCGTCTCAGTTTGCAAAGTCTATACATTGCTGCTGAACGTAAGTCTATACAACGCCTGCACATAATGTCTATACATTGCATCGTCTCAACTTGCGTCTCATGCATTGTTTAAAGTCCATACATTGCAGCTCTCACATAGCATGTCCATACATTGCATTGCATTGGCTAAGTGTATACACTGTCCGTCTCATTTAGAGTCTAAGGCAAAGTCTGTACATTGGACTATGGCTGCAACGGCTAAGTATGTACATTGCATCGTCTCAACTTGCGTCTCACGTTGCATCCAGCAAGTCTTTCACAAGCCTGTACATCACTGTAGCTGCATCGTCTCATGCAGCGTCTCATTCAAGTCTATACAGCCGTCTGCATTGGATTTCAAGTCTAGACATTGCACTGTTACATCCACCGTCTCATTCAGCGTCTTAGGCCTGCAAAGTCCATACATTGGTCGGTGGAAAGTCTGAACATTGGCTTCAAGACTTCCAAGTCGATACATCGAGGTGAAGTCTGTACATCCATCAGTGATCTTCCAGGTATATACATCCAATTGTTCATCTTCGAAGTATGTACATTGGAAGTTTTACCTACGTCTTCCTTCAAGTCTATACATCGGTAATTTTATCGTCGTTTCCCTTGAAGTCTATACACTGATCGCTTTACCGTCGTTTCCATTGGAAGTCTATACATTCGCTGCTTCTTTGTTCAAGCCTATACAGCCTTTCATCTTGAAAGTCTATACATCGGAAGTCTTCACATTGGCTGTTGAATGATATTCAAGTCTTTACATCGGCACTGTAGCATGCATTTCGTAAAGTCTATACATTGCATGCTTCACTCTAAGTCTATACACTCGTGAGTGTTCCATTAAGTCTTTACACTGGATTTGAGCTGAAGTCTATACATCGCTTTAGGCTGGGCAAAGTCTGTACATTGCATTCGCCTTCACAGCAAAGTATATACACTGCAATGCACATACTTAAAACTGATGATTTCGTTTCATCTGTCTGACAGGCATCCCTTGTGAGGCCTAATGAAGGCACGCGATCCAAGGAAGGACGAGGTGCCCAGATGAGGACACGTGTACTAACAGCATGCTGGATGCTGCCACGTGGTCCGAATTTTTAGGGCGGGAAATGTGGAAGCCACGCGCCTTTATCCACCTACTGCTGTATATATATGAGCCTTCGTCTTCAGAAGAAGGTGGATCGAAAACTGAAGAGAGCAAAGTCTATACAGCCAGTCTGAAAGCAGCAGAGCGCCATCGATCCACTGTGAGAAGAGAAATAGAGAAGAAGAAAAAGAGAGAAGAGAAGATCAAGAGAGATGAGTTGAGAGAGCTTGATCGAGAGAGTGAGATTGTGAGAGTTTTTGTTTGAGAGGTTATATCTCAATCTCTTGGTTCAGAAACCAGAGCTGAGCATTGCTCATTCGAGCTACATTCCCATTTGGGTTTTCATTTTCGTTTTGCTTCTGTTTTTCATTTTCGAATCTTGTTTCTTCAAGCTGTGAGTCAGCGGATATGCAGTGGAAGTCTCCACTTGATAGGTTAAGCTGTATTTCCCCAGCAGTTGCAGAGGATATGTTCCTCTGGTCGGCAAGCTGTAGTGCCTAGCGAAGCTGTGTATCAGCGGTTGTTGGCCAAGCTGTAGTGCCCAGTAGACGCAAGCTGTACTGCGCAGCAGTAAGCCATACTCGGTTGAGTGTGGGGTGGACGTAGGTCTTTGACCGAACCACCTAAAAATCTTGGGTGTCTTGTGTTTGTGTGATTGTCTATGAACTGTGTGCGACTGGTTGTCTTGTTTACTTTAAGAGCTTGATTCGCTTCTGTTGAAATCTAGTATCAGGGTTAGTGATTTAGCAGATTTGCCTATATTCCGCATTTGAACCTTACATTGTTTTTTAAATAGGCATTAGATCTATTCACCCCCCTCTAGATCCACATTTCGTGGAGATAGACTGTATCCATCTAACTCAACACTTGGTATCAGAGTCATACTCTTCTACAGGGACTCATCGCCCGAAGAGGATAGGCAGAGATGGATGCTCGATGGATGATAGCTGAAGGTCACTCAACAACGAAGCCCCCATTCTTCGATGGATCTAACTACGCATACTCGAAGAATCGTATGCAAGTGTTTCTGAGGGCTAAGGATTACGAGATCTGGAAGGTTGTCAGCAAGGGACCTTATGAGCTGTCCCCGAATGAAGATGTCTGGACCAAGGAGGAGATCAGAAGGTCCACGCTGAATTGGAGTGCCGTAAACGCCATCCAGTGCTCTCTGCACCCTACCGAATTCTCCCGCGTATCAGCCTGCAAATCAGCCAAGGAGATGTGGGATGCATTGGAAGTCATTCATGAGGGTACATCTCAAGTAAGAGAGCAGAAGGCCAATATTCTTGTATCCGAATACGAAGTCTTCAAGATGAAGCAGAACGAGACCATCAGCGAAATGTATGCTCGGTTGACTGTCATTACCAATGGTCTCAGAGGTCTAGGGAAACCTCAGACAGAATATGATGTGGTGAGGAAGATTCTGCGGTCCTTGACTCATGCTTGGCACACGAAAGCTACAGTGATGGAGGAGTCAAGGGATTTGCGTAATACAAGAGCTGATGAGCTGATTGGCTCGCTAATGGCATATGAGATTAATATGCCAAGGACAGAAGAAGCTGAGAGGAAGAAGAAGCCGATAGCGCTGAAGGCTGGTTCAAGCAAATCCAACAAATCTAGCTCCAGCAGTTCTTCATCATCAGAGGAGAGCCCGGATAAAGAAGATATGACTCGTCCTGAGATGGCCATGATGACCAGAGAGTTCAGGCGATTTCTCAGAAAAGGAGCAGGACGATTCGGCCAAAAGAAATACAGTGGTGGCCGAAGGGATAAAAGGTATAAGCATAAACCTGCTAAGAAAACTGAAACTAATGTTTGTTATCAATGCAGGAAACCGTGCCATCTGAAAGCTGACTGTCCAGACAATCAGAAATACAAGGACAAGTCAAAGAAGAAAAATAAGAAAGGGAAAGCAATGATCAGCACCTGGAGTGATGAAGATGAAGGCTCCTTCAGTAGCAGCTCAGATAGTGAAGCCGAATCTGAACGGCCCATTTGCCTTATGGCAACAAGCTCCGAGGACAGAGAGGAGGATTCAGATGAGGTAATCACTAGATTTGAAAACTCACAATTGCTGGTTGGGTAGATGCTTACCATGACATAGCTGATAGAGCTGATGATGTTAGAAAAGAGAATAGGCATCTTAGAAGAAAAATCAATTCCATGCAAAATGATAAAACACTAACTGATAAAATTGCATGTTTGGAGTCTGAGAATGATAAATTGAAACTCACATGCTCTGAAGTAGATGAAATCAAAAATGAGTTAAAAGCTTCTAGGGAAGAGAATCTGAGGCTTGAAAATGAAATTGATGAATGGAAGCTGAAGATTCAAAAATGCGAGAGTGAAGTAAAAATTGTCTCTGAAAAATATGAAGATGTCCTCAATGTAAACAATGAACTGAAAAAGTCTATTGATGAAATTCAGAAAGACAATGAGGATAAGCTGAAAACCATTGAGAAAATGACCCAATGAACAGATAATCTAAATGCTTTGTTAGGGTCAAAAGTTAATTTCAGAAAAGAGGGCCTAGGATTCAATTCAAGTGCAACTAAAACCTTTGGAATGAAAACTATTTCATTTGTTGCACAAAAAGAAAAAGGAGCTCTAATTAGCATGAATTCAAACATTTCTGTGGATAAAGCTGCTAATCTGAAAAAGACCAGTGCTGAGGAGAAGGGTAAACAAAAAGTCAGTGAGCCTAGTAGAGCTAGCACATCCAAGTAAAATTCTAGGGCTCAGACTCAAGTTAGGGGTCAACCTACACAGTCTCATAAACCCCAGGTTAATGTCACTAAGTCCCCACCATCATCACCACCTCTGAAGAAGACCCAATACAAAACTATGAATAGGTCAGCAGGGTCCAAGGTGCAGGGGAGACAGAGTGCTGCTAGGAGTCAACCCAATCATCTCTACCGACCCAGAGTTCAGACCCATCACAATACACAGTCAACCTATTTCAATAGGTCAGATTGGACTAGAACTCCAGGGAGGCATACAGGTCTTGCATATCAGGCTGCACAACATCAAAGACCTTACACTAGCAATTGGGTTAATGGGTTTGGCAACTGGACACCTAGGAACCAACATTTCTTTAGCCAGCCCAGGAACTACTATTGCCAAAACTTTGTGAATACACCCTGGCCAAGGCACTGGCACAGAAGTAACAACACTGTCAATAATCATGCTGCTGCCAATAAGAAGAAGAACAATAAAAAGAAAAGGAACAACAACAGAAGAAAATATGTAGGATCCACTGAACAAAATTCATTTAAACAAATGTGGATTCCAAAAAGCCTGCTTTCTTGCTTTGCTTCTATTTCATCTGTTATGGAGCACAATCAGTCTTGGGTTCCAAACCTCTCTATCTAATTGTGTATACAGGTATGCCTGGCAGCCAAGAACAACTTGTGGTACTTGGATAGCGCCTGCTCCAGGCATATGACAGGAGATAAGGCCAAGTTCTGCATGCTGACTGAGAAACTAGGAGGCCTTGTCACCTTTGGAAGCAACACAAAGGGTAGGATTATTGGATCAGGTAAAATAGGTAAGTGCTCTACCTGCTGCATTGATGATGTTATGCTGGTTGAAGGGTTAGCTTATAATCTACTTAGCATCAGCCAGTTGTGTGATAAAGGATACAATGTTTTATTTGATTCTCAATGCTGAAAGGTTTTTGAACCTGATTCTGAAATTGTCAAATTTTTTGGAAAAAGAATAAATAATACATACATGATAGATTTAGATGGCATTCAACATACTAACCTTTGCATTACTGCCAGTAGAGAAGACTTAACATTTTTATGACATCGTAGGTTAGGTCATGCTAGTTACACTGTTTTGCACAAACTAAATAAGCATGGCATGGTTAGAGGACTTCCTGAAGTTTCTTTCAAGAAAGAAAATAAAATCTATGATGCGTGCACTCAATCAAAGATAACTAGAAAGTCATTTAAGTTTAGAACTGAAAATATATCTTCCAAACCCTATGAGCTGATACACATGAACCTTTTTGGGCCAACCAGATCTGTCAGCTTATCAGGGAGGAGGTATGGGTTTGTCATGGTAGATGACTTTTCTAGGTATACTTGGGTTTATTTCTTATCTAATAAGAGTGATGCTTTCTCAGAATTTCAGGAGTTCTATGTTAAAATAAATCAGAAAATTGAAAACATTTTGACTGATCATGGAGGTGAGTTTGAAAACTCACAGTTTGATGAATTCTGCAGGTCAAATGGAATCAACCATAGGTACTCCTCACCAAGGACACCTGAGCAGAATGGAGTTGTGGAGAGAAGGAACAGAACCCTAGTAGAGATGGGTCGTACACTCCTAGTTGAAGGTGGTCTACCAAGGAAATTTTGGGCTGAAGCAGTGAACACTGCCTGTTATGTAATTAACAGAGCCATGGTAAGACCTTCTACCCAACAAACACCATATGTGATCCTAAAGGGTAAGAAACCTTCTATTGCTCATTTCAAGGTTTTTGGATGTAAATGTTTCATTCATATAAATGACAAAAGAGACCTTGATAAATTTGAACCTAAAGGTGAACCAGGAATCTTTCTTGGTTATTCTGAAAACACTCGAGCATATAGAGTGTACAATCTGAATTCTAAAACTGTTGAAGAATCTCCACACATAGTCTTTGATGAATCCTTGGTAAAGTCTAATGTTGGTCAATGCAGGAATGAAGACAGTGATGATATTCTGAAGGAAGGAGATCCTGCAGACAAATTCGAGGATGAAGAAAGACAGAAAGAGCTTAATGAAGAGGAGCCTACAGTTCAGGGGGAGGTAAATCAAATTCATGATAATCCAATTGTTAACATTAGATATCTTAAGGATCATCCTGTAGATAATGTAATTAGAAATCTGCATGACCCCCCTAGGACTAGAGGCCACTTGAGAATTCAACATGAACTGAATGCTTATGCTTTTGTATCAAACACAGAACCCAAGTCCATTGACTGTGCTCTCCAAGATGTGCATTGGATTAATGCCATGCATGAGGAGCTCAATCAATTTGACAGGAATAAGGTGTGGCATTTGGTTCCACCTCCTGATCATGAAACAGTCATAGGGACTAAATGGGTGTTTAGAAATAAAACTGATGAATCAGGGAATGTTATTAAAAATAAAGCCAGACTTGTAGCTCAGGGGTACAATCAGGAATTTGGAATAGACTTTGAAGAGTCTTTTACCCCTGTAGCTAGGTTAGAAGCAATCAGAATATTATTGGCTTATGCATGTTCCCTAGGAATAAATCTTCAACAGATGGATGTGAAATCTGCTTTTCTGAATGGGAAAATTAATGAGGATGTCTATGTGAGACAGCCTCCTGGGTTTGAATGTTTAGATTTCCCTAATCATGTTTACAAACTCAATAAAGCTCTCTATGGTTTAAAGCAAGCTACTAGAGCTTGGTATGACAGGTTGAGCAAATTCCTCACTGACAAGAATTTCACAAGAGGTATAGTTGATCAAACATTGTTTACCAAGGTGAGTCATCTAGATATTCTTATTATTCAGATTTATGTGGATGACATTGTGTTTGGGTCAACTAACCCCAAATTGTGTGAGGAATTCTCTCAAATTATGACTGATGAGTTTGAAATGAGCTCGATGGGTGAGCTCAAACTATTTCTTGGACTGCATGTTACACACTCAAAAGATGGCATATTCATCTCTCAGTCCAAGTACATAAAGAATCTATTGAAGAAGTACAAAATGGACAACCTCAAGGAAATAGTTGTTCCAATGGGTACCTCAACAAATTTAGATGAAGATCCTAAAGGTAAACCAGTGGACCAAAAGCTATATAGAGGTATGATCGGATCCCTTCTTTATCTTACAGCATCTAGGCCTGATATTCAATTTGCAGTGTGTTTATGCTCTAGATTTCAGGCTAGTCCTAAAGAAACCCATTTTAAAGCTGTGAAAAAGATTTTTATGTATTTACTAGGCACCCAAGAGCTAGGTCTTTAGTATCCTGCTAAGTGTGAGTTAGAGCTTCTAGCCTACACTGATGCAGATTATGCTGGGTGTCGAGTAGATAGAAAAAGTACTAGTGGCTATTGTCAATTCCTTGGTGGCTGTCTAGTGTCTTGGGCATCTAAGAAGCAACACATTGTAGCATTATCTACAGCTGAAGCTGAGTATGTTGCAGCATGTAATTGTGCTACCCAAGTACTTTGGATTAAGCACCAACTGGCTGATTATCAGATAAATTTGGGATGTATTCCACTTTTATGTGATAATACAAGTGCTATATGCCTTGCTAAAAATCATGTTCATCATTCTAGGACTAAGCATATAGAGATAAAATATCATTTTCTTAGAGATGTTGTAAATAAAAAGGAAATTGAAATGAATTTCATAGAAACTGAAAACCAAATTGCTGATATTTTTACTAAGCCTCTTGGGAATGAAAGATTTAAATTTCTTAGAAGAGAACTTGACTTATGTAAATTTCAGCATGATGAATGATATGTTCAGTTGCCTTGAATAAAATTTCTGATTTGGACTTGCATCTGATAGCTTGAATAAACATGTGAACGTTGAATGTGGCATCACACACATGATCATCATTGCATATCATTTAGTCATGATTGTGTCTAAGCTCTCTCTCATCTTAAATCACATGCATACAGAACTGCTTTGCAATGCATTTCTCTGCATAATCCTGGTATATTAAATAGTAAGCTAGTACAAGGCAGGGAAATCTGTCTGGAGGCTCTTACTATGTGTGAGATGGTCCTTGAGACCAGGTTCTTCGCCCAGTACCATGGGTTATATTGCTTGATAGGGAAATCTGATTGAGCATGAATTCAGGGGGAGTTTGTTGAGTCTTTGCATATCTTTGCATGTCATTTAGCCATGACCATGTCTAAGCTCTCTCTCATCCAATTCTTGCCATTCATTTGTAAAATTGCATGCATATAAACATGGGGAGTTTCTGCTAGAAATTCAGAGTGTCTTCAACTTTCTTGAATTCATTCATCCTTTAATTCTGAATGTCGATTCTGACATTATGGCAATCTGTTAGTCAGTTCTGATTTCTAAGCAATAGAAAATGGACTTCTTTAATTGTAAGAATATGAATTACTTAAGGACTGACCTAATGGTTTAAATTTTATAACTTTTTGGAGTTTAAAAATTGCAATCAGTATAGGAGTAAGCTGAAAATTGATAAAACTCTCAACCCTTATCTTATTTCATGTCAGACAAAGCTAATCATATATGAAATCATGTTAGAGAAGCTAAGTATGTGTATTGTTCTTAAACAAGTCATTCTGAAACATATAAAGGAGTAAAGGACAGCTAAGAAAGATATTGAAAAATATTAAAAATCATTGAAAAATAAAATTGGCAGAGCAATGACTGGTAAATCACTGAGAAACTGAGTGATCCATCAAAGAAGTGGACAACACTTATGTCATGAGGTGTATCAGCTATCTCTGTATAAAATGATCAAAACAGCAGGGTAGTTTCATTGAGTACCTGTGGGTAACTGGCGTCTGATAAACGTGTACCCTCACACAAAAAGGTGTAAATCACTTTTATTGAGTTTGATCATGGCAGAATGGTCCATCATGTTGAGTATCTAGGGGTATTGGCGTCTGATAAACGTATACCCTTATGTAAAAAGACAATGGCACCTGAATGCCCTTAATGAACTTGTATTGAAAATGCTGTTCCATCGAAAGAAATTTCATGAATGTCAATTTGTTTAGTTTCAATACATGACTTGGTATCTCTCAATCATTTTTTTAATGAGACTATGAAAGCAAGATATTTTGAAACTGACTCTCTCATGCAAATGTGATTCTGGTTTATTGTTTTATCATGCACATCGAACTTATCTATTGATTGTAGTGCATGAACTCAAAATTTTATAGTCTTTAAACCAGCACTCTATCTGAAAGTAGTTTCTAAATTCATATGTCTGAAGACTCTGTGCTTTAGAATGCTTATTCATGAACTACTTGTTCAGAATGCCAGTCAGATAACTTCTTGATCTTTCCCTTGTATTCCCTTTCCCTCCTCTTTGTTGATGGCAAAGGGGGAGAATATTGTCTAGGGGGAGAATATGTTGTCTGAATTCTGAATTCATTTACAGGGGGAGTGTATATGCATCATGCTATGGCATGAGGGAGAGTCTGGGACAGTAAGTTGCTTGCATTGTGTAGCATGCATTCATAGCATCTGCATGAAAATTTGAATGACAAATCATGTTTCATCAAAAAAATATATGTTTGACAGGATGTTGCTATAATGTATGATAGGGGGTTGCCATCATCAAAAAGGGGGAGATTGTTGTGACTCCTCTGTGTTGATGATGCTGGCATCTGCTTCATTTCTTTGGCAACACCTTATCTTGATTGTTTGTTTGTTTTGATTGATTGGCAATTGTTCTTATTTTGATGAAATTGCTTTTATCAGGATTGTCTGTGTACATAATGCAGTCAGAGTCTATACTTTGTTCTGCACACACTCACAAGTCTTCACAATGCTTTGCAGCATGAAACCCTATACATTATGTCTGTCTTGTATCTACAGTGCAGCGTCAACTCAGCAAGTGTGTACATCCATCATCTTTACAAGTGTGTACATTGCATCACATCGTTAAAGTCTACACATTGGCTAAGTGTGTACATCGTCCATCAGTCTTCTAAATCCAGACATTGGACTGTAGCACGCATCATTGAAGTCTATACACTGACCGTCTTCCTTAGCGTTTTTACCAAGTCCATACATTGTCTATCAGCATTTAGAAGTCTGTACATTGACCGTCTCAATGAGCGTCTCATGCATCAGTCTTCAAAGTCTATACATTCATTCACTGTAGCTTGCACTGCACAAAGTGTGTACAGCCGACCATCTTTCATTGCGTCTTATCTTCATTAGCTAAGTCTGTACAGTCAGGGCAGGTTAAGCATCGTCTCACTTTACGTCTCAGTTTGCAAAGTCTATACATTGCTGCTGAACGTAAGTCTATACAACGCCTGCACATAATGTCTATACATTGCATCGTCTCAACTTGCGTCTCATGCATTGTTTAAAGTCCATACATTGCAGCTCTCACATAGCATGTCCATACATTGCATTGCATTGGCTAAGTGTATACACTGTCCGTCTCATTTAGAGTCTAAAGCAAAGTCTGTACATTAGACTATGGCTGCAACGGCTAAGTATGTACATTGCATCATCTCAACTTGCGTCTCACGTTGCATCCAGCAAGTCTTTCACAAGCCTGTACATCACTGTAGCTGCATCGTCTCATGCAGCGTCTCATTCAAGTCTGTACAGCCGTCTGCATTGGATTTCAAGTCTAGACATTGCACTGTTACATCCACCGTCTCATTCAGCGTCTTAGGCCTGCAAAGTCCATACATTGGTCGGTGGAAAGTCTGAACATTGGCTTCAAGACTTCCAAGTCGATACATCGAGGTGAAGTCTGTACATCCATCAGTGATCTTCCAGGTATATACATCCAATTGTTCATCTTCGAAGTATGTACATTGGAAGTTTTACCTACGTCTTCCTTCAAGTCTATACATCGGTAATTTTATCGTCGTTTCCCTTGAAGTCTATACACTGATCGCTTTACCGTCGTTTCCATTGGAAGTCTATACATTCGCTGCTTCTTTGTTCAAGCCTATACAGCCTTTCATCTTGAAAGTCTATACATCGGGAAGTCTTCACATTGGCTGTTGAATGATATTCAAGTCTTCACATCGGCACTGTAGCATGCATTTCGTAAAGTCTATACATTGCATGCTTCACTCTAAGTCTATACACTCGTGAGTGTTCCATTAAGTCTTTACACTGGATTTGAGCTGAAGTCTATACATCGCTTTAGGCTGGGCAAAGTCTATACATTGCATTCGCCTTCACAGCAAATTATATACACTGTAATGCACATACTTAAAACTGATGATTTCGTTTCATCTGTCTGACAGGCATCCCTTGTGAAGCCTAATGAAGGCACGTGATCCAAGGAAGGATGAGGTGCCTAGATGAGGACACGTGTACTAACAGCCTGCTGGATGCTGTCACGTGGTCCGAATTTTTAGGGCGGGAAATATGGAAGCTACGCGCCCTTATCCACCTGCTACTGTATATATATGAGCCTTCGTCTTCAGAAGAAGGTGGATCAAAAACTGAAGAGAGCAAAGTCTATACAGCTAGTCTGAAAGCAGCAGAGCGCCATCGATCCACTATGAGAAGAGAAACAGAGAAGAAGAAAAAGAGAGAAGAGAAGATCAAGAGAGATGAGTTGAGAGAGCTTGATCGAGAGAGTGAGATTGTGAGAGTTTTTGTTTGAGAGGTTGTATCTTAGTCTCTTGGTTCAGAAACCAGAGCTGAGTATTGCTCATTTGAGCTACATTCCCATTTGGGTTTTCATTTTCGTTTTGCTTCTGTTTTTCATTTTCGAATCTTGTTTCTTCAAGCTGTGAGTCAGCGGATTTGCAGTGGAAGTCTCCACTGGACGGGTTAAGCTGTATTTCCCCAGCAGTTGCAGAGGATCTGTTCCTCTGGTCGGCAAGCTGTAGTGCCCAGCGAAGCTGTGTATCAGCGGTTGTTGGCCAAGCTGTAGTGCCCAAAAGACGCAAGCTGTACTGCGTAGCAGTAAGCCATACTCGGTTGAGTGTGGGGTGGACGTAGGTCTTTGACCGAACCACCTAAAAATCTTGGGTGTCTTGTGTTTGTGTGATTGTCTATGAACTGTGTGTGACTGGTTGTCTTGTTTACTTTAAGAGCTTGATTCGCTTCTGTTGAAATCTAGTATCAGGGTTAGTGATTTAGCAGATTTGCCTATATTCCGCATTTGAACCTTACATTATTTTTTAAATAGGCATTAGATCTATTCACCCCCCCTCTAGATCCACATTTCGTGGAGATAGACTGTATCCATCTAACTCAACAAGTGCTTCTTGGGAGGCACTCCAAAGTTTTCATGATTTTTGTGTGGAAATAAATAGCTTCTTGGGAGGCAACCCAAGTTTTTCGTGTGTTTTTATTTTGCAGGTGTGAATAACCGATCAGTTGGGGAGAGAAAGGAGATTGCTTACTCTACTGTTCAGCTAAGTCAAGCCGTCAAAAGTCAAGTACCACCTTTTCTTCAAAAGCCATAATTTTCGAAGTCCACCTCTATCAGGTTGTCACGTTCCTTCATAAACTTCTCATCTACATTGTTCTATTAATCTCTATTGTTCATGCCATTGAGGACAATGTCATTTAAGTTGGAGGGACAGGAAATCATGTTGCACATTCTGCATTCATATATACAACCTCTAAATTTTTCATATACAACCTCTAAATTTTTCACCTCAATTTTTTTTTGGAAAAACTAAACTACAAACACCCAATTGAGTTTTCATGATTCATGTTTCCATTGAAAAGAAATCTAGAATAGAAAAGACTAGGGAAAAGGATGATGGACAATTTATTTAATCTAGCCATGGAAAACTGATTTAAGAATCTCTTTAAAGTTCATATGCACTTTAGATAAAATGAAAATCACTTTGCACGCTAATTAAACAAGTAGGACAAGTCTTCTGCTATTTTGGGTATGTTGTCTGATATTCAGCACTTCTTAAGGAAGAGATCTTTAGCTTTCTGCCTAGTGATCTATCAAACTTAGTACAAAAGCACAATTGACAAAATTTTGAGAAAAACACCATGAAAAATGCTCCGATTCTGAGTAACCGTGATGTGACACCACCTTGGGTGACAATCACAAAGCCAATGAACCTTTGACCTATGATTCGCAAGCAAACAACTTGGACGATGAAATTACTCGGGAGAGCTTACTCGCTTAGCGGACACTATTGCCCGTGGGCAAGTTGGCGATGGTGGGGAAAGTCCAAAGTGGGACCTTGACGTTCCGAGACTTGGCTTCGCTATGGCTGACCCCCAAAGGTGCTGGGATACCCAATTTAGTGGGCGGCCAGCATGCCAAAGACATAGGTTGTAGGGTCGCTCTCACCTCACTCCGCGGTGGCCACTCAATTGGAGGGAAATTTAGATCAAGCACTCACTTACCGTCCGACGGAGCGAAAGACAATACTAAATAAGCATGAATAAACCAGCGAGGGATGTGTCCCGAAACTCACCTGATCGGTGTGAGAACACCGATCCCGGCCGATAGACGAGGGCGAGCGGGGAGGCGTGGATACGCACCCGCACGCCGCGCCGATGCCGCTTGACCCCGTTTAAGTGATTACAACGCTACGCCTCTCATAGGAGGGGGATCTTGGGGTGGGGGTTAACTGTGAATACATCCAAAATTACCTCCACACAGGGAGGGGCCTTCAGCCGGCCAAGCAAAAAGAGGAAAAATTGGGCTAGAAACAAAGAATGGTGGCCGATGTCGATTCTATCCACTCTCTGCGATTCAGGACAAGCAGTTGGTTCTCTGGACGCTGTGGCCACTCCAGAATTTTTCCGATGACGAAACTAGTTGGAGATTGCTCGTAGATGGGCCGGGATGACGCCTGAATTTTGGTAATTTCGTCGGGCCCCGGCGCTGGTTGGAGTAGGAGCTTGAACAGGGAAACAGGTTGACAGTTCTGACTACTTCAGGAACTAAGCAGCAGGAAGCAGAGGATGCCACGACCGCTCCTGAACTCAGAATGAGGCGCCGTTAGAGTCGATGGAACCGTATGTGAGTCCTCTTCGTAACAAGCTTGACGGGGATGCCGTTCGTTGTTAGAGCCGACCGGTAGGCTCAAAACACTGAGGAGGGGTCGGTGCAGACTGAGTGGAGGCAGAACCATGCACCCGGGAGTAAAAATGATAACTCTCAGGTCCGGTCAGCAAACTGGGCTCTGCTTCTTGGGGATGATAGAAGGCTCGTAGTAGAAGATTTTTGTAACAGAACTCTTGATCAGATTCCCAACAGGTTCGTCGTAGTCGAGCTTCCACTCCGGCTCTGGTCTTCTGCCAGGGAGGCTTTGCGCAGTCGAGAAAGAAAGGGCCTCCCGATCAGCACGGTGCTCAGATGCGGACGAAACCACCTCGCTTGGAAAGCTCTCTGGACGACATTTCCAGAGATATATGCCTTGCCACCAGAAGAGTCAAGAAAATGCCGGAGATGATGCAGCTTCTAGGACCAAACTTGCTGCCTGCGACCTGCAAATGAAGTTGCTACCTTGTAGTGGCAAATGGTGGTGGAATGAGGTGGAGGGAAGGGGAGGGCGACCTGACCTAGGGGAGAGGGGGTTTGGGCGACCAAGGGCTATGGAGGGAAGGAAATTTTCAAATTCAAATGGTCTTGGCAGGTGGAGGGTTGCATGGGGAAGAAGGAAAAGTGTGTGAGAAAGAGGTGGGGTGGTTGGTGGTTAGAAGGTGGGGAGAGGATTGGAGGAGTGGATCTAGGGGTTGGGGTAAGTTAATGGAGGGGGTGTGGGGACTTGGGATGGAGTTATTAGGGGAGGGGAAGTGAGAGAAAGTGGTTGGGAGGGGGGAGGAGAGAGAAAGGGGCGCACCCCTTAGAGAAAGAGAGAGATAATGAGAGAGAGAGAGAGAGAGTGAAGAGAAATTTGGTGGAAGAGAGAAAGACTAGAGATTTTCTTCTATTCAAATGATTCTTCAAAAGTTCTTTCATATAAGGGGAGAGGGGGCTTATTTATAGGCTTACATAATTCTATATGACCAAACTAACCTTGACCAAATGCACTAATGACAAGCAAGTCCAAGGGAGGGGCGCCCCTGGGCCTAGCCCACTAGTTGGGCCCAAAAGACTATCAAACTGACCCATTAACCTATTAACTGACTCAAATAAAGAAAGATTACATCTATGACTCAAATAAAATAAAAATTACATGATACTGCTCAAAATTAAGTGATGGAGATGATGATGTGCCGATTGCGAGCAATCGAAGTCTCGAAAAAAGATGGAGTGACTGGGGATGTCCCCATCAAACCGGGCCTACTTCACCTAAGACGTGTTGAGGTTCGCGTAAAACAGTGAAGGGTAGTGCAGCATCATGTGTGTATAGAAAAAAGAAAGAAAGAAAAGAAAAATAAGAAATAGAAAGAGATCCCAAAAGGGACACAGTAATGAGGCAGATAAAAAGCTATTATGCTTAATGCTCTGATTAAGAAGTGCATGGTTGAAAGGCACTTGTTCGGAATAGCAAATGGGGGACGTAATTATCTACATTGTAAAGTTAGCATTACACATGCAGAAGTGCTATTGACCTTTAAATTGACTTCTTATTCATGTACATATTTGCTACATAAGGCTAGTATGTGATAATGATTCCAGATTCCTAATCTTTAGTAGATTCTATGAACGATGATCTAGAAATGAAGCATGAATATTTTAAACTCTTGTTAGTCCTTATATTTTGAGATTATTTGCATTGCTAAGGGACTAGCAATGAGTAAGTTGGGGGGTGTGATAAGTGTGTATTTTTCCATCTTAATTCATGATATTGACATTTTTATGAGCTTTAATAATAATTAATATGCACGTATCACACTTACTTTTCATTTCGAGTGAAATATTTAATTTTTTTGGAATTAAAGAATTTTAATAATAATATTTACTTATTTATGCAGGCACTCGGTACGAGGGAAGCGACAAGAAATAAAAAATAAAAAAATAAAAAGGGAAAATAAAATATATATATATTATAGCCAAAAGCCCATGGACTTGTTCAAAAAGAAAAGAAAAAAAATAGAAAAAAATAAATTCATTTACTATTTTTAGGATTTTTTCTAAGCTATATACATAATATATATGATATATATATCAATAAATATATATATATATATATCTTTAGTGTGTGTGTGTCGGCAGCAGGAGGAGGCGCACGCGCCTCCCGCGTGAACTGGCGCGTGGGCGCAAAGCGCCCACGCGCCTCACATGCGGAGGCGGGGAGGCGACCGGCGCACGCGGCCGGGCGACGCGGCGCACGCGCGCGCAAAAGAGGAAGAGGGAGGCGACCGGCGCACGCGGCGCACGCGGCCGGCGGAGGAGAGAGAAAGAGAGAGAAAAGAGAAAGAAAGAGAGAGGAAGGAAGAAAAAGGGGGAGAAAAAATAGAAAAAAATCAGGAAAAATTGTAGAAGTGTGGCACACCTTCCTAAGTCAACAATTACAGCATCATACTTGTGTTTTTCAACAAAAGAGACAAGAGTTGTTCACATTAGGAATGGGGGTTGTTATGTTAACCCTATAAAAGGGGCTTCAAATGTAATGAAAAAAAGAGTAGCAAGCTAGGAGTAGTTGCTAAGAGTTGGAATGAGGTTGCTTTGTGTTCTTGAAGTTCTTTCTTGTTGGCCTTAGTTGACTTACATAGGAGAGTTAGAAGGTGTTACTTTGAGAGCTTTGATGTAAACTTTGTAAGTTGATATTGTTTTAATAAATGGTTTGTTTAAGCATTTAGTCATTTCTTAGTCTCATTACTTGTTGTTCTGATCTCCATTTCATTTTCTTATCTGCACAAAAGTTGTTCATCCTTAAGTGTTCTTTAATTTCTCTTTCTATCAGTTTCCATAATTCCTTCTAGTTTGAAAGTTATTTCCCTTTTTCCTAAGTAATGTTCTACGTGGTTACTGTTCATCCGAGGTGATACCTTTTAGTATTCTTCTGTTTGGAAGCATTTCCAATCCTCTTTTTACTCTGAGTTCTTCATTAAAGTTGTTCTTCTTTTATAGATATAAAATTTCTTCTTCTACCACTTCTTCTAATTCTTCTTAGTTTGAGAGTTATAATTAATTTGTCACTGTTCTATTTTCTGTCGTTTTACTGTTCATCCGCACCGATAGCTCTTGATTTTTCACATTTTTCACTGTCTTCCTCTCGTTTTCTGTATCTATGGTCTTCATCAAACTTCTTCATCTTTTCATTCTATACAACTTTTATTTCTTCCATTTCTTCTAATTCTCTCTAGATTTCAAGTTATTATATTTCTTCCAACTCCCTATTTTTAATATAATTCTGTTGTATTTTCAACGCGTTCTTTGTTTCTACTTCTATCCATCTCCATTTCTTCACGGTTTCTTCACACACCCAAAGCGGTTAGTCATCTTCCAGTCATCTCACGGCGTCGACTTCCAAGGCGGAGCGATCTTCATCCAAGGCTCGACGAGGAAACGACGGCGTTCTTCATCCATTGGCTAAATATTTCCTTCACTTTTCTCTTCTTATGCAAAGTTGCAATTTAAGTTTCTTTAGTGATAATCGCACTCAAAAGATAAAAATTGGTTTGCAAACATAAGGATATTTTTCAACTTGATCTATAAAGATTATTTTTCTTCCCCGTGGGATCGACCCGTATTTATCACTGTACTCGTATTTTAAAAATCATTTAAGTGAGTGAGTGCGGTTATATAAATTTTGAAATTTGTGTGACGCGATATTTTTAACCGATGTCACTGCTGGTGATCTCTGACGGTAGTAAATGCGGGTCGAGTGGAATCGGATTCGCGTTCGAGTGTCCTTATCAAAGATGCTTCTACAATTCTACCTTTCCCATATCGTTGTTCTCTTTGTTTCTGTCCATCATGATTTCTCAGATTTGTCAACCCAATTATTAAAGCAAGAATGTGCCTTACAGATCAGCATTCAAAAAAAAAATCAATCTTGATCCAAGGCTATTGTCACTTGAACTCATGAAATCTGGAATATCTTGATCTCCCTGATTTCAGTGTTTTGGTCAATTATTCTACATCAAGATTTTTCTCTGGGATATGTACTTGTTCTTTCAATTTCTTTAGTATTCTTTTAGTTTTTAGTTCCAGTAAGTATCCATTTTGGGAAATAAACCCCTGTTACTTGTGTATTTGATTTTGCCTCTGGTAAACTTATTATTTCTTAGAAATCAGTCCTTCCAGTTTCGTAGATAGAAACCTATCTGACATAAACAGTATGTTTCATTTTGAAACTAAGAATGCTTCGCACTAAATCTCGTATCTGAACTTTCTACTAGATTTTCCTAGGTTTTCATCAAGTGGAATTAAACAATGATGCTTTTTAGGAGTTTTGGTTTCACAACATCTGTACTAAGCATCATATTCCTGAGCAATTATCTGATTCATTCTCACTTTTTATATTGCTTCTGTAGATCCTTAATCGTGATCATGGATATCCATTACTTGTGATTGTTCCTAGCGTCATTGGTGTGCAGTCAGTTACATGGTTGGATTGCATAAATATAATTGATGAAGAATGCCAGGTATGAAACAAGGAAAATTCTTTTCTGATCTTTTCTTTTTTCTTTTAAGATTATTTTTTAATCATGGTGCTTACATTCTCCAGGGTTTCTTTATGCAAAAGGATTACAAGATGTTTCCTCCTTCAGTTAATTGGGATAACATCAATTGGTCTACTAGGAGGCCTCAGATGGATTTTCCAGTGCAGGTCCATTACTGCTGCATGTCATTTCTATTCAGATTATTCATTTCAGATAATGAGTAATACACATACCTTCATGTCTTAACATCTTTAAGACATAGTTCAGAGTTATTAAACATGGGGGCAATAACTTGTGTGATGCTAATGCTTATTGTATTTTGTTTCTAAAAGTTTAGATTAGATGGTGATTTAACGCTTTCAATATGCTGTATTACATTCTCCTGTAAATGATGATAGCCTAGATATCTCCAACAAATATATAATTTCAGAAACCACCAAGCTTCACTATATTTTATCTTTAGTAATGGAAAACAGAGTAATCCAAAGAGTGGACTCCAATTATCATATTGTCAAGGAAAACCAGCAGCATCATTTCTGCAAAATGTTTGTTTGAAGGCTACAAATAGAAAGCTCATAAAACTTATCCTGATTCGTGAAGTGAGGGAGCAAGGGAAATAAAAATAGTAGTCATTACTGAAAATAAGATTCCAAATCAAGCTTTTGAAATGCAAGATGATCAGTTTTCTTGGCTGTAGTGTAATAGATGTGGCATAAGAACTGTTGGATCTTGAATTATGAAGATAATAAGCTGAATTATGCTTCCTCTACTTAGGGTCCTCAAGAGTTCTTTGAAATCCAACCAATGCAGTATGATGATCAAGAAGGGATTCCAAGTGGACTGTAATACTGCTGCAGGATCAAGATAATAATAGGCAGATAGCAATACACTCTTTGGTTAAAAATCTTCTTCTTCTTTAAAATGTCATGTTCCTGTGGGTCGGAACTTTCCATCAAGGAATATTGCTACATTAGGACCATTATAGTTATGGCATCCATTCATTGGGGTTGATCTGAACTACAATTCAGATTAAATATTACTGAAATAGGATTTTCTTTTTGTGCCATATGGAGCCCAAGGTCCTTTTGTGATGTGACACAATGATGGATGATGATGTTCTGAAACCAAGTTGATGTAAAACTACCCCTTGGACCTAGAGTAGCAAGCAGCACAACAAGTTGGTAACATCACATTGGCGGATTCACTCGCGTAAGCATACTCGGATCCGTAGAAGGACCGGCGATGGCGGAGAGGGTCCGAGGTTGGACCTCGGGGCTCCAAGGGTTTGGCCAGCTAGGATTAGATCCCAATGAGCCAAGGATGCCCAAAATCAAGGGCGACCGGCACGCCGAGGGCGAAGGTTGAAATGTCACGCTCACAACTCACCCGCGGTAATCACGCAACTAGAAGATAAATCGGGTTCGGGCACTCTCTTACGCCGACGGTACTGAGGATGCAATACTAATTAAGCAAGAGAAAGCCGGCAAAGAGTAGTGTGAGTGGCTCACCTGATCGGCGTGAAGACACCGATCCCGGTCGGAGACGAGGGCGAGCGGGGAAGTGTGGGTTCCCCCGCACACTGCGCCGATGAAGCTTCAAAAAAACCTGCTCAAGAGTACATGCACTACACCTCGCGCAGGAGGGTGATCTCGGGGGTGGGAATTAATTGATTACAAACAAACACTACCTCCCGCAGGGAGGGGCGGTAAGCCGGCCAGGCAAGAAGGGTAGATTGATCTAGAAACCCACGAGGAGGAGCCGCTACCGAACCAGACTGCTTGCTGTGGTTGGCAATAGACAGGCGGTGTAGTTGCTGTAGATCTCAGCCAGGAATTTTTCCGATGACGAGCCCAGGGGGCATCTTCTCGTAACAGGAACCCAAACACTTCTGATTTATGTCAATTTATTCTGACGTCGTCGATGGCTGCAGTGGAGGTCTGAGTAGAGCAACAGCTTCTGGGGCGGATGGCTCTCTGTTTCTATCTGCAACTTGCAGAAGTTGCCCCGGTCGCTCCTGGACGCCGAATCACGAACCGTCGGAGTCACTGGATCCGTGGACAAAGCCTCTACACAGAAAAACTGACAGCAACACCTTCTGAGGTCGGGGTGGACAGGGGAACGCCGACGAGTGGGAACTGGTCGCTGCAGACTGCAGGAGGCAGATCCGCGCGATCGAGGGAGAAAATTCGGAACTCTGGCTTCCGGTTTCCGAAAGAGGTCCCGTTTCTTGCTCCTGATCGGGGACAGGGGGAGGAAGAACTTTGATGAAGGACCTTCGGTCTGATTCCTTCACAGTTAGTCGTGGTGCGGCGACGAACTGGGTTGCAGGTTATGGCCGCAGCGACTACCAGATAGGAACAGTGGATTGCAGAAGTTGTCCCGGCCGCTCCCGGATGCCGAATCTCGAACCGTCAGAGTTGCTGGAACCGTAGACGATCCCTATGTGCTGTAAAACTGACGGGAAGCCGTCCGATGTCGGGGTGGACTGGGGGTTGCCGATGAGTGGAGGCAGGTCACTGCCACCTGTGGGAGACAGACCCGACCAGTCGTGGAAGAAAGACCAAAACTCTGACCTCCGGACGCCGAATGCACTTCCGCTTCTTGATCCAGAAAGAGGACTGGTGGAGGAAGATATTTTCAGAAGAACTCGCGGCTTGAATCTTCCACTGTCGGCCGTGGTGCAGCTTTGAACCGGGTTCAGGAGCTCTGCTGACGGAGCTCTGCGCAGTCGGGGGAGATTGGCTCTCCCGGACAGCCCCGAACTCGGAACGGGACGGGATCACCTCGCCTGCGAAGATGACTGGACGCCCTTTCCAGAAAGGTATGGTACGCCTCTGGATGTCACCGTGTGAATCCGGGGAAGCTTCTGCAAGTCGTACCTTCTTCAGCCACCTGCAGACTGATCAAAGGGGGGGAGAGGGGTGGAAGAACTTGGTTGGCCAAAGGAAGAACAATGGGAAGGGGGGTTGGGGGCTGCGACCTAGGGAGGTGAGGGGGGCTGGGAATGAATGTGGTGCAGTCCCAAAGGGAGGAGAATTCGAATTTTAGCTTGGGAGGGGTGAAGGGGGTGCTTAGGGAAGTGAGGGGGTGTATGGGGAATGCCAAGGGGTGCCTTGGAAGAGGGGCTTCCACCTAGGGGTTGGAGGGGGATTAAATGGGAGGTATGGGGAAGGGGGAGGGGTCTTAATTAGGGGAGAATAGGGAGGAGAGAGAGTGAATTTCGAAATTTAGAGAGAGAGAGGGAAGAGGAGAGAGAAAAGAGCTAGAGAGAGAGGGAGAGATGCACTTAAGTGGCTCAAATTTGCTTAATACTTCATTAGCCTCAAAAGAGGGGGGTTGGGGTCCTATATATAGGAAATCCCCATTTTACAAAAAGTCCCTGTGAAAAAGGACTAATGACAGAAGACCAAGGGGTGGGGAGAGGGGCGCCCATGGGCCAAGCAAATGATATGGCCCAATAAGATATGATAACCCATTAACCCTCTTGGCCACTTAATGAAACCTTAGACTTAGGTAGATGACTTACTAACTTAGGTACTTGACTCAATAAAAGGAAAATTACATGATTTAAGACTCAAGAAAAATGTAAAAATTACATAGCTAGACTCAGAAGCTTGAGATGAAAATAGTGGCAAGCATCGGGACCCACGGGGAAATGGGAAGTGGTAAGTGATGTCCCCATCATACTCCCGGGGTGCGGAAAACTCGACTCCGTCGAGTAAAGGCTCACCGGGGGAGCAGCTCAGGGCGATCCTCATCCTCCAAACTCAACCTGCACCTGCGACCAGGGGACGGCCCCTCATCCTCTCAAGGTGGCCCGGACACACCCTTATGCTGGCGATGGAACCCTGCTTGCATAGTATTGCCCCTCTGTGTACACGTCGGGCTCTCAAGGCTATTTTGTGGAAGCTCTCCGGGGTGTCCCTCTTTAAAGGAAGGTATAGGCTCAAAGTACTCACGAGGATTCACCGCGGTGCCCAAATAGGGTGCCGGGTCAGTCGCTTGAGAATTGGGGTATATCCCATAGCCCATTAGTAAATTCAATCCATAAGCCAGTTTTGCCAAAGCCACTTTGGAACATGGAAGGTCCAAGTCCTCGTGCCCTCGATTTGAAGGTGGCCCTAAGGTAGAGCCATTCCAAAGCCACCATCGTGAGGTTGCCTTCTTGGAATTCAAGTGCCACTCGTGAATCTTTTGCCCGTTCATTATGATCGTCATCGCCCATTGCTAGATGCTTGCCTGAATGAGTATGCCTTGAGCTACGGTGCGGTGGGGGTGGGAAGTGTGTGGTATGCCATGGGGGACCAGGGCAACCAAAAGTAGACCTATCATGTAGTGATGTTATGATGTCTTTGAAGAATTTGGGAGGACCGGGGCATCCATAGGTGTCCCCCTTGTGAGTGAGTGTGATGAATGATGGAGGACCCGGACAACCATGGATGCTCCTAACTTGCATAAGATGGATGATGAATAGGGGTGGACCTACATATCCAAATGTGAACCTGCCATGCACTGGACCTAGTGTGTATGTGACACAAATGAGATGACTAGCCCTACCGGATGGGGTAAAATGTTGTGGCACATGCATTCCTATCAAGATGGTCCCATCTTTTGGTGAGGGTTGGTTTGGGGGTCTCCACTCATGGGATTCGAAGGGGTCCCAGAAAGTGGACATCTTGGGATGGGTTGATTCCTCATTTCCTAGGTGGATGTCACCTTTGGTCATGGCTCTTATGGTGTGGGCTAAGTTTTGGAATGGATGGGTTAGGTTTGACATGGTGTGTGAGGGTAGGAAAAGGTGGGTGGTGGGTAAGGCGACTAGGTCCCAAGGGTTCTTTGGCTTCCATTGGGAGGGATCAAAGGGGTCATGGAATGGGTCATCTAGGGGGAGGAACTCTTGGTCCTCATGGTCTTGGGAGAGGTAGTTTTGACTCATCATGGTAGGTTGTGGTAGGAAAATGTTGGTGTTGAGTAAGGTGGGTGGGTATAGGAAGGGATCGAATGGGTCATGGTATGGGTTACCTAGAAACTCTAGGTCCACATGTGGTGGGGAGTTATTCACCTCTATTGAGATTTTTGGGCAAAAGTTGTTGGTGGGTGGGTTAGCCTTGAGGGGATGGCTGGGTTTTCTTCCTGAAATGAGGAGCTCCAATTTAAGGATGGCCTCGGGCTCATCGGGTGTGGGAAGAAAGAGAAGGAGGTCGCTAATGTAGCAACCAACAGTGCAAACCGAAGTGATAGACCCGACACATGGGTGTAGAAGACCAAGGCTCCTAGGTTGGTCGACCATAGGGTTCAACATAGCCGTCAACTCCACTTGCCATGCTAGGCCTTGTAGGAGGTCTCCTAGAGTTTCCACTTGGTAAGAGGATTGGATGGTAGTGTGATAGGTGGAGAAGGGTACTATGGGGAGGTGTCGTTCCATGGGAGGGTTGACATGGGGCAAGATAGGGTGAACCGGATTTTCCTCTAACCATTTAGCCAGGGGCTCACTTATGAAAAGTTCACTCCTATTTAGAGAGGGTGGTGTAAAAGGTGAAGTTCTTTCCTTGGTTTGGGCAAGGGTTTCCTCCAAGGTGGGGAGTGGTTCTAGGGTGTCCACCACTATGATGTCGGGTGTGGGAGTCATGGGTTCCTCTACCAAGGAGGTGAGATGGTCTTTTGAAGGTGGAGTGATGAGGGTAGGTGTATGGTACCCCCGGGGTGGAAGGTAAAGGGAAATTTGGTTCAGGATCGGTAGGGGAAGAAGTGGAGGCCTAGGTTGGGGTAGGGTTGTGGTTGACAGTGGAAGATGGGTTGGGTGGGGTGGCTTGGGTTGGCCAGTCATGGGTGGAGTGTCCCTTACAGGGGAAAGTTGAGGGGTAGTGATAGGGGCTAAGGGGCAGTGTGGAGTATGGGTTTCATGGGAAATTGTGGGTTGGGGTGGGAGTAGGTTGATGGGGTCAGGTTCCCCTCGACCCGACTCTTGGCATTGTGCCTCATATTCTTCTTCCCAATTAAGGGGTGCTTCATGGACTTCAATCCCGTTCCCAATCCTTTGGGGTGGTGGAGTTTGGGCCCTAAGGGAAGTGAAGATCTTCCTGATCTCAACCCTTATCTCTTCCAATGAATCTAGGGGTCCTTTGGGTGGTGGGGTTTGGGTCCTAATGGAGGCCTTGGGTTGACTGGGAGGAAAAGGGGGAGTGGGAGTGCTCCTCGGGTTATGGTCCTTACGGTAGGAGTGGGACGGTCGGGGAGCGTAGATCTTCCTAAGCTCACTCTTCATCTCTTCCCATGAGTGAATGGGCTCTTGTCCCCAAACCCTTCTGAATCTCTCTTTGTGTTCCCACATTTTCTTAGCTAGACCCCGAAGTCGTGCCTTGGCCCTGCGGACTCTCTCGGACCCATATACCCAAGTACTTTCAAAGTCCCTTTCCATGGTATTCTCCCACCTAAGATAGGCATGAGGATTAATTCCATCAAAATGAAGGTCCTCATCTACAATGTAGTCCATGTGGAGGGGGTCAATCGGACCATGTGACCAACGAGGGGTATGCATGAGGATCGGGTGATGAATGCAAATGCCCTAGGACAAGACTTAGTAGAGACAAGTCTAGAACTTGCTCTGATACCAATTTGATGTGACACAATGATGGATGATGATGTTCTGAAACCAAGTTGATGTAAAACTACCCCTTGGACCTAGAGTAGCAAGCAGCACAACAAGTTGGTAACGTCACATTGGCGGATTCACTCGCGTAAGCATACTCGGATCCGTAGAAGGACCGGCGATGGCGGAGAGGGTCCGAGGTTGGACCTCGGGGCTCCAAGGGTTTGGCCAGCTAGGATTAGATCCCAATGAGCCAAGGATGCCCAAAATCAAGGGCGACCGGCACGCCGAGGGCGAGGGTTGAAATGTCACGCTCACAACTCACCCGCGGTAATCACGCAACTAGAAGATAAATCGGGTTCGGGCACTCTCTTACGCCGACGGTACTGAGGATGCAATACTAATTAAGCAAGAGAAAGCCGGCAAAGAGTAGTGTGAGTGGCTCACCTGATCGGCGTGAAGACACCGATCCCGGTCGGAGACGAGGGCGAGCGGGGAAGTGTGGGTTCCCCCGCACACTGCGCCGATGAAGCTTCAAAAAAACCTGCTCAAGAGTACATGCACTACACCTCGCGCAGGAGGGTGATCTCGGGGGTGGGAATTAATTGATTACAAACAAACACTACCTCCCGCAGGGAGGGGCGGTAAGCCGGCCAGGCAAGAAGGGTAGATTGATCGAGAAACCCACGAGGAGGAGCCGCTACCGAACCAGACTGCTTGCTGTGGTTGGCGATAGACAGGCGGTGTAGTTGCTGTAGATCTCAGCCAGGAATTTTTCCGATGACGAGCCTAGGGGGGATCTTCTCGTAACAGGAACCCAAACACTTCTGATTTATGTCAATTTATTCTGACGTCGTCGATGGCTGCAGTGGAGGTCTGAGTAGAGCAACAGCTTCTGGGGCGGATGGCTCCCTGTTTCTATCTGCAACTTGCAGAAGTTGCCCCGGTCGCTCCTGGATGCCGAATCATGAACTGTTGGAGTCGCTGGATCCGTGGACAAAGCCTCTACACAGCAAAACTGACGGCAACACCTTCTGAGGTTGGGGTGGACAGGGGGACGCCGACGAGTGGGAACTGGTCGCTGCAGACTGCAGGAGACAGACCCACGCGATCGAGGGAGAAAATTCGGAACTCTGGCTCCCTGTTGCCGAAAGAGGTCCTGTTTCTTGCTCCTGATCGGGGACAGGGGGAGGAAGAACTTTGATGAAGGACCTTCGGTCTGATTCCTTCACAGTTAGTCGTGGTGCGGCGACGAACTGGGTTGCAGGTTATGGCCGCAGCGACTACCAGATAGGAACAGTGGATTGCAGAAGTTGTCCCGGCCGCTCCCGGATGCCGAATCTCGAACCGTCAGAGTTGCTGGAACCGTAGACGATCCCTATGTGCTGTAAAACTGACGAGGAAGCCGTCCGATGTCGGGGTGGACTGGGGGTTGCCGATGAGTGGAGGCAGGTCACTGCCACCTGTGGGAGACAGACCCGACCAGTCGTGGAAGAAAGACCAAAACTCTGACCTCCGGATGCCGAATGCACTTCCGCTTCTTGATCCAGAAAGAGGACTGGTGGAGGAAGATATTTGCAGAAGAACTCGCGGCTTGAATCTTCCACTGTCGGCCGTGGTGCAGCTTTGAACCGGGTTCAGGAGCTCTGCTGACGGAGCTCTGCGCAGTCGGGGGAGATTGGCTCTCCCGGACAGCCCCGAACTCGGAACGGAACGGGATCACCTCGCCTGCGAAGATGACTGGACGCCCTTTCCAGAAAGGTATGGTACGCCTCTGGATGTCACCGTGTGAATCCGGGGAAGCTTCTGCAAGTCGTACCTTCTTCAGCCACCTGCAGACTGATCAAAGGGGGGGAGAGGGGTGGAAGAACTTGGTTGGCCAAAGGAAGAACAATGGGAAGGGGGGTTGGGGGCTGCGACCTAGGGAGGTGAGGGGGGCTGGGAATGAATGTGGTGCAGTCCCAAAGGGAGGAGAATTCGAATTTTAGCTTGGGAGGGGTGAAGGGGGTGCTTAGGGAAGTGAGGGGGTGTATGGGGAATGCCAAGGGGTGCCTTGGAAGAGGGGCTTCCACCTAGGGGTTGGAGGGGGATTAAATGGGAGGTATGGGGAAGGGGGAGGGGTCTTAATTAGGGGAGAATAGGGAGGAGAGAGAGTGAATTTCAAATTTAGAGAGAGAGAGGGAAGAGGAGAGAGAAAAGAGCTAGAGAGAGAGGGAGAGATGCACTTAAGTGGCTCAAATTTGCTTAATACTTCATTAGCCTCAAAAGAGGGGGGTTGGGGTCCTATATATAGGAAATCCCCATTTTACAAAAAGTCCCTGTGAAAAAGGACTAATGACAGAAGACCAAGGGGTGGGGAGAGGGGCGCCCATGGGCCAAGCAAATGATATGGCCCAATAAGATATGATAACCCATTAACCCTCTTGGCCACTTAATGAAACCTTAGACTTAGGTAGATGACTTACTAACTTAGGTACTTGACTCAATAAAAGGAAAATTACATGATTTAAGACTCAAGAAAAAATGTAAAAATTACATAGCTAGACTCAGAAGCTTGAGATGAAAATAGTGGCAAGCATCGGGACCCACGGGGAAACGGGAAGTGGTAAGTGATGTCCCCATCATTTTGTTTCCCCAGCAAAGGCCCCCCAGGCTGGTTCACATGCACATAAACGAGCACCAGCCACAACAACAGAGAATTATGACCAACATCGCACAATTTCACATTCTATTTCACATCCTGATGGGGGCTCTTTGTTGCATAAGGATGCTAGTTTCGAGACTATTGATTGTCTCTTTTCCTTTCTCCCATTAGACTATTGCCCTCCCTTCAGATGGGTGCTGATGGACCTTGTTGATTGTTCTTGTCAGTTTGAGAATTGGTGAACGTACATGCTTCATGTCCTTTAAGCCAGGTCTGCCATTGCTGTGAGCAACATCAAAAAAAGATCCTTAAGAGTCATGGTGGTGACAAGGTATGCAAATTTTCTTGCGGTGGCGACCGATGGTGAGGTGAGTTCGTTAATGAACTGCAGAGATACCATCAACCTCATATCAATTGAGCTAGCACATGAGAAATGGGGAACATTGTGGACGCACTTTTCGTTAAGCTCGTTGATGTTTGTTCGTCTATTCGGATGGTTGATTCGTCTATTAAGTGCGTGGGCGTGCCAGTCATGAAGTGATAATTTATTCGGGCTCCGAAGAGCCCATGGTGCACTCGATCTGACTAATCAGACGATTGTGTGGTTCGTGTCGGGACCAAAACCCGCCGCATCATGAAGGTCACGGCGTCATTTACATCCCCCATACGAGGGAACACCCTTGATTAATCACCGGGAATCAGGGCCTCATGGCCAGAAAATTAATTACATACAAATCTATGAAGAAATGCTGAAGTCCTCGTACGAGGGTGTAAAGGAAGCGTTCGAGATCATGTCGGTCATGTGTTGACCATTTGATGTTCGGACGAGTGTCCTACTTGAGAATAGCGTAATCATCACGGGAGAACCAGAACATAGGTATGCCGGGATACGGCAAATTTATTGTTCAGAGAAATGAGAAATACTCGGTTAAATCCCGGTTAAAGCGGTCGGAAACCAACAAATTTGTCGACTCGGTGCGAGATCAAGCCGCGACCATATTGCGGTGGGCCCCCCGCGGTCGCAACAAGACTTGCATGAGCATCATTAATATTTCCGGTGCCAAGGGGCAACGGGGAGTGTCCCGGGATCAGATCCCAGAACCAAAGGCGTGTTCAAAGGGAACGGGCTATAGGCCGAGGATATGGGTAAGACAATGACCATAATTAGGATGGACCCGAGGTCTAAGCGTGACCCGTGAAGGCCTTATTGATATTCCCATACGTAGGGTCCGGGGAGGACGAGGACCACCTCATTCCATTCAGATTTTGTCGGTCATTCATGGACCACTTTATGTTCGGACAGAGGTCTGTAATAGAAACGCGACGGAAACCGAGGTGAACCCGTTCAAATGTCTGCCGAACGCGCGGCAATTTTAGTAGTGACTCAGCAGGGATCCGGCCTGAGAAACGAGTCCATCTTAATCGGAATGTCGGCCCAAGGCGAGGTCAGGTCATGGCCATTTCAGGATAATCCCCAAGACTCAGGTCCAGCCTGCAAGGGCGGCATTGTTGTTCCTTCAGCACCGGGTCGCGGGAGAGACGGGGCTGCAATGTAGATTTTACCATTTTTTTATATGGGATTTTTAACCATATGATTTTGTGCTGTTTATTCCCCTTTATGCATTTGTTCTGAATGATTTCTCCATTTTGTTTATTATTATTATTATATTTTCTTTCTTTTTTACTATTATTATTACTATTTCACATTTTTTGTTTACTTCTCATATATATATTCAGATTTATTTATTTATCATAATTTTTATTAATTTATCATCATTATTATTATTATCACTATCATGATCATTGTATATTATATATATATATATATATATATATATATATATATATAGAGAGAGAGAGAGAGAGAGAGAGAGAGAGAGAGAGAGAGTGGGTCGCTGGAGGGCTCAAAGAGGTTAAAGGGGACGTGCCGGCGAAGGGGCTCAAGAGGGCGTACCGGGCTGGAGGGGAGGCAGGCATGCCGGACAAGGCAGGCTAAAGGCGTGCCGGGTAACGGACAAAGGGAGCGTGCCGGCGAAGAGGCCAGAAAGGGTGTGCCGGGGAAAGGAAGGGGAGGCGTGCCGGCGAAGGGCCAGGCCGAGTGTGCCGGACAAGGGCTGAAAGGGGGTGCCGTTGAGCATGGGGAGAGCGTGCCGGCGAAGGGGTCGCGGGAGAGTGCCGGCGAAGGTGGCTGGAGGGGCGTGCCGGCGAAGAGCCGCCAAGCGGGGTGTGCCGGCGAAGGGCGCGAGCAGGCGTGCCGATGAAGGGTGTGCCAGCCAAGAGTGGTTGGAGGGTGTACCGGCGAAGGGCATGCGGAGCGTGTCGGCGAAGGGCCAAGCAAGGTGTACCGGAGAAAGGCCAGGGCAGGCGTGCCGGCCAAGGGTATCGTGGTGTACCGGGGAAAGAGGCTGTGTCGCTGGAGGGTTCAAAGAGGTGGGGTTGAGCACGCCGAGAAAACTTCAAGGCAGGGTGTACTGGCGGTGGTCCGGATAGAGCCCACTCCTCTTCCATTCTTGCGTCTTTCCTTTTTTCTTTTCTCTCTTGATTTTTATTCAGTTTGCGTGGGTTTCTTCTCTCTTTCTCTTGATTAACTTCCATTCTTTCTCCCATGAGGATGGATGTTCGAGTTGCTTAGTTGTTGCTCGATTCGGCTCTCTTTGAGTTGATTGCGGTTCCCTTGCCTTGGTTAAAGGGTTTTACCGTTGTTCTTTTCATTTGTTTGTTGCTTCCTTTTGTCTTTTAGTTCGTTATTGCCCCTTTTGTTTGTTGCTTCCTTTTGTCCTTTTAATATGTTATCGTTTCTAACAAAAATTTGGCAGCATCTCCCCTTGACCCGAGCGTAAGGGAGATACAGGGAACGCGCCCACATGGAGTGGCGGAACCCGACAACTGGAGGTGGGCGCCCGAGAGCGGCAACACCTTAACAAAACCTCGGAAAACTCGGAGGGAACGACGGACGGGAAACCTCTCCAAGGCTGGCCGGGGGTGCACCGGGCAAGGAGGGGCTGGGGACTGATGTGCCGGCCATGGGGCCTGTAGGGGCTGGAGAGGTGTGTCGGGCTATGGGAGGCAAGGGTGTGCCGGTCAAAGGTCCAGGGGACCATGTCGGGGAAGGCCCTAACAAGGGCTGTGCCGGTGAGCGGGCGAGTCAAGGGTATACCGCTGAGGGCATATGGAGGGTATGCTGGGCAAAGGGCCAAGGGGCAGTGTGCTGGCCAAGGGGGGTATACCGGCCAGGAAGCTGTGCCGGGCTGGGGGCATGGGCTATGCAGGGGAAGGCTCCCAGGGGCTGTGTCGGTGAACGAGGGCCAAGGTGTGCCGGGCAAGGAAGGCACGGGGTGTGCTGGGTAGCGAAGGCAAGGGTGTGCCGGGGAAGAGAGGGCTGAGGGTTAGCCAGATGGGTGGGGGCTGGAGAAGGGAGGAAGGCCAATGGTGATGTTGGACTTGGGGTTCGAAGAAGAAAAGGACCTCTCCCTTCAGGCAAAGGGACGAGGGTGAAGGCTAGGGATCCCATGAAAGGGTCCATGAAAAGGGGGAAGAAGGCCCACACTGGGGACCAAACCATCGTAAGGAAGAGGAGGAAGAGTTCAAACACACGCATTGGGCATGAACCAAACACGGTAGCAAGAAATTCAAAAAAAGGGAGAAAATTTCCATTCATGAAGTAAAAGGGCTGTAACCTACCACACATACATTAAAACATCGGGGTAGAAGATACAACAGTGGGGGAGAAAAGAAGAAGAAGAAGAAAAGGCATGGAGAGGGGGAAATGGGGAGTTAGTGTCGAGCAGGGGCGACGGCTCCCTGGTCTTCCCCACTCCCCCTTCTACATCTCTCTTTCTCTCTTTCTCCCTTACTCTCTCTCACTCGTCGGTGGTCGTCGGAGGGCCTCCCTCTTCTTCTCTTCTTCTTCTTCTCTTTCTCTTCGCGCGGACGACGGTGGACGGAGCAGTAGGAGGGAAGCCAGAGCCTCCCATCCTCTTCTTCTTCTTTTTCTCTTCTTCTCTTCTCTCTCACCTGGAAGCCCCGCAGTGGCTGGGCATGCTCTTCTCTGTTCTCTCCTCTTCCTCTGTTCGCATGGAGAGGAGGGGTTTTTATGCCCCAGCAGCGGCAAGATCGAGCGAAGGCGGGAAGCGCCGCAGTCGGAGGCGGGAAGTGACTGGCCATGATGGGGTTTGACTTCCCCGTCCTCGGTGGCAGAGGAGTAGCCTACGCGCCCCAATCCCCAGCCGACACCTCAGACAACCCACTGCGCGTCAAGGATCTCTAGGGCATGGGCGTAAGATTTTGTCTACAAGGCGTGCCGCTGGAAGACACGGCAAGCGTGCCGCTGGAGGGCCGCCAGCGCGTGTCGTTAAAGGGGCTGGCAACGCGTGCCGTTGGAGGGGCTTAAGGGCACGCCGCTGAAGACACAGAGGGCATGCCGCTGGGGAGCCGCCCAGGCGTGTCGTTGAAGGGCTGGATGGGTGTGCCAGCGGAGGAGGCTCCGCCTGTGTGTCACTGACGGGGGCACGGGGTGTGCCGCTAAAGGGGCTGGCAACGTGTGCCGGTGAAGGGGCTGGCAACGTGAGCCGGTGAAGACACCCAAACTGGGTGTGCCGGTGGAGCGCCAGGGGAGCATGCCGCTGAATGGGCGCGGGAGCGTGCCGCTGAGCGGGAGGCCGGGGTGTGCCGCTGAAGGGCCACCGGGGTGTGCCGCTGGGGCTTCAAGGGGTGTGCCGCTGAGGGCACCCAAGATGGGGATGTACCGTCGAGGGCCACCAGGGTGTGTGCCGGCCCGGGCTTCACGGCGCGTGTGCCGCTGGGGGCGCTGGCGGGTGTGCCGCTGAAAGGCCGCCTGGTGTGCCGCTGAATGGTCAATAGGGTGTGCCGTTGAAAGGCCGCCTGGTGTGCCGCTGAACGGTCAATAGGGTGTGCCGCTGAGGGGCAACAGGGGCGTGCCGCTGAGGGGCACATTGAGCGTGCCGTTGAAGGGGCACGAGCATGTGCCGTTGAGATAAACTTGAGCCCGTTTCGAGCCCGATTGGCGGTCCACTTAGTTCTCTTCGGGGCCCACAGGTTGGAGTATATTCTGGTAGTTGATCTCTCTTTACTGTCGTGACTCCGGAGACGGCTTCGCGGCAGTGTGTGAGTTTGTTTGGAGAGTCCGGATGGCCCTCTCTTCTTCGCAGTTTCTTTAGTTTGAGTTGCTGTTGATGCTAGACTAGTTGGGACGTATGGGCGTGCAATTTTACACGTCCACAAATGCCCCCCACCCACGGGTAGCACAGGCGAAGGATGAGCCAGGCGGTGCCCGTGGGTGTACTGGTCTCTTCTTCTCTTCGTCGGTGCCGACGGGGTGTCGGGAGCTGACGTGGTATTCTTGTCTCTTCTTCTCTTCATCAGTGCCGATGGGGCGTCGGGAACTGACCTGGTATGTTGGTCTCTTCTTCTCTTCATCAGTGCCGACAGGGCGTCGGGAACTAATGTGGTATGTTGGTCTCTTCTTCTCTTCATCAGTGCCGACGGGGTGTCGGGAGATGACGTGGTATGTTTATCTCTTCTTCTCTTCATCAGTGCCGACGGGGTGTCGGGAAGTGACGTGGTATGTTGGTCTCTTCTTCTCTTCATCAGTGCCGATAGGGCGTCGGGAGCTGACGTGGTATGTTTATCTCTTCTTCTCTTCATCAGTGTCGACGGGGTGTCGAGAACTGACGTGGTATATTTGTCTCTTCTTTTCTTTTCTTCCTTTTTTTAAAAACCACATTACCGGTACAAGCGCCCTTTCGGGTTTTCGCGGACACCAGCCCCCTCTTGCTTTTGCCCATGTGCCCTCTCGGGTTTTCACGTGGCGGGGTACCTGATTTTGCCTGTAGCGCCCTTTCGAGTTTTCGTCACAGCCGGGTTGCTGCCATTTTTACCCTTGTCCCCGTGTAGGGGCAAGTCTGGCGGGGCACCTCTATTTTAAGCCCCTTTCTCTTTTTTTCTTTTCTTCTTCTTTTTTTATGAGTGGATAATATGTAATTGTTAGCTAGGGCCCGAAGTCTTACGCCGAAAGATAAGGTTCATTCGTTGGCAAGAAGATAATGCCAGCGCAACGGGAGTTTTTTTTTTGCCGATTTGGACGTAAGGTCCGTAATGGTAATATTGTGTGAGAGCGGGTGGCTAAGACACGAAGCCCTGCACCGGAAAGGGACTTATTCGCTGGCAAGGGACTAATGCCAGCGCAAGGATAAAGATTTTGCCGATTCGGGCGTAAGGCCCACAATGGCGATTTTGCATGAGAGAAGGTGGCTAGGGCACGAAGCCTTGCGCCAGAAAAGGACTTATTTGCTGGCAAGGAACTAACGCCAACGTAGGGGTAGAGCCGTCTTTGCCCGTGCGGATGCCCGTCGATACATAGGGGCGTGCGGACGGGGACTTATTCGCTGGCAAGGGACTAATGCCAGCGCAAGGATAAAGATTTTACCGATTCGGGCGTAAGGCCCACAATGGCAATTTTGCATGAGAGAAAGTGGCTAGGGCACGAAGCCTTGCGCCAGAAAAGGACTTATTTGCTGGCAAGGAACTAAGGCCAACGCAGGGGTAGAGCCGTCTTTGCCCGTGCGGATGCCCGTCGATACATAGGGGCGTGCGGACGGGAGCCATATGTATATATATATATATATATATATATACATATATGTATATATATATATATGTATATATATATATATATATATATATTATTATTATTATTATTGTTGTTGTTGTTGTTGTTGTTTTCTCTTCTTTCTCTTTCTTTCTCTCTCTTTTTTTTCTTTTCCTCTTCTTCTCTTTTTTTTTTTATTTTCATGTCTCTCTTTTTTTTCTTCTCTTTTTGTCGAAATCCCCCCTTCTCTTCCCTTTTTTATCCATTCTCTTCCTCTTTTACCGTCTTTCCTCTTTTTTCTTTCCCTTTTTTTCCTCTCTTTTTTTTATTCTCTTCTTCTCTATTCTTTTTTTTCTTTCTTTTCTTTTTTTCTTCCTCGCTTTTTTCTTCTTTTCTTTTTTTTATTTTCCTCTTTCCTCTTTTTTTCTCTTCTCTTTCTTCTCTTTTATAACAACTCTAGAAAGCTGTCGGCTGGGACGCCGATGATTAGAAAGCTGTCGGCTTAGGAGCCGATGGTTGGAAAGCTGTTGGCGTGGAAGCCAATAATTGGATAGTTGTCGGCTGGAAAACCGATAATTGAAAAGCTCTCGACTCAGGGGCCGATAATTGCAAAGCTGTCGGCTCAAAGGCCGATAATGGAATAGCTGTCGACCCAAGGGCCGATGATTGAAAAGCTGTCGGCTCAGGGGCCGATAATTAGAGTCGAGAAACCAGGCCATGTGGGCCGGAACCCGGGAGGCGGGCTAGAGAAGCTGAAGTCAATGCTTCTGGTGAAAGCGGGCAAGCTGTAGGAGCCCAAGTTAATTTTAGAAAGGCAGGCCACACGGGCCACAGTTGAAGTCGGTAGAGCGAGCCACAAGAGCGGAGAGAAGGGTTCCTTGATTCAAAAGGGATGTTCGTCGCCAAAAGGGACGGAGAGAAGAGTTTGTTGATTCAAAAGAAATGTTCGTCACCCGAGGGGACAAAGAGGTGGTCAAGTCATTGACACGGGCTAGTGTCAGTGCGAAGAAAGAGGGTTGATTCCTCACCCGAACAGCAGACTCAGGCCAGGGTGAAAGGGTATTTCATTCTTTAACACACCGGGGGTACCGACTGTGAAATCCAAACCCGGGAAAGTGGGCCACAAGGGCCAGAATCGGTGTTGCGAAAGTAGGCCGCGAAGGTTGAAATCGGAGAAGCGGGTTACAAAAGCCAAAATTGGGGAACAGGATGTGAAAGCCCAAATTGGGGAAGCGGACTATAGAAGTCGAGGCTGGAAGATTACCAAGCCGTAATGGGAGGAAGTAGGCCGTGAGGGCCAAGATAGGGTTGTACGAGCCAGAATTGGGAAAGCAGGCTACGATAGCCGAAATTGAGTTTATTATTATTTTATCATTATTATTATTATTATTATTATTTTTACTCAAGCATGCATGCATTCGTCAGCAGGCATAACATAAGTATACATAAGGCAGCTCCCTCTAAAGGGGATGGGATAGGGACATCGCCCACAATTCGCAGACACGGTGCGGGCCACGAGGCACAATTGAGGGGTGGTGCACTCGTCAAGAGGATATCGCACGTCTTGCATGCATAGCCTAAATTCACGCATTTCACCCGAGGTAATTCTCTGTGGCGTGGCGGTGCAAATATGTAAACAAAGAGCCCTAACCATAGGGATACACAGGTTTTCCTAACGACACTCGAGGATTACTCTAGTGCCTACACATTGGTTTCAGGCTTTCGACTTTCGGTAGCTTCACACAACCCCCAGTTGTTTGTTATTTGTAGTGGATTTCACCGTTCGACGCGAGTTTCCTCATATGTCTCAATGGGGATTCCCGACTACCAGGCTTCATGCTTATTGTAATTCGCTCCACCATTTCGCGCGAGTCTCCTCATTTGTTTCAGTGGAGATTCCCGGCTACTCGGATTCACGTTTCTTTCTATCTCTCTCTCTTTTTTACAGTGGGGGTAGGCAGCTTTTTCCTCACGATTACCTTTCACGCGAGTGCAGGAATTAAAGCATCCGTAGAGTGCTAAGAAGAAATTCAGGCAATCCCTATGGTCGAAGGCCATTGAACACATTAAGTGCGAAGTGTGGGAGCGTTGCCTCCGATTTATTTTGTGAGTTGGGCTCAGTAATTTAGCCATGACCCTTCCCCTTAACGTGTGCACCCGCCATAATTGGGTTCCCTTCGAACGTATGTCGTGACGCACGTGCATCCGGAATCGGGACAGCATTATTATTTAGCAAGGAAACACGGTCCTAGAAAATTTCAAGGAGGTGTATTATCCTATATTATAAGCAAGCATGCAAACAGGGCAATCAAGCATTCTTTTTTTCTTTTTTTTTCTTTTTTTTTTGCGTAAGAACATACGGTCGTTACGTATAAGTGTAGTGGTAGTAAAGGTATTAGGGAAGCAGACAGCAAAGGGCCGAAAGGATATTAGGGAGGCGGGCTATAGCACCCAAAGGACATTAGGGGAGCGGGTCATAAGGGCTAAAAGATGCGGGGAAGCAGGCTGTGGGAGCCAGAATCGGGAAGCGTGGTGGGACGGATGGATCAATCCTGCTAGTGGGCCTCGGTCGAAATGGCCCTGCAGAGGGGCGTCGGGTAGCGGGATGTGAGAGTTGAAGAGAAGGGTCTCTTTTGTTCTATGGCCGGGGAAGGGTCCGGACCAAAACGGAAGGTTTATTCTTTTATTCTCTGGCCGGGGAAGGATCCGAACCAAAGTGAGAGGTCTATTTTTAATTGGGAAGCTGTCGGCTGGGATGCCAATAATGAGGTAGCTGTCGGCTAGGAGTCGATGATGAGGTAGCTGTCGGCTCGGGGGCAGATGATTATATAGTTGTCGGCTCGGAGGCCGATGATGAGGTAGCTGTCGGCTAGGGGGCCGATGATGAGGTAGTTGTCGGCTAGGGGGCCGATGATGAGGTAACTGTTGGCTAGGGGGCCGATGAAGGGGTAGCTGTCGACCCGGAGGCCGATAATTAGATAGTTGTTGACCCGAAGGCCGATGAAAAGGGGGGGTAGTTGTCGGCTTGAAGCCCCGATGGCTGAATATCTGTTGGCTTGAAGCCCCGATGGCTGAATATCTTTTGGTTTAATGGCCCGTTGGCAAAATGTTTGTCGGTTTAACGCCCCATCGACGGAAGGTTTAGTCGGCTTAACGCCCCATCGGCGGAAGGTTTAGTCGGTTTAATGCCCTGTCGGTGGAAGGTTTAGTCGGTTTAACACCCCGTCGGCGGAAGGTTTAGTCAGTTTAACGCCCCGCCGGCGGAAGGTTTAGTCAGTTTAACGCCCCGTCGGTGAAAGGTCTAGTTGGTTTAACGCCCCATCGGCGGGAGATTTAGTCGGTTTAACGCCTCGTCGACGGAAGGTTTAGTTGGTTTAACACCCCGTCGGCGAAAGGTCTAGTCGGTTTAACGCCCCATCGGCGAGAGATTTAGTCAGTTTAACGCCCCGTCGGCGGAAGGTTTAGTCGGTTTAACGCCCCGTCGGCTGAAGGTTTAGTCGGTTTAACGCCCCGTCGGCGAAAGGTCTAGTCAGTTTAACACCTCATCGGCGGAAGGTTTAGTCAGTTTAACACTCTGTCGGCGGAAGGTTTAGTCGGTTTAACGCCCCATCAGCGGAGGGTTTAGTCGGTTTAACGCCCCGTCGACGGAAGGTTTAGTCGGTTTAACGCCCCGTCGACGGAAGGTTTAGTCGATTTAACGCCCCGTCGGTGAAAGGTCTAGTCAGTTTAACGCCCCGTCGGCGAGAAGTTTTATCGGTTTAACGCCCCATCGGTGAAAGGTCTAGTCAGTTTAACGCCCCATCGGTGGGAGGTTTTATCGGTTTAACGCCCCGTCGGTGAAAGGTTTAGTCAGTTTAACGCCCCGTTGGCGGAAGGTTTAGTCGATTTAACGCCTCGTCGGCGGAAGGTTTAGTCGGTTTAACGCCTCATCGGTGGAAGGTTTTATCGGTATAACGCCCCGTCGGCAGAATGCTAATCGGTTTAACGCCCCATCGGTAGAGGGTTTTGTCGGCTTCTATTTGTTGGATGGCTCAAGGTCGGAGGTAAAAGTCTACCTCGTGACTCTTCTTTCTCTTCTTTTCTTCTTCTTTGTGTGAAGAGGCAGGTGCAAAGACCATGTTTGCCTCGTGACTGCCCTTTTTCTTCTTCTCTTCTTCTTTTGTGTGGAGAGGCATGTGCAGAGACCATATTTTTTTAATAAAAAACATCTAGTGAAACAAAGGGAGAGTGCACCCCCTTCCAAAGGAAGAGAATGTTCTCACTCCACCTTGAATTCACTAGTGTTATTTTATTGCTAAAAAGGGAGGATACAAATTCTATAAGAGAGGCAAACCCTCTGCCTTTACAAAAAAAGAATAAAAGAACCTATACAAGTCGCCTACGAAAATTTGGGATACAGTAGGCATCAGCAGTGGCATATCCCTTAGCTAATAGGGGCAGCTCTCTAAAAGAAGAAAATTCCATGTTGTGCCCAATGGATACCGCATGATTAGCAAGCACGTCAGCAAGCTGATTTGCCTCTCTGTATGTATGCTTAATGGGGCAATTGAAGGTTGAAACAAGTTGCTGAAGTTGGCTCCACCATGGAAGAAGATGCCATGGAGGAGTTCTTTTATTGTTCACCAAATCAACTAAAACCATTGAATCAGAATATATAACCGAAATAGGAATAGAGTGCAGTTGCGCAAGACGGAGGCCATCTAAAAGTGCACATCCTTCAGCCACCATGTTGGATCCCTTGCCATAGTAATATGAGTAACCCAGCAGTAATTGCCCTTGAGAATTTCTGAAACATCCCCCTCCCCCAGATGGTCCAGGGTTACCCTTACTTGCTTCATCAACATTAAGAGAGAACTCAGATGTAGGAGAAGTCCAAATTACAGTGAAGAAAGTAGGATGATTGTTTCTGATAACAATGCCAAAGTTTTGTAAAATGCTGCTTAGCTTGGAGCTTGGCCCATGTTTAAATTTGAACTAGTTTACAATCTGAGTTATTTCAGCAAGGATGTGATTGAGAATGTTGAGGGGTTTGATTCTGCAACCTTCAAATTTGGCCAGACATCTGTGCTTCCATATTTCCCAAGTGATCAGTAGAGCAGCTAGCAGGGATAGGAACCCTTTGGGTTTACTGATATTAGCCCCAGTGATAGAAATTCTCAAACGGCTTTTGATAGTAGTGGCTTCCATACAGGAAAGTCTGAGCAGGGAGCCTAATCTATTCCATAAGAAAACTGCCAAATCACTATGTACAAAGAGATGGTCTTCATCTTCAATATAATGAGAGGAAGAACAGCAGACATAGCAAGAAGCTAGATTAATGCCAACTAATTGTACACGGCTGTCGACAGGGACTGCTTGCTTCAATATTTTCCAACAGAACAAGGTAGCGCTGGGAGGAAATCTATAATGCCATAGCTTGCTAAAAGTAAGGTCTGCAGCCTGCTCTCTGATATAGCTGTAAGTGGATTTTATACTGTAATTACCTGAATTAGTAAATGACCAAACAGGGATATCTTCCCCCTCTTGAAGCACAAATCTTTGAATATTCTCCAGCAACTACTGATCTGCTACTGAATCCCAGATTGGATGCTGGAGATTTGTTAAAGCTGTATTGACTGAGCAGTTTTCAATTAAGGTGTTGCTATGTGAAGGAAACAAGTCCACCAGTGCCTTATCTTTGTACCAAATATCTTTGAGAAAATTAGTAGTATTTCCATTTTGAACAATCATCCTAGATCCAGTCAATAGAATTGATCTAGCTTTTCCAAAATCACAAGATTTGATACCAACTGGAAAAGGAAATTTGCAGTCAGAAATATGAAGTCCACAACAATACTTGCTTCTAGTATATTTAGCCCAAAGGGATTTGCTATACTGTGAGTGCCAGAGAAGTTTAACATAGAAACAAGTTTGAAAATCTGAAAGACTTCGAATGCCCAATCCCCCAGTAGAAACTGGACTGCAAATCTTTTCCCAAGAAACCCAATGTTTTCTGTGGGCTACTTCAAGACCCTGCCAAAAGAAGTTTGCACAAACTCTGTTGATCTGCTTGTGTATGGTGTAGGGAATAGAGACAGCACTGGCTGAATATATGGGGATAGAGGCAAGGACTGAACGAATCAGAACCAGCCTTCCTGCTTGTGATAAAAATATACTTTGCCATCCTGCAAGTCTTGCATTAATTTTGTCTATCAGATATTTAAAATGGGGGATTTTGGTTCTGCCTTTGAAAAGTGGAATTCCCAAGTATCTAATACTTCTTGTTCTGTGTTGATAACCAGTTAACTGACTAATTCGATTGATAGAAGAGACCATGTTTACCTCATGACTTTTCTTTATTTTCTTCTCTTCTTTTTTATGGAGAGGCAGGTGCAAAGATCATGTTTACCTCATGACTTTTCTTTCTTTTCTTCTCTTCTTTTTTGTGGAGAGGCAGGTGCAAAGACCAAGTTTGCCTCGTAATTGCTCTTTTTCTTCTTCTCTTCTTCTTTTGTGGAGAGGCAGGTGCAAAGACCATGTTTGCCTCGTAATTGCTCTTTTTTTCTTCTTCTCTTCTTCTTTTGTGTGGAGAGGCAGGTGCAAAGACCATGTTTGCCTCACGTCTCTTTTTTTCCCTTCTCTTCTTCTTTTGTGTGAACAGACGGGTGCAGAGACCACGTCTGCCTCACGTCTCTTTTCTTCTCTTCTTTTCCCATTGATTCCCCCGGACTGAGCGTGACTCTCTTAACATGCCCCCAGGTTGGGGTGTGGCCTCTCTGACTTCAATGCCCCCAGGCGGGGTGTATGTTCCTTCAAATCTCCCTAAGCCGGGGTGTATTCCTTACTGCTTCAATGCCCCCAGGCGGGGTGGATTCTGCTTCTTTGCTTCTGTGCCCCGCGCGGGGTGTATTCTGCTTCTAGTACCCCTAGGAGCGGGGTGTATTCTGTCTCTTTGCTTCTGCATCCCCTAGGCGGGGTGTGTTCTTGATGGCCTCTATGCCCCCAGGTGGGACATGCTTCTTCTTTTGATGCCCCTGAGCCGGGGAGTATCCTCTATGGCTTCTATGCCCCAGGCGGGGTGTATGTTGCTTCATATGCCCCCGGGGCGGGGATGTATTCCGCTTCTAATGCCCCCATGGCGGGGTATGTTCTCGGCTTCTTATGCCCCCAAGGTGGGGTGTGTTTTGCTTCTCGTGCCCCCGAGGTGGGGTGAATTTCTTTCTTTGTATGCCCCCAGTTCGAGGTGTATGTCTCTTTGCTTATGTGCCCCCAGACCAGGGTGTGTTCCTGCTCCCCCCTTTTTATGCCCCTATGGCGGGGCGTATTCCTCTTCATGTGCCCCTAAGCTGGGGTATATTCCTTCTGCTCCTTATGCCCCTAGCTCGGGGTATGTCTCTTCTTCAAATGCCCCTAAGCCGGGTGTGTTCTTTTACCCTCTATGCCCCTAAATCGGGGTACATCTCTCTTCATATGCCCCCGACACGGGGTGTATCTTTTGCTTCTTATGCGTCCGACGGGGCGTGTTTCTTTCTTTGTATGCCCACAGAGTGGGGCGTGTTTCTTTCTTTGTATGCCCCCAGAGCGGGGTATAGTCTTTGCTTCTCATGCCCCCATAGCGGGGTGGATTCTACTTCTTTTGCACCCAAGGTGGGGTGTGTCCTCTACTTCTTATGCCCCCAGACCGGGGTGGATTCTTCTGCTTCTTGCGTCTCGCCAGGGCGGGGTGTGTCTCTCTTCATATGCCCCCGGCGTGGGGTATATCTTTTGTTTCTTATGCTCCCGAGGCGGGATATGCTTCTTGGCCTCACATGCTGCCAAGGCGAGGTGTATGTTGCTTCATACGCCTCCGGGGTAGGGATGCATTCTGCTTCTAATGCCCCCATGGCGGGGTGTGTTCTTGGCTTCTTACGCCCTCAAGGTGGGGTGTGTTTTACTTCTTGTGCCCCCTGGGTGGGGTATATCTTTCGCTTCTTATGCCCCCTGAGGCGGGGTGGAGTCCTTGCTTCTGATGCCCCCACAAGGCGGTGTGTGTTTCTTTCTCTGTGTGCCCCCAGGCGGGGTGTGTTTTTTTTTTGCCTCTTATGCCTCCGGGCCGGGGTAGGTTCTGCTTCTTCTACTCCTTAGGGCCAGGCGTATTTCTCTTCACATACCCCCAGAGCGGGGTGTCTGTCTCTTTGCTTCTGTGCCCCCACAAGGCAGGGTGTGTTTCTTTCTCTGTGTGCCCCCAGGTGGGGTATAGTCTTTGCTCCTCATGCCCCATGGCGAGGTATAGTTCTTCTTCAAATGCCCCTAAACTGGGGTATAGCTTTGTCTCATATGCCCCTAGAGCGGGGGTGAGTTTCTTCCTTTGTGTGCCCCCAGGCGGGGTGTGTTTTTTGTCTCTTATGCCCCAGAGCGGGGTATAGTTCTTCTTGCTTCTGATGCCTCTAGGCCGGGGTGGATTCTGCCTCTTTGCTTCTGTGCCCCCAGGCGGCGTGCATTCTTTATGACTTCTATGCCCCCGGACGGGGTGTGTTTCTTCTTCGAATGTCCCTAAGTCGGGGTGTATTCTTTTGCTCTTTATGCCCCCAGATCGGGGTACATCTCTCTTCATTTGCCCCCGACACGGGGTGTATCTTTTGCTTCTTATGCACCCGGCGGGGCGTGTTTCTTTCTTTGTATGCCCCCAGAGCGGGACGTGTTTCTTCCTTTGTATGCCCCGAGAGCGGGGTATAGTCTTTTTGCTTCTCATACCCCCAGGCTGGGATGTATTCCATTTCTAGTGCCCCCAGAGTGGAGTGTATTGCTGCTTCCGATGCCCCCCAAGGCGGGGTGTGATTCTTGCTTCTTATGCTTATGTGCCCCCAAGCGGGGTGTATCCCTTTCTTCATACGCCCCTAAGCCAGGGAATATTATTTGTTCTGCTCCCCCCCCCCGGGGGGGGGGGGTATATGTTGCTTCATGGACCCCGAGGCCAGGATGTATTCCTTCTTCAAATGCCCCTAAGTCAGGGTTGACTCTTTTCTTCTTATGCTCCCAAGGAGGGATGTAGCTTCTTCAAATGCCCCTAAGCCGGAGCGTATTCTTTATGGCTTCTATGCCCCCAAGCGGGGTACGTCTCATCTTCAAATGCCCCTAAGCTGGGGTGTATTCTTCTCTTTCTTATGCTCCCGAGGCAGGATGTAGCTTCTTCAAATGCCCCTAAGCCGGAGCGTATTCTTTATGGCTTCTATGCCCCCAGGCGGGGTATGTTTCTTCTTCAAATGTCCCTAAGACAGGGTGTATTCTTCTCTTTCTTATGCTCCCGAGGCGAGATGTAACTTCTTCAGATGCCCCTAAGCCGGGACGTGTTTTTCACGGCTTCTATGCCCCCAGGCGGGGTATGTTTCTTCTTCAAATACCCCTAGGCCAGGATGTATCCTTTGTCTAACATGTCCCCCGAGTCGGGGTGCAGCTCTGTTTCTTCTTATGCCCCCAGGTCGGGGTAGATTCTTCTCACGTGCCCCCAGGGCGGGGGTGTATTTCTCTTCATGTGCCCCTATATCAGGGTATATTTCTTCTTCAAATACCCCCAAGTCGGGGTGCATTCTTGCTGCTTCTTATGCCCCAGGGTGGGGGTATGTTCTGCTTATTTTACCCCCTCACGGTGGAGCATATTTCTCTTCATATGCCCCCAGAGTGGGGGTGTAGCTTTTCTTTATCTGCCCCCTAGGTCGGGGGGTATGCCTCTTCGCTTTTGTGCCCCCCAGGCGGGGTAGGTTTCTTCTTCAAAGGCCCACGAGTCGGGGTGTAGCTTTGTTGTCTGTTGTGCCCCCGAGTCGGGTTGGATTCTCTTCATGTGCCCCTGGGAGCGGGGTGTATATCTCTCTTTTTTTTGCCTCTTATGCCCCCATGGCGGGGTATACTCTTCTTCTTATCCCCTATGGCGGGGTATATCTCTTCTTCTTATCCCCCATGGCGGGGTATGCGCATGCTCTCTTCGAGAGTGGTGGCCGTGCTTGGCCTCATTGCTATAAAGCATTCCTGATAGCGGGCAGCAATTCATCAAGCTACAATTGTGGTTTGTTGGATCTTCTAACAACCACTCGAGGGGCCGTCTTATGTCAGATAGGGGCAACAGGAAGGTAGAACAGACCAGGGCGTTGCACCATGGAGTTGGACCCTCCCAGAGCCGGGCGGGATGCCGGCCTTCTTCTTGTTCTCTTGGTCGACAATGCTTGCCAACACTTTTTTTTTATTTTCTTTTCTCCTCTTCTTCCTCTTTTGTGCAATAGACCAAGGTGGATGTGCAGGAGAGCGCTCACCCCCTCAAGGAGGGGATGAGTGGTTCGCTCCACCGCATCACTCCCACAGTGGTCATCTTTGTTCAGCACAGGTGTCGACGGATATGGCCGTACGACCCTCTCTCGCCAATTCTCTCTCTTCTCTTTTTTTACTCCTTTCTTTTCTTCTTTTCTTTTTTTTTCTTCTCTCTTTTTTTGTAACTTTCATGATTCCTGGCAGCTATAGGTGCCTCGGAGTAGCATCTTCGAGGTCACAAAGACAATTTCGCCTAGTCTAGCTTTTCTCCCCATAGGGCTGGCGAAGACAGCACATGCAATTCATCAAAGCAAGCAAACATCGTTTATTGGGAGGCCATGAGGCCCTGAATCCCGGCGAAGAGATGAAGGGTGGTTTTGGTCCCACCGGGCGTGCCAGACTTCTGGACGCACTTTTCGTTAAGCTCGTTGATGTTTGTTCATCTATTCGGATGGTTGATTTGTCTATTAGGTGCTTGGGCGTGCCAGTCACGAAGTGACAATTTATTTGGGCTCCGAAGAGTCCATGGTGCGCTCGATCTGACTAATCAGACGATTGCGTGGTTCGTGTCGGGACCAAAACCCGCCGCACCATGAAGGTCACGGCGTCATTCACATCCCCCATACTAGGGAACACCCTTTATTAATCGTCGGGAATCAGGGCCTCATCGCCAAAAAATTAATTACATAAAAATCTATGAAGAAATACTGAAGTCCTCGTACGAGGGTGTAAAGGAAGCGTTCGAGATCATGTCGGTCATGTGTTGACCATTTGATGTTCGGACGAGTGTCCGACTTGAGAATAGCGTAATCGTCACGGGAGAACCGGAACATAGGTATGCCGGGGTACAACAAATTTATTGTTCAGAGAAACGAGAAATATTCGGTTAAATCCTAGTTAAAACGGTCAAAAACCAATAAATTTGTCGGCTCGGCGCGAGATCAAGCCGCGACAATACTGCAGTGGGCCCCCCGCGGTCGCAACAAGACTTGCATGAGCATCATTAATATTTCCGGTGCCAAGGGGCAACGGGGAGTGTCCCGGGATCAGATCCCAGAACCAAAGGCGTGTTCAAAGGGAACAGGCTATAGGCCGAGGATATGGGTCAGACAATGACCATAATTGGGACGGACTCGAGGTCTAAGCGTGACCCGTGAAGGCTTTATTGATATTCCCATGCGTAGGGTCCGGGGAGGACGAGGACCACCTCGTTCCATTCGGATTTTGTCGGTCATTCATGGACCACTTTATGTTCGGACAGAGGTATGTAACAGAAATGCGACGGAAATCGAGGTGAACCCGTTCAAATGTCTGCCGAACGCGCATCAATTTTAGTAGTGGCTCGGCAGGGATCCGGCCTGAGAAACGAGTCCAGCTTAATCGGAATGTCGGCCCAAGGCGAGGTCAGGTCATGGCCATTTTGGGATAATCCCCAAGACTCAGGCCCAGCCTGCAAGGACGACATTGTTGTTCCTTCAGCACCGGGTCACGGGAGAGATGGGGCTGCAATGTAGATTTTATCATTTTTTATCTGGGATTTTTAACCATATGATTTTGTGCTGTTTATTCCCCTTTATGCATTTGTTCTGAATGATTTCTCCTTTTTGTTTATTATTATTATTATATTTTCTTTCTTTCTTACTATTATTATTACTATTTCACATTTTTTGTTTACTTCTCATATATATATTCAGATTTATTTATTTATCATAATTTTTATTAATTTATCATCATTATTATTATTATCACTATCATTATCACTATCATTGTATATTATATATATATATATATATATATTAGAGAGAGAGTGGGCCGCTGGAGGGCTCAAAGAGGTTAAAGGGGACGTGCTGGCGAAGGGGCTCAAAAGGGCGTATCGGGCTGGAGGGGAGGCAGGCGTGCCGGACAAGGTAGGCTAAAGGCGTGCCGGGTAACGGACAAAGGGAGCGTGCCAGCGAAGAGGCCAGAAAGGGTGTGTCGGGGAAAGGAAGGGGAGACGTGCCGGTGAAGGGCCGGGCCGAGTGTGCCGGACAAGGGCTGAAAGGGGGTGCCATTGAGCATGGGGAGAGCATGCCGGCAAAGGGGTCGCGGGGGCATGCCGGCGAAGGTGGCTGGAGGGGCGTGCCGGCGAAGGGTGGTTGGAGGGGTGTGCCGGCGAAGAGCCGCCAAGCGGGGTGTGCCGACGAAGGGCGCGAGCGGGCGTGCCGGCGAAGGGTGTGCCGGTCAAGAGTGGCTGGAGGGTGTACCGGAGAAGGGCATGGGGAGCGTGTCGGCGAAGGGCCAAGCAAGGTGTACCGGAGAAAGGCCAGGGCAGGCGTGCCGGCCAAGGGTATTGGGGTGTACCAGGGGAAGAGGCTGTGTCGCTGGAGGGTTCAAAGAGGTGGGGTTGAGCACACCGAGAAAACTTCAAGGCAGGGTGTACCGGCGGAGGTCCGGACAGAGCCCAGTCCTCTTCCATTCTTACGTCTTTTCTTTTTTCTTTTCTCTCTTGATTTTTATTCAGTTTGCGTGGGTTTCTTCTCTCTTTCTCTTGATTAACTTCCATTCTTTCTCCCATGAGGATGGATGTTCGAGTTGCTTAGTTGTTGCTCGATTTGGCTCTCTTTGAGTTGATTGCGGTTCCCTTGCCTTGGTTAAAGGGTTTTACCGTTGTTCTTTTCATTTGTTTGTTACTTCCTTTTATCTTTTAGTTCGTTATTGCCCCTTTTGTTTGTTGCTTCCTTTTGTCCTTTTAATATGTTATCGTTTCTAACAAAAATTTGGAAGCATCTCCCCTTGACCCGAGCGTAAGGGAGATACAGGGAACGCGCCCACATGGAGTGGCGGAACCCGACAACTGGAGGTGGGCGCCCGAGAGCGGCAACACCTTAACAAAACCTCGGAAAACTCGGAGGGAACGACGGACGGGAAACCTCTCCAAGGCTGGCCGGGGGTGCACCGGGCAAGGAGGGGCTGGGGACTGATGTGCCGACCATGGGGCCTGTAGGGGCTGGAGAGGTGTGCCGGGCAAAGGTCCAGGGGACCATGTCGGGGAAGGCCCTAACAAGGGATGTGCCGGTGAGCGGGCGAGTCAAGGGTATACCGCTGAGGGCATATGGAGGGTATGCTGGGCAAAGGGCAGTGTGCCGGCCAAGGGGGGTATATCGGCCAGGATGCTGTGCCGGGCTGGGGGCATGGGCTGTGCCAGGGAAGGCTCCTAGGGGCTGTGCCGGTGAACGGGGGCCAAGGTGTGCCGGGCAAGGAAGGCACGGGGTGTGCCGGGTAGCGAAGGCAAGGGTGTGCTGGGGAAGAGAGGGCTGAGGGTTAGCCAGATGGGTCGGGGTTGGAGAATGGAGGAAGGCCAATGGTGATGTTGGGCTTGGGGTTCGAAGAAGAAAAGGACCTCTCCCTTCAGGCAAAGGGACGAGGGTGAAGGCTAGGGATCCCATGAAAGGGTCCATGAAAAGGGGGAAGAAGGCCCACATTGGGGACCAAACCATCGGAAGGAAGAGGAGGAAGAGTTCAAACTCAGGCATCGGGCATGAACCAAACACGGTAGCAAGAAATTCAAAAAAAGGGGGAAAATTTCCATTCATGAAGAGAAAGGGCTGTAACCGGCCACGCATACATTAAAACACCGGGGTAGAAGATACAATAGTGGGGGAGAAAAGAAGAAGAAGAAGAAAAGGCATGTAGAGGGGGAAATGGGGAGTTAGGGTCGAGTAGGGGCGACGGCTCCCTGGTCTTCCCCACTCCCCCTTCTACATCTCTCTTTCTCTCTTTCTCCCTAACTCTCTCTTACTCGTCGGTGGTCGCTGGAGGGTGTGCCGCTGAGGGGCAACAGGGGCGTGCCGCTGAGGGGCACATTGAGCATGCCGTTGAAGGGGCACGAGCGTGTGCCGTTGAGATAGACTTGAGCCCGTTTCGAGCCCGATTGACGGTCCACTTAGTTCTCTTTGGGGCCCACAGGTTGGAGTGTTTTCTGGTAGTTGATCTCTCTTTGCTGTCGTGACTCCGGAGACGGCTTCACGGCAGTGTGTGCGTTTGTTTGGAGAGTCCGGATGGCCCTCTCTTCTTCGCAGTTGCTTTAGTTGGAGTTGCTATTGATGCTGGACTAGTTGGGACGTATGGGCATGCAATTTTGCACGTCCACAAACATGTACACAGATCATCACAGAATTTGTGGTTCGGGCTGAAGGCTGTGCAGGCTGCCGACGGAGAGGGGGCGGGTGGGAATGTCGGCGGAGGCTCATGGGCTACTTCCGTGATTGTTTGCGGGTGTCGTCAGGAGCAAAGCCTGAGGGGCTACAGGAGACTAAGCATGGGAGGGGGTGCCTAGATGCCGGCTCTCCACACCGGCCCTCATCTGGGACTGGCTTCGATGGCTCAGCCGTTGCCTCTGGGTGACCTTGGTGGAAGGGGCGGCAGAGGCAGAGATGGTGCGGGCAATATTTGAAAAGGGAGGCTGGATGGGGGGTTTGGGCAGTCTCCAAGGTGGCCAGGAACGAGTTCCTGGCAGTAGGGGGCAGCGAGCAAGAGGCAGAGGCGATGATGAAGGCCGGGTTTGTTTTGGCGGAGGGGGTGATCCTCTGGACGGTGAAATGGGAGCTGGCCAGGGGAACTTTCCCTGATCCATGACAGGTAAAGACCCATATTCTTTTGATCGGTGTCCCACTCATCCTCTGTGATTAGGTGGGCATTGGCTTCATCGTTGGCTGCCATTATCGGTGAAGATTGAATTCGATAGGCAACGCACAGAGCAGCTGAAGGGGCCGCCAGTGCTGGAGAAGAAAGGCAGAGGTCGGGCGGGAGTTCGAATTCGATCCGCCTAGCTTCCGTAATGGGCTGCCCGATTCGATATATCCTGGCCTACTAACAGATGGTGTGAGACCAAGCCCAATCACCGGGAATCGACCCGTACTTACCCGGTAATAAGGGTCACATGTATCAGGGTAAAGTGGGCTTGCTCAACCTGAACCTGCAACCCGCAACTTACATGAATTTGGGAGCCACAGGGTTAACGGGTCCCGAAGACTCAACATTGTAGTTCTTCCCATCCCAAACCCTCCGCACTGTTCACTTCCATCCTCCCCGAGCTGCGATGCTCCGGCCTGAGCAGGAGGACCCTTCAGCGACCGCAGGCAATCCTCACGACTGGGAAATAGTGTTGAAGCATCCGCGGGAAAGCTCTCACCCCTCTATTTGCTCGATTACGATTGGAAATTGCCTGCTGGGACTGGCCGGAGGGGGGGATGGAGGGGGTCCTCATGGTGGACACTAGCGAGTGTCTATAAGGGAAGTAGAAGACAGGGAGGCTGACCCAGATGTGACGGCCTTCAATTACCTCTTGCATATGGACCAAGGAGAAGGTGGACCACCGGAGGATGCTGCAACGTTGAAGCTTGTCCCCCATAGCCTCCGTGAGCAGAATCACCCTGAAGTTGACGGCCGACATGACTTGGCCATCGCCCTGAGAGAGCTAGGGACTCAAGTCATCCCAACCTTTGATGGCATGATAGCGGTGCACAGGCTTCCTGAGCTGTGAGAGGAGTTGTTGGATCCTTTTGAGGAAGATCAAGCTGCAAAATACCATTTGCAAGTTCCAAGCAGCCCTGGACACGGAGGCAGAACACTCGCACAAGATGGTCAACAAGCGGGGGATCCTCATAAGGAGGGAGAAGGTTTGAGGAGGGATGAGGTGAAGAAGATGATGGGAGTGGTGGAGAGATGGACAGAGGGATAGATTCAAGAGCTGGCAGAGAAGGTCAGGATGTCTTTCATAGGCATAGAAAAAGATAGTAAAGGATTGTTCTCCAAAGTGAAGAAGAGGTGGGTGCTCACTTTGGCCAGGGAAAGTCGAGAAGGGAAATTAGCAAAATAGGGGAATTGTGGGGAAGAGGGGGGCCAAGAAAAGTGGAGGGTGTTGGAAGAGGGAGGTGAGGAAGAAAACTCTTTGTCTCTATGAAGATTGTCTCGTGAAACATAAGAGGGATTGGAGGGAGAGAGAAGAGAAGGGTGGTGAGAGATTTGATAAGAAGATGTAAAATTGATATCTTGTATTTGCAAGAGTCGAAATGTGAGAGGGATGAAGAGAGTGTTACGAGGGAGATAGGTGGCACTAGACTATCCAGGGGAATGGCTTCTCCAGTAAAGAGCAGAGTAGGGGGTATTATGGTTATGTGGAATGAATTTGAGGTAGAAGAGGTGGAGGAGTTTAGAAGCATTGGAAAGGGAGCTCTCCCCCTCTCTCTCTCTCTCTTTCTGCAATGTCAATGATGGCTTCATGCGAAACTTTATAGCGGTCTATTGACCACAGAGTAGGGAGGAGAAGAAAGCATTATAGGAGGACCTCCTCCTACCCCATACCAGTTCTAGCCGACCATGCTATCTAGGAGGGGACTTTAATGCGGTGGTGGAACTGGAGGAGAAATCATGGGGCTCCACCTCTTTGGGGGAGATGGAAGATTTCAAGGAGTTCATCTCTCAGGCAGCCTTGATTGATGTACACATATCCAATGCACACTTATCCGATCTAACTTGAGAGTAGAGCCTTCTCACTCTATACTTGATAGATTTCTTGTCTTAGTTGATTGGGAAGATCACTTCCCACATTTAGAGACGCTGGCTTTAACCAGACCCGCCTCTGATCACAAGCCCATTATGCTCAAGAGCAGTTGCTAGTGCATGAGGACAACTCGTTTTAGGATGGAGAGGTATTTGCTTATTCATATGAGGAGTTTTTGCCCACCGTCATTAGAGTGTAGAGTGGTTAGAGGCAAGAGATATCTACTATGGCTGGGCTGATTGAGAAACTGAAGACTCTTGCATACGAGTTGGCAAAGTGGGGAGCCTCAAGGACTCTCCCTGGTAAGAGGGCTAGCTGGCTAAGCATAACATCTTTCTCCAACTGGAGGGGTTTGAGGCCCTAGAGGAGGTTAGCCTCCTGGATTATAGCGATGCGGTAACTGTAGACTTACAGGTACCAGACAGGCTGGTTTAAACCCGACGTCCTCTAGGATCACGCGGATTTGCTTGACCCAACATGATCAAATGTTCGAAATAAATTAAACTATTATTCGGCTCTAGTAGAAGCGAATAATAAATTTAATTTACTTCTAATTGGGAATTAGAAGTTAATGTGCCTTAAACTAGAGTGACTATGGGCCTAGAGGATCACACACAATGGATTCTTAGGTGACGGATTATTATTGTACAAATGTATATATTAATTCCCTTAAAATCCTTTTGGAAAGGCATATAAGAGAGGCTTAATATATATGTACAATAATGAAAAGGATATATATACGATTTTGGTCCTTATGGGTTCTTTAGAAAAGGACCTAATCCTATATATATGCCACCTACGTGAAAGCCTTTCTTCTTCTTCGAACCAAACATTACAAGAAGAAAAGGAGAGGTTTTCTCTCCTCCCCTCTCCTCCCTCTTGCTCTCTCTCTCTAGAAGCCATTTCTCTCTCTAGAAGGGGAAAACTTGGGGAAGATCGTGTCGGGAGGATACCGTCGCTGTGCGAGGATCCGTGTGGATCTACTCTAGAGGCCGTACATCTGTGCAGCTCGGTGTTCGCGAGATTCTGCATCAGGCACCGTAAACAACGTCGTTCTGCACAAAGTATAAATCATCAACCCGTAGTTAGGGGTTGGGTGATTAATGTATCGATTAGAGCATGGATCTAGGATTCCATCAAGCCGGGTTCGGATAAATAAATTTTCATTATCCGCTGTGTTGCCCGAACAGTGCTGAAGGAAACCTTACAGTGGTATCAGAGCCAGGTTGACGCTCTGATCGATGTATTAGCTCCGTATAGAATCATGTTTTAGGGGTAATTTAAAATCTTCAATTGTTATTCTAAGAAGGGGATGCTGGGCATTTCTATTCTTCCTGGATGCTGGGCATCTCTGCAGTAATTTTTTTTTAAAAAAAAATTGCGTCGGGCGCACTGCGCCGCTCAGGGCGCAGTGCGCTCGCCCGCATGCGCGGGCGGCGCACGCAGGCTCGCCGCGTGGCAGGCGTTACCAGGCTGCACGCAGGCGGCCACGCCCGAAGGGTTTGACCAATTTTTTTATTATTTAAAAAAAATATTTGCTTCTATTAATTTATTGGGGCCTTTAATATATATGAATATATATTTGAGGGTACATTAAATTAATCTGAATTATTATCTGAAATAGTAATTATCTTATCTCAATAGAAAAAAATTCAAATTTTAAATTTTGTTTAACTTTTGAATTTAACGAGGTGTGATAATTATTATTTACTTTGAGATAAAAGGGTAATAATTGAAGATAATTCTGTGAAATTTAATTTTTAAAATTTTAATTATTTGATAATTATTAAATTCAGAATTTGAATTTCATTGAAGTTAATTGTATAAAATTCAAATATTTAAAATTTTAATTATTAGATAATTGTTAAATTTAAATTTTAAATTTTAGAAAATTGATAATTGAAGATAATTACATTATTAAATTTACTTTCAAATCAAATTATTGGATAATTAGTTTGAATTTAAATTTAAATGATTGTCATATTTAAATTTCAATTTCAAATTTGATTATTAGATAATTAAATTTAAATTTAAATTTAAATTTAAATAATTATCTCAATTATCTTACTTATTTGAATCAGATTCAAATGATGGTTCTTTACGTGATTTGCTTAATTTACCTTGCATTGGCTTGCTTATATGTTTAATTTTAGTTAATCCAACTTCGCTTTTTAAAATTAAACAAAGCTAGCCTATTTTTGTTTGCACATCCCATTTTTCAATCCACAAGTAAAGATTATTTTCAAAAATAACCCTTGATTGATTTTACATGAATTGGTTGGCAAGTGATCATAGACTTGGTTAATGTAATTATTTGGGGTCTGCGAACCTCCTCTCTCTCTCTCTCTTAAAATTCCTATGTACTTCTATCTCCCTTTAAAGTTGTACTCGCCCTAAGGGCTGCTGGAATTTTATTGACATGTAATTTAAATTTTGTCGGCCTGCATGCCATGTAAAAGTTGTAATTAATGCGGCGTCGGAGTTTGAAAGCGCGGAGCACACCCGACGAGGACGATCCAGCTGCTTCGGAAGCGGGCCGGATGTCTTAGTTACATTAGGAATAAAGTCCATGATCACTTACGATTTAATTTATGCATTGGATGCATTTACTTTGTGCAAACTACTAGGTACGGTAAATATACATTGGATATATTTATATTACCACCTTGGGTGAGATCAAGATAAAATCAAATTCCATCGTGATTTAATTTCAGATCTAGTATGCGTGGCTCTAGGAGTCGTCGTGACCCTCCATCATTATGGGGTGAATGAACGTCTTCATCTCATGAATTTGTTGTGCTTTCCACAAGGTCCATGGGCTTGGGGGCGAGATGTAACCCCAAGGCTAGGCCTCAATGGGGTAAGGAATTAAACCCGACCTTGTTGTGCTTTCCACAAGGGGATGATTTCTCGGGGGCCGAATGTCGGATATTGCATTAGATGCAAGTGCATGTTGACTGCCCTTGAGATGGTGCATGGCTTGTTGTGCTTTCCACAAGGTCGTACCTCAGTCTCGTTGGGATTCCGACCCACTAGGTTGATCTCGTTGATCTCCCATTCTATATACTGAGGGTTATATAATTCGATCGAAAAATAGTGGGACTAACTAAGATAGAAAATCACATCTAAGTTAGAATTTGAGCATATGCTAAGTTGTCTTTTATTTCTTATCCAGATTACAATGTCGTCGTCCAACCCCCTCCGTGACATCTTGGATGCCAACAGGCTGACCAGACCTAACTTATCGGATTGGCTGCGTAATTTGCGCATAGTCCTCACTGCCGAAAAAATAGCTTACATATTGGACACAGTTCATTCTGAGCCAGCTCCTGATGTCGACGAAGGTGATTTAATGACTTATGCCAAATGGTCAGAAGACTCTTCCCTTGCCCAATGTTACATGCTGGCCTCTATGGCTACCAAGGTGCAGAGGCAATTTGAAAAGATTGATTGTAGAAGCATACATCTTAACCTACGCCAGCTCTTCAGGGAGCAGGGCAGGATTGAGAGGTATGATATCTCCAAGAAGCTTTTCAGGACACGGATGTCAGAGGGTACTTTAGTACAGGCTCATGTACTGAAAATGATGGAGTGGATTGAGAGACTCAATGCACTGGGGTTCAAGTTGGATCTTGAACTGTGCATTGATCTTATTCTCCTGTCATTGTCCGATTCCTTTTCTTCCTTCATCATATACTTTAACATGAATAGGATTGAAGCAACTCTCCTGGAGTTGCTCAACATATTAAAAAGTGATGAAGGGACTATGCAGAAAGATAAACCATCTTCTTCTGTAATGATTGTTGGCCGGGCCAACAAGAAAAGGAAGGCCACCCAGATATCCACCAAAGGTGACAAAGGGAAGGGAAAGAAGAAGGCCAAAGGTAAGGAACTCGCCAGAGTTGACAAAGGGAAGGGCAAGAAGAATGAAAAAGAAGACAAGTGTTTTTGATACGGGAAAATAGGACATTGGAAAAGGAATTGCAAGGTAATTCTAAATGAAGGCATTTTTGTCATAGGCCTTAATTTGTCATATATGGAATCTACATCGTGGGTATTAGATACTGGATGTGCATCTCATATCTGCAACTCTGTGCAGGTGCTGGCAAATAGAAGGCGGCTGGGCAAAAAGGAGATTGAGCTGAGGATGGGCAATGGAGCTTTAGTTGTTGCCAAAGTTGTCGGGACTGTACGCCTCAATTTACCTGCAGGGGTCATTCTGGAGCTGAATGACTATTATTATGTTCCTAATATTATTAAGAACATTATTTCAATCTCTAGCTTGTATAACGTTGGATATACATTGGCTTTTAATAGCACTGGGTGCTCTATAATGAATAATGGTTTGGAGATAGCCAATGGTTCATTAGTCAATGGTCTTTATGTATTAGATACATGTTCTAATGTTATGCAGGTTTCCAATACTAATGAAGTGAATTCTGTATTTCTATGGCATTGCAGGCTTGGTCATGTAGGTGAGAAAAGAGTCTCTTACCTACACTCAAATGGGTATTTGAATTCATTCAAATACAAGCCATTTGATACCTGTGAATCGTATCTCATGGGGAAGATGACCAAGGCTCCCTTTAGTGGACATGGTGAGAGGGCTGCTGACCTTCTCGAGCTCATACACTCGGATGTGTGTGGACCCATGTCCATGGAAGCAAAAAGGGGTCACCTCTATTTCATTTCTTTTATTGATGACTTCTCGAGATATGGCTATGTGTATTTAATGAGAGATAAATCACAAGCCTTTAAGAAGTTTAAGGAATACAAGAATGAAGTAGAGAAACAGACTGGCAAAAGTATTAAGGCTCTTCGATCGAATAGAGAAGGTGAATACCTTAGCCATGAATTCACTTCTTATCTTAAAGACAATGGAATTATTTCTCAGTGGACTCCACCGTATACACCACAGCATAATGGTGTATCCGAAAGGAGAAACATGACCTTGTTAGATATGGTCCGATCCATGATGTCTATGTCGGGACTACCTTTGTCTCTTTAGGGCTATGCCTTAGAGACTGCAGCCTATTTACTGAATAGGATCTCAAGTAAATATGTTCCTTCTATACCATATGAGATATGGAAGGGCAGGAAACCAAATTTTAATCACATTAAAATTTGGGGGTGTCTTGCCCATGTAAAGAGGAATGATGGTGATAAACTTGAGTCTAGAACCGATAAGTGTAAATTTGTGGGATATCCAAAGAAGACATTTGGATATTATTTCTATCACCCTTCTGAGCAAAGAGTCTTAGTGGCTAAGAGAGCTGTATTTCTAGAAAGAGAATATCTACTCCAAAAAAATAGTGGGAGCCAGATAGAATTAGACGAGGTTCAAGAACCACAACCTAAAGACTCATTAGATGAGACTGTATCGGTTGATCCTATTCAGAGTGAAACACAGACACTACGGAGATCTGGTAGATTATCAAGAGAACCTGAGAGATATGTTGGACATGTCTCAGAGAGGTCCTCTAAAGTATGCATCGATGAGGATGAAGATCCTCAATCCTACCAAGATGCGATCCGTAGTGCAGACTCCGAGAAATGGCAAGAGGCAATAGATTCAGAGATCCAGTACATGTACACCAATAAAGTTTGGAACTTGGTTGATGTACCCGAAGGGAAAGTCCCTATCAGCTGCAAGTGGATTTTCAAAAGGAAGATCAGTGCAGATAGACATATTGACACATACAAGGCCAGATTAGTGGCGAAAGGGTATCGTCAAAGACAAGGTATTGACTATGACGAGACATTTTCACCTGTGGCCATGGTTAAGTTAATCAGAATTCTCCTTGCCATTACTGCATACCTGGATTATGAGATTTGAAAAATGGATGTGAAGATAGTTTTTCTTAATGAAAATCTGTTAGAAGAGGTGTACATGGTACAGCCTGAAGGATTCACCTCCATGCTTCATCCTAATAAAGTATGTAAGCTTTAGAGATCTATTTATGGATTGAAGCAAGCATCTCGGAGCTGGAACTTAAGATTTGATGATACTGTCAAATCTTTCAACTTCATTCGAAATAAAGATGAACCCTGTGTTTAAAAGAAGGTCAGTGGGAGCTCTGTAACATTTTTGGTCCTTTATGTTGATGACATCTTACTAATTGAGAATGATGTAGGGATGTTGACATCAACTAAGTCTTGGTTGTCCAAGACCTTCTCCATGAACGATTTGGGAGAAGCATCCTATGTGCTGGGCATAAGGATCTATCGAGATAGATCTAAAAGGATGCTAGGATTATCCCAATCCATGTACATAGATACTATCATCAAAAGATTCAGGATGAAAAATTCCAAGAGAGGTCTCATTCCCATGAGACATGGAATTTACCTATCTAAGGGGATGAGCCCTAAAACATCTGAGGAGGTGGCACATATGAATAAGGTACCCTATGCTTCGGCCATAGGGTCAATCATGTATGCAATGCTATGTACACGGCCTGATGTTGCCAATGCTTTAAGCATTATCAGTAGATATCATGCAAATCCAGGCGAAGAGCACTGGAAGGCAGTAAAGGGCATCCTTAAGTACTTGCAAAGGGATACAGATCTTTTTCTGCTTTATGGAGGAGAGGACCTACAGTTTAGAACTTACACAGACTCTAGTTTCCAGTCAGATCCAGATGACTGCAAATCCATGTCCGGATTTGTATTCATGTTGAATGGAGGGGCAGTCAGTTGGAGAAGATCCAAGTAAGATATGACTGCAGACTTGACGACAGAGGCAGAATATATTGCTGCGGCTGAAGCTGCTAAGGAAGCTGTCTAGATGAAGAAATTCATCTTGGAACTCGGTGTAGTTCCCGAGATATCAGCTCCCATCCCATTATTTTGTGATAATAATGGGGCCATCGTCCAGGTGAAGGAACCTAGATCTCACCAAAGGTCGAAGCATATTCTGAGGTGCTTCCACCTTATTCGGGAGATTGTTGATCGTAGAGATGTGGCGGTAGAGTGTGTACCGTCAGAAGACAACAGAGTAGATCCACTAACTAAGCCTTTGACACAGATTGTATTTGAGCGCCATCGGGATAAGATGGGCCTCAAAGTGGTGGGCAATTGGCTGTAGTTCAACTGGGAGATTGTTAGTATTGGTGTGCTACATGTCAATTTAGGGTCGGGTAGCCCCAATAGTTGTATGATCTTATTTTTTATTAATAAAGTGGTATTTGAGAGTAAATATGTGATTATATATTACTTTACGATGTCCCTAGGATATGTGGTTGTAAAATCAACTCGAGATGGGATCTCAATCATGAGACTGACTTTACATGGACACATACCTTAAACTATTACTGGTTGGAGGGTAATCACTCGGGGACTTTGATTACCTATTAAACCAGTACACATGATGTGTTAGGGACCAGTCTCATGGTCACTGGTGCGGGACACCAACACATATGTATAGGTGTACGTTCTGGGAGGATGTACACTGAACTGATCCGCTATTAGATCTTCAGATGGTTGATTATACCTAATGTCAACTGAAGATCCAACTGTCTCAGTAGCATCGTTGGTCCTTTGACCTGAGACATTGATCGGATCTTACACGAGGACTGGGATGGTTTAATTACTTGGCTAAGTGACTTTAACCATAAGTCATGAATTGTCGAGTCATTAACCATTTCAGGATACGTGTGAAGATCATCAATGGTCAAGAGGGGATCGCTCACTGTCGGGTATATATCAGACAGTTAATGGGTCATGACACTGATGCTCCATTAAATCCCTGGCCAGGGTCGTGTGAGTTCTTTTAGAACGAACGTCATACACTTTAAGGAAGTCATGGTCAAATGGCACGATCATGGGGTTTGACAGAAACCATACCTTCGATCAAACCAGACTCATAGAAGGAGCGAGGGATTATAGCGATGCGGCAACTGTAGACTTACAGGTACTAGACAAGCTGGTTTAAACCTGGCGTCCTCTAGGATCACGAGGATTTGCTTGACCCAACTGTAGACACGCCAAAATTGACGTTACTGTGAGTACATCTCATATTACCTTGTAATGCCCCAATTTGACCCTCAAATTAGCTTCGTTTGAGTGTTTTTTTCCACTTTTCTTGGATTTCTCACTTTTCCTTCTCTTTTCCTATTTTTCTCTATTTTCTAGATTTTTCTGGATTTTTTTGGATATTTTCTCTAATTTTTCAGAATTAACGCCTTCACCTAAGGCGTGTTTCAAATAAATAACGCCTTCTCCTAAGGCGTGTTTTAAATAACGCCTTCTCCTAAGGCGTGTTTTAAATAAAGCCTCTTCCTAAGGCGTGTTTTAAATAAATAACGCCTTCTCCTAAGGCGTGTTTTAAATAAAGCCTCTTCCTAAGGCGTGTTTCAGAATTTTCAAATAAAAGAAAGACTTATTTCCAAAATTGATCCAGGAAGAGACGCCTTAGTCTAAGGCGTGTTTTTAAGAAACGCCCTCTGGGCAGGTCATCAATTCAACAATTGACGCCCTGAACCAAGTCGTGTTTCACTTTTGTGTTCCGAACGAACGCAGCCTTTCCCCAGAGAGTCCCTACTTCGTTTGGGTTCTTGCCCAGCTTAATCCTCCCCTCTTTGGGCTCTTGCCCCTTCTTATCTTTTCTTCCATTGGACTCTTTCCTTCTTATCTCTTCTTCTATCCTTAATAGAACTTCTGTAGCTCTGTTAAGGGGTGGTTCTTATTCTCCTGCTTCGGCTTCCGGTCTCCTTCTTGGGTTTTTGTTTTTTTTTTCTTCTTCCGTTTTTTTTCTTCTTCTTCTTCTGTGTTTTTGTTTCTTCTGTTCTCCTTTTCTCCCTCCCACGTTTTTCTTCTTTCTCCTTCTGTCTTCTTTTTCTTCTTCTGTGCTGTTTCTTTTTCTTCTTTCTTCTTCTGTATTTTTTCCTCCCCTTCTTCTTCTGTCTTCTCCTTCTTCTTCTGTTTGTTTTCTTTCTTTACAGGAACCGAAGGTGGCATCGGCTAAGGAGGCTTCTTCACATCAAGTCATCATCCCATCTTTTGAAGTTTCTCTCCATCGAGCATCAAGCCAAAGGGACCACAAACAAGATTTTTATCTTATCTCCTTTTTATTCTATTTCTTATCTTCATAATTCATGCATCATGCATCATATATTTCATCATTATTATGTTGATTTTCCTCTCAATTATATTGAGATCTCCCCTTTAGTGCATCTCTTGCACTCTTTCCCCATTATATTTTTTTTTACATGCATTCATATCTCCCACACCCTTTTTTGCATAGGGGTTTAAGGGCCAACACCCTTAAGGTGTGTTCTTCACCATGATTTCATGCTCATCTTTATTTAGGAATTGATGCTACACTCACCACATATCTAATGCAATTTCTTTATTGGTGTTGTCTTTGTCTTGCAAGGGTAATCAAAGGAAGAACTCTCTTCATCGGCCGGCCGATTTGAAGAGAAAGGAAGCACTCACATCCCCGCACTTTTGAGGTATTTTTCGCGATCATCTCTCCCATGTTTTCATTATTATATTTTTGAGGCACTCGTGTCTCTGGCGATCACACAGTCCCCTTAGCACCTCGTGCTCATGCTTATTATTATTATCATTTTTTATTGATATTTCTTTTAAGTGGATTATTCTAAATTAGAGATCTACACCAACGTGATCAAAGATTCAGAATAAATTAAACTATTATTCGGCTCTAGTAGAAGCGAATAATAAGTTTAATTTACTTCTAATTGGGAATTAGAAGTTAATGGGCATTAAACTAGAGTGACTATGGGCCTAGAGGATCACACACAAGAGATTCTTAGATGACAGATTATTATTGTATAAATGTATATATTAATTCCCTTAAAATCCTTTTGGAAAGGCATATAAGAGGGGCTTAATATATATGTACAATAATGAAAAGGATATATATACGATTTTGGTCCTTATGGGTTCTTTAGAAAAGGGCCTAATCCTATATATATGCCACCTACGTGAAAGCCTTTCTTCTTCTTCGAACCAAGCATTATAAGAAGAAAAGGAGAGGTTTTCTCTCCTCCCCTCTCCTCCCTCTTGCTCTCTCTCTCTCTCTAGAAGCCATTTCTCTCTCTAGAAGGGGAAAGCCTGGGAAAGATCGTGTCGGGAGGATACCATCGCTGCGCGAGGATCCGTGTGGATCTGCTCTAGAGGCCGTACATCTGTGCGGCTCGGTGTTCGCGAGATTCTGCATCGGGCACTGTGGACAGCGTCGTTCCGCGCAAGGCATAAATCTGCAACCCGTAGTTAGGGGTTGGGTGATTAATGCATCGATTAGAGTATGGATCTAGGATTCTATCAAACCGGATTCGGGTAAATAAATTTTTATTATTCGCTGCGTTGCCCGAACAGTGCTGAAGGAAACCTTACAGTTAGGGCATCATTAATGCAGACATTATCAAAACCATGCGTGAGTTCCAAGAGAGGAGAGCTCGTCTTAGAGGTATCAACAAAAGTTTGTTGGTCCTCATCCCTAAGCAGCGAGGAGCAAAAAGTTTGAGGGACTATAGGCCCATCACCCTCCTTAATGGGACCTATAAGATAATCTCTAAATTATTGGCCATGAGACTTTGAGAGCGTTACAGGCAGATTGATTAGTTGCTGCTAGGGTGCCTTTATAAGGGGATGTATTATCCAAGGCAATTTCTTGGCCGCCCGCGAGTGTATCCATCCTGTGAAGACACATAGGGATAGTCTTGAAGCTTGATTTTGAGAGGGCCTATGATCGGATCAAGGTTTGACATATTGTTAGTATCAGTTGCGGTGTGATATGTGGTACGATACGATGGCGTGCCACCACGTGCCGAGAAGGAAGAAAGAAAAAATTGTCTAACTCAGAAAGATATATTATATATGAAATTACAATAATTTTTAATAAGATAGTTTAGCTTAGTTGGTTAGAGTGTTAAGTTATATATATTAGGTTACTGGTTCGATACTTGCATATGTTATTTTTGTTTTTATTTTTCATTAATTTTTCTTAATCTTATAAACATTCCTTCACTTAACAGAAATGATTTGCTCACTTCCAAATTATGATTAATAACATTAATGACTTTTAAAGTATAATTTTTAGATAACTATAATAATTTAATTAATAGATTCTAATAAAAATGAATTTTTTTACATGAAAATCATTGTTAGACGTAAATTTGCCAATAAAAACATTCTTGAAAGTGCATTAGCGAGTATATCATTGTGTAAATATTAATTATGCAAAAATGTCATCCCATTTAACTTCCATCGATGAAAAGACGAATATTCCATAAAGATGATGTTATTCCTGTCAGTTCAGTGTAAAATGACAAAAATGCTGCAGACTCCACGGTTGGTGGGAGGATGCCGAGCGGCGTGGCCGACAACAACGACGGTGGCGGCGGTCGCAGGTGGTTGGAGACAATGACTGTGGTTGAGGTCTTGGGTCCCAATGAGTAGGGCTTGCTCGAATCCCATGACTTCTCGTCGTTGGCGTTGTCGATCTTGGTGGAGGTGACAGAGGGGGAAGTAGCTTCCATGAGGGCACACTGGGGGATGGAGGAGGAATAGAGGGGGAGGAGGCAGTGACGGATCTCGTCGAAGTCCTGCTTGGGGGTGCCGAACTTGCCAGTGCCGTAGAGGGTGAGGAAGAGGCAAAGGAGGTGGTGGGGTGGTGGCGATTGCAACGGAGGGTGGAGAGAAGGTGGGTTGTAGAGTTGGGGGGGTCCGGCCTTCGCAGGGGAGGGGGAGATGGCTCCAACGGCCAGGTGGAGGGGGAGGGTGGTCTGGTCTTCGTGGGGCAGGAGAGACAGCTCTGATGGCCATGGTGGAGGGGGAGGGGGGTCCAACCTTCGCAGAGGAGGGGGAGACGGCTCTGGTGACCAGGGGAGGGGGTGTCTGGTCTTCGCAGGGGAGAAAGAGATGGCTCCGGCGGCCATGGTGGAGGGGGAGGGGATGTTCGACCTTCGAAGGGGAGGGGGGACAGCTCCTGTAATGACCCGAGATCCGAGTATCGGAAATGAACCGACACGACTCGAACCTTGGCCCGTCACCCACGAGCCCGAAGACTCTAACATAACGAGGTGGCAAGAGAGGAGGTTCTATATAATGTCCCGAGTTTTTTGGACATTTTTTCGGATCTGGATCTGTGGGTTTCGGATCACTTTCGAGGGTTCCGGAGCGCGTTTTGTGGTTTACGCGTGTTTTTCCCTGACGAGCCTTCGAAACCCTGTACAAGGTGAACCGTTGTGTTCTCCTATTTCGAGACGGTACCAGTGCATTGAGCGTGTTCCGAGGATCGAGAAAATGATTTTTTTTATTTTTCATATTTCGCATTTTCTTGATTTTCTATATGTAACCCTTTTTCTTTTTCTTTTTCCCTTCTTCTTTCTTCTTATTCTTTTCTTTCCTCCCCCGTGAGCGGCCGACCGTTGCAAGCTCTCCCCGATTTGAAGATCTCGCGGCGCCCTCTCCCTCTCCGGCTGTTGAAGGCGAGTCAAGGTGGTGGCGTGGTGACGACGGGGGCAGCAAGGTGGTCGAGGCAGTGGCATTCGCGCAGCGTGGGGCGTGGTGTTCGTGAGCGGCGAGATTTGGAGATTGACGATGATCCGGCGACTTTTGAGCTTCCTTAAGGTAGGGGGACGGATCCTTACCTCCTTTCCCGCTTTCCCCGTGATTTCTAGGCCGTGGGGAGGTCGAGAGGGGCTTGTTTCATGCTGGGAAGGGAAATCGCATGTTTGGGATTTGAGCGCCGGATCTCACGATTTGTGTGGTTTTTGGTCGATTTTTGGGTTCCATTTAGTGCTATGGGGGTAGGGGAAGGATTCCCCTTTTGTTTCTCCTTCACCTGGGGGTGAAAGGGGCGTGGGATTGAGTTTTCCGCGCGAGGGTCGCGAGCTGGGCTCGGACTGGTATCGCGGCTGTAATGCCCCGGATTTTTCGGATCCTTCTTCGTGGGTCCCGAATCTGGTTTCTCGGAGTGTTTGACTCCTTTGTGTCCAAAATTTTATTTCGCACATCTTTCGTGTTCGGATCGGTGCGATCCGGAGTTGTTTCGGAGGCCCGGAAGCGTTCCGCGGCTTTTTCCGCGTGTGTTTTCCGATTCCTGGTGTGTGTTTCGGTAACTCCTTCGGAACCTCGTTGCGGGTGAACCGGGGCGTTCACCTGGGCGTGGGTGGTACCGTTGCTATCAGCGCGTCGCGAGGATCGAGGAGGTGTATTCTTCTTTTTTTTCGAGATTTTTCCGAATTTCCAGATTTTCCTATATAAACCTCCCTTTTCTCTCTCCCCTCTCATTTCTCACTTCCCTCCCTCTCTCTTCTCACGCTCTCTCCTCTCACCCTCTCTCTCCGGCGGCCGACGGGGCGGAGTGCGGGCGAGGCGGGAATGGCGCGGGTGAGGCACGAGCAAGGATGGATGAGGATCGAGGCGGTGGAGACGTGGTGAAGCTCGGCCGTGAGTTTGTGGAACGGCGAGGCTTCAACGGCATTTTCTTCGCGGATCGGCGAGCTCGGGGCACAAAATCTTTGGTGGAGGTAGGGAGATGGACCCCCAGCTCGTGCACTTCCTTTCCCGTAAGTTTCGTAGGCCGTGGTGAGCCGAGCGGGTGAAATCGGGGATTATTGAGCAAAATCCATGATTTAGGGCTTGTGGGCCGATCTCCCGTTCCATTACGTTTTTGGCCGATCCAGGGATTTAGATGCATGCCTAGGGGCTTGGGGATGGATTCCCCTTTGTTTCCCCATCACCCAGGGGTGATCGGGGCGTGGATCTGAGTTTTGGGTAGTTTCCCGCCGTAGCGTTCTCAGGAGAGTGTGATGGTCGTTCCAGGGACCGTCATAGTGTGTAACGCACTTGGGCAGGTGCGTTACACTCCCGTTGTTTAGAGGGGCCGTTCGTGGGCCTAACGGTCCCACGACAAGCCGTTAGAGTGTTGTAACGCGCCTGGGCAGGCGCGTTACGTTCCCCTTGTTTGGAGCGTTGGCGTTCGTGGGCCTGACAGCCCCACGATATGCCGTCAGAGTGCTGTAACGCGCTGAGGTCTGACCGTTACGTGATCGCCTTGGTTTTGGACCGTTAGGGGTCACGGCCCCTGACGCACCAGGTCTGGTCCGTCAGAGCGCCATGACGCGCCTGCTGGGGTGGGTCAGAGTGGACGTCTCCCCTCTTCTAACGCGCCTGGCCAGAGCCGTTAGGGGTTGTGACGCCCCGAGGGGTGTGCGTCACAACCTGTCTCTAACGCGCCGGGCTGGATCCATCAGAGGCCGTGACGCCCCAGGGCGGGCGCGTCACGGCCAGTTTTGCTTCTTGCGTGTAACGCCCCGGCGTTGGAGCGTTAGAGGGCTGTGACGGTCGGGACCTAGACCGTTACATTCTGTGACGGTCTAGGGCTAGACCGTCAGGCTCTGTGTTGCGCCGAGGCGAGTTTTCATGTTCTCTGCCTTGTTTCGTGATGTGTGGACCTCTGGTCGACCCGGTTGTGACCCAGTGGTCGACCCGCGGTCTCGTGAGTGTGCCAGACACCCGTGGGATTCTGTGTTCGTGTTTTGAGGGTGTTGGGAGAACCTTGCTATCTCGTTTAGCATGCCCATGGGTTTGAGAGTCCGGGTGACTTCTCGTGTGTCGGGCTTTCGTGTTACGCTTGACCGAGTCACCGTGTGTCGGTGTGTGTGCGGTGGGGTTTCCCCCGCATGCCGTGAGCTTTCCCGGAAGATGATTCCCGAGTGGGTCATGTGTTTGACCTTGGACTGTGAGTCCAGTTATTGGCGTGGCAACTTGCGCGTTGCCCCGGGAATCATGCTTCTGTGCTTCCCGCGTGGGCCATGTGTATGGCCTTTGCCCAGCCTGGAGCTGGAGGGTTCCCGCCTTTCCATGAGTGTGGGATTTGGTATGGCGCCCTGTGGGCTACCTTGGGAACCGTGTTTTTGCGTTTCTGTGTGGCGAGTGTGCGGCCCGTGGATGGTGAGTCCCGTTTCTTTTCCGAATGTGGCCACCGTGCGACGGTGCTGGTACGTGGGACGGTCCCCGTACGTCGTCGGATGCGGACGTTGTTTTCTGTTGACTTGAGAGTCTACTCCTTCAGTGACCCTCCACTAGTCGTAGGCCACCAGTACGCGGTGCTGGTCGCACTAGGGAGTGGTGTATGGGCACCCATTCTTAGAGACGGTTTGTGGACCGGTTGCCGTCGGGCCCCACGTCCTGCAGCCAGAGTCCGGCTGAGGGGAAAATCGGTCAGAGGGCCAGACCAGGGATGCACGGTCTGTGTGTGCACACGTGGTTGGGGGCACGTCGATAGGCGTGACCCCAACTAGTCACTTGTTTGAGGTTCTTGTTCGGTGTCTGTGCCTCTGGTAGGCGCTACCACGTTAGGCAGTTCAACTGCAGTGCGGTTTAAGTCATCAGGGGACGCTACCGACTGTGCTTCTAGTGGGAGGTACTCCTGTCGAGTTGGGAGTGATAGACTATCAGTTTCAGTGACTTTGACCTTTTGGTTTTCGGACGTATCGACCGTTGAGCTTCAGTTGTTCCGCCGTGGCGCGCGTGTTGGTTTTCGCACCGTGAGACTAGTGCTAGTGACTTTACCGAGGTGGCGTCTTGTTGTGCGGTACCCGCGACCGGATGGTCAGGGTTGCACTTTGGACAGCGTGTCCAGGTTGGCCGTGTCCTGAGAGACAGGCCTCTACGGCATGGCTGCCATGTGTTTTTACTTCGGTAAGCGGTACTAGTGTAGTTCGGTAGCCCCCGACCGTGAGTTCGGGGTGTGTTTCCGGTATAGTAGGAGTAGTTGTAGTGCTGGGTTTCGATCGGCCACCGGGTTACTGTTCCCACTGTTGCGGTTGCTTTTGTAGCCTTCCTTTCCGCTACCGCCGTTGTTTCCGGTTGGGGTTCCGCGGGATCCCTGCTGAGTCTCTATTTTGGAGACTCATTCCCTGCTTTTCAGGTGAGGCAGTTCTTCTTCCTCGAGGTTCGAGGGCGCGGTGCGGAGGTTCTCAATTGCCAGCTCGCTGGGCCGAGTGTTCACTTGGCATGTGGTACGTTTTTACTGCTTTAGACTGTACTTTATGTTGGACTGGACTCGGTTGTAGCTGTAGTTGTTTATTTATTTCTGTTAATTGTTGAATTGTCCTATTTTATTTCCTATTTCTTTGTGCCTCCACACTCCTTTTAGCCCTTCCGAGCCCTCCCGGCTCGTGGGCGGCGGTTCGAGTCTCGGGTTATCGGGCCTTCTCGGTAATCGAATTCTCGGGTCGTTACAGCTGGTATCAGAGTGGAGGTTGTGGATGTACATAGGAATTCAAAATATTGCAGTGATCAGAGTCCATAAGGTCCAGTACAGTCGGCAGCTGGCTTAGGGTTTTTGTGTTCGCTTTCCGCCTAGTTTCTCGCTTGAGAGCTTGAGTGCGCTGTGCGGCACTGTGAAGGTGATTGCTGTCCGTGGCTTTCATGCCAGCTTGGGGTCCAAGGATCGAGGTCGAGAGCCTTCTCCCTCATCGGTGGTGGCCCTGGTTGCACTGCGTTGGGCAGAGGTTGCCGGCAGGCGCGTTGCTGCGATGTTGCGTTCGAGGTGTGTGCAGCGAGGTCAGGTGGCTGGTGCGGATTGTTCGTGGTTAAGTGGCCGTGAGCGTCCTCTGAGGGAGCTGCTGTTGGTTTGGCCACTCCAGCTTGAGGTTCATCCAGCCCCTGAGGTGTTCAGGTTATAGTTTAAGGTGGCAGAGCGGGTGTTCTGATCGAGAAGTGTGCTCGGGTAAGCGGAGGATCTTCTCAGTGAGCTACTGTTTCGTTGAGCCTGATGTTCTTGTCGTGCTCTGTGGCGTTAGAAATGATGTGTCGGTCCCGATTATTTTGCGGATTTTGAGGCAGGATTTGACAGAGATTTCCCGGTAAGTCTTTGCTCCTGCGTTTCTGTCAGTGGATGGGTTGTGTTCGCCTGTGGACGCACTAAAATTTGCTTATTCAAGTAGTTCGTCTATTAAGTGCGTGGGCGCGCCAGTCATCGAAGTGACAATTTGTTCAGGCTCCGAAGAGCCCATGGTGCGCTCGATCTGACTTCGTCAGATGATTGTGTGGTTCGTGTCAGGACCAAGACCCGCCGCAATAAAGGTCGTGGCATCATTTACATCCCCCGTACAAGGGAACACCCTTGATTAATCGCCGAGATTCAGGGCCTCATGGCCAAGAAATTAATTGCATGAAAGGTCTATTAGGAAGCATCGAAACCCCCGTATGAGGGTAAGAAGAAAACATTCGCGATCATGTCGGTCGTGTACTGACCATTTAATGTTCGGACGAATGTCCGGCTCGAGAAAATCGTGGTTGTCGCGGGAAAATCGGAACGCATGTATGCCGAGGTACGGCAAATTTATTGTTCGGAAGAGCGGAAAACGTTCGGCTGAGCCTCGGTTGGAGCGGTCAAAAACCAGTAAATCTGTTAGCCCGGTGCAAGAGCAAGCTGCGACCATACCGCGGTGGGACCCCCCGCGGTCGAAACAAGACTTGCATGAGCGTCATTAATATTTTCGGCGCCAAGGGGCAACGAGGGAATATCCCTTGAATCGGCTGAAAAGCCCTGTGTCTGGGGAAGCTGACGTTCGAAACGTGTCGGTCATTCGGGAGACCGTTTAATATTCGGACAGGTGTCTGGCTCGAGAGTATCATAATCGTCGCAGGAGGACCTGGAACATATGTATGCTGTGATACGGCAAATACATTATTCCAAGACACTGAAAACATTCAGTTAAATCTCAATTAGTGTAGCAGGAAACTAGCAAATTTATTGGCCCGGTGCGAGATCGAGTCGGGACCATACCGGGGGCGCCTCCAGCGGTCCAAACGGGGCTTGCGTGGGCATCATTAATGTTCCCGGTGCCGGAGGGCAACGGGGAAGAGTCCCGGGACTAGATTCCAAAACCAAAACATGTTCGAAGGAAGCGAGCTATAGGCCGAGGGTGTGGGTCAGACAATGACCATAATCGGGACGGACCCGAGGTCCAAGCACAGCCCACAAAGGCCTTATTGATATTCCCGTATATAGGGTCCAGGGATGACAGGAGCCATCTCGTTCTATTCAGATTTCTGTCGGTCACTTGCGGACCACTTGATATTCGGACAAGGGTCCATATTGAAGGTGCGATGTGGATAGGAACAACCCCGTACAAATGTATGCCGAGTTTGCAACAATTTCAATGAAAGGGAGAGAACGAATCCCGATAGGGTGAATCTGATTTGACGAGCTATAGGCCCGGAGCAATGCTGGGTCACGACCACGTCGGGGTAGGAGCCGTCGGCCATGTTGGTTGCTCATGGGTCTTTTCACGTTCAGACACAGGTCCGTAATAGAAACGCGGTGAAAATCGAGGTGAACCCGTTCAACTGTATGCCGAACGCGCGACAATTCAAGTGGCGGTTCGGAAGGGATCAGGCCTAAGAAACGAGTCCGGTTTAGTCGGAATGTCGGCCCGGGGCGAGGTCGGGTCATGGCCATTTCGGGATAATTCCCAAGACTCAGGCCCAACCCGCAAGGGCGGCATCATTGTTCCTTCGGCACCGGGTCACGGGAGAGACGGGGCTGCAAAGTGGATTTTACCATTTTTTATCTGGGTTTTAAATTATATATATATATATATATATATATATATATTACTTATTTCCCTCTTATGTATGTATTCTGGATGATTTATCCGTTTTGTTTATTATTATTACTATTATATTTTCTCTCCTTTTTTTGTTTATTATTATTTTACATTTTTTGTTTATTTCATATATATATTCAGATTTATTTATTCATCATAGTTTTTATTAATTTTATTATTATTATTATTATTATTATTATTATTATTATTATTATTATTATTATTATTATTATACATATTCTTATGGAGAGAGAGTGGGCCGCTGGAGGGCCAAACGGGGGCTGAAGGAGCGTGCCGTTGAAGGTGGAAGGGTGCACCGCTGAGGGGGCTGAGGGAGTGCGCCGCTGAAGGTTCGCGGGAGGTGTACCGGGTGAGGTCTTGGCCAAGGGTGCCGGCGAAGGGGCAACTGTGGTGGCTATGGGAGGCGTACCGGTGAAGGAGCCTCAGGTGTGCCGGCGAAGGGCCTGGCCGAGCGTGCCGGCGAAGGGTTGAACAGGGGAGAGCGTGCCGGCGAAGGGGTCACGGGAGCGTGCCATTGAAGGAGCTTGAGGGCGTATCGCCGAAGGGTTGGAGCAGGCATGCCGCTAAGCGCAGGGGGAGCGTGTCGGCGAAAGGCCAAATGAGGCGTGCCGGGGGAAGCTGGGCTGGGGCGTGCCGGTGAAGGGCGCTGTAGGGTGTACCGGCGAAGGGCGTGCTGGCCAAGGGTGGCTAGAGGGGCGTACCGGCGAAGGGCATGGGGAGCCCACTCCTCCTCCGTTTCTTTTAAGGCTTTTCTTTTCTTCTTTTCTAATTTTATTAAGTTTGCATGGGTTTCTTCTTTTCTTCTCTTGATTAACTTCCGTTCTTTCTCCCATGAGGATGAATGTTCAAGTTGTTTAGTTGTCGTTCGATTTGGTTCTCTTTGAGTTGGTTGCGGTCCCTTTGCTTTGGTTAAAGCATTTTACCGTTGTTCTCTCTCTTTTTTATTTGTTTGTTATTTTTTCTTTTATCCTGTTAACATGTTATTGTTTCTAACAAAAATTCGGTAGTACCTCCCCTTGACCCGAGCATAAGGGAGGTACAGGGAACGCGTCCACAAGGAGTGGCGGAACCCGACAACTGGAGGTGGGCGCCCGAGAGCGGAAACACCTTAATGAAACCTCAGAAAACTCAGAGGGAACGCCGGATGGGAACCTCTCCCAGGCTGGCCGGGGGTGCACCGGGCAAGAAGGTTGGGGGTGGTGGCTAGCGTGCCGGCCAGGGAGCCTGTAGGGGCTGGAGAGGTGTGCCGGGCAAAGGCCAAGGAGGACCGTGCCGGTGAACGGGAGGCAAGTTAACTGGATGAGGAGGTCACGGGGTGCACCGGGGAAGACCCGCAGGGGTGTGCCGGCGAAGGGGCTTGGCTAGTGAGTGCCGGGGAAGGCCCGTAGGGGCATGCCGGCGAGCGGGTGAGCCAAAGGCGTGCCGCTGGAGGCACACGGAGGGTATGCCAGGCGAAGGACCAGCTGGGGATGCTGGTTGGCTAGGCCGAAGGGAATCTTGACAGGAGGGAGAGAGACTCAAGGGGCCTTGTGATAGAAGCGTTGGGCCTAGATGTCTAAGGAGAAACGGAAGGGCGTCTCCCTTTAGGCAAATGAGCAGAGATTGCGGCGGGGAGGGGAAGGGCAGCAGGCCCTCTCCCCCCCTTTCTTCTTCTCTTCTTTCCCTTCTTTTTCTTCTTCTCTTCAGGCGGTGGCGGCGGGTGGAGCGGCAGCACTCTCCCCTCTCTTCCTTTCCTCTCTCTTCGCGCAGGCGATAGCGGTGGGTGGAGCGGTGAGCCCTCCCCCCTCTCTTCCTCTCTTCTTCTCTTCTTCTCTTCTTCTCTTTCTCTTCTTCTCTTCGCGCGGACGGCGGTGGCGGGTGGACGGAGCCTCCCTTCCTCTTCTTCTTCTCTTCTTCTCTTTCTCTTCCTCTTTCTCCTCGCTCAAGCAGTGGTGATTGAGGCGGCAGGCCCCTCTTCTTCTCTTCTTCTTCTTCTCTTTTCGCACAGACGGCGACGGTGGGCGGAGCGGCGGGGCCTCCCCCTCTCTTCCTCTCTTCCCTCTTCTTCTCTTCTCCTTCTTCTTCTCTTCTTCTCTTTCTCTTCTTCTCTTCTCCTCTTCACTGTCTGCGTGTGGGTGTCTGTCTCCTCCTCCTTTGTTCGCCGCGAAGAAGAGGGGTCTTATACCCCCTGTGGCGGGAGCGTCCGAAGGCAGGAAGCGTCCGGGGGGATTTAATGGGAGTTGACTCCCTTGTCCTGGGTGACCGAGGGAGTAGGCAGCGTGTCCCAATCCCCGGGCGACACCTCGGACAGCCCACTGCGCGCCAAGGATCCATAGGGCATGGGTGCAAGATCTCGTCTGCCGGAATGTGCCGTTGAAGAGCCTTAATGGCGTGCCGCTGGCAGGCCAAACAGGCGTGTCGCTGGAAGGCCAAAAGGGCGTGCCACTGGAAGACACGGCAAGTGTGCCACTGAAGAGCCCAAAGGGCGTGCCGTTGAACGGCAAGGAGGGCATGCCGTTGAAGGGATTGGCAAGCGTGCCGTTGAAGGCTCGCCATGGTGTGCCGCTGGAGGACACGGCAAGTGTGCCGCTGGGGCTCCCTGGGGGGCGTACCGCTGGGTGCCTGGGGGGGTGTGCCGCTGGGCAGCCTGGGGGGCGTGCCGCTGAGGGCCAAGGGGGCTGTGCCGCTGAAGGGCAAGGGGATGTGCCGCTGAGGGCCAAGGGGGCTGTGCCGCTGAAGGCCAAGGGGCTGTGCCGCTGAAGGCCAAGGGGGCTGTGCCGGTGAAGGCCAAGGGGCTGTGCCGCTAAGGGCCACCACGGTGTGCCATTGAAGGGCAAAGGACCCTATGCCGCTGAAGGGCCAAGACTTGGTAGATGAGTGTATAGACTTTGCGTGCATGAACTCTGTACAGACCTGCCACATGAGTGTATAGACTTCGCGTTTGAACTCTGTACAGACTTGCCTCACGGGTGTATAGACTTTGGCAAGGCAACTAGACGATGTACATACTTGAGCAAGGAAGGTAGGGGCAACGTCGGTAAAGCTACCAATGTATAGACTTCCAATGCTTCACTGATGTATAGACTTGGAAGTTGAACTGGTGGATGTGCAGACTTCGATTGTGCAATCAGCCAACGTACAGACTTGGGCTGATGGCTGTATAGACTTCGTGTGCAACTGCCAACGTATAGACTTGGGCTGAGGGCTGCATAGACTTGGTGAAACCCTGAATGAAGCGTGCCGCTGAAGGGCCAAATGGCGGTGCCGCTGAAGGGCCGAAGGGCCGTGCCGCTGGGAGCTGAAATGCCGTGCCGCTGAAGGGCCTCAGGCCCGTGCCGCTGGAGGCACCAAAGGTGCCGTTTTGACAGGGGCCTTTGCTTTTGCTTCGGGAACTTGAAGCTGTGCATTCTGAGATATTTCTTCACCGTTAGGGGCCCGAGGGTGGGTCCGTAGCAGTGTGTTAATTCAGGAGGACATCCTGTGACTTCTCGGTCTCTTAATGCGCCCGTGCAAATGCGGGGATTTGCCGGGCGGTAGTATCTTCCCGGAGCCCTGGATGGCCAGTCTCTCCGAGTCCTCTTCCTTTGACTTTGACATTAATGCGGGGCTCAGCGGGACACATGGACGTGCAATTTTTGGTGTCCACATCACCCTGGAGTTGGCTTGAGATGTGAAGGCTCCACGGTGAGTTCGGGACACGAGGATGAGCATCGGCGGTTGTCGTTATGGCTCGTGTTACGGCTCTTGGCGTGGTGTGTTGCAGTTCGAGGAATTGCAGCGGTGGTGCATCGAGAGATGCTGTGATTGTGGTCCGACGTGACACTCGCCGAGTGTGTCAGAGGTGCTGACCTGATGGAAGCGATGGTTTTCCTTGGTGCTGGATGGTGCTGTTTCCAGCGTGCGGGAGATTCGAGATCAGGTCGAGTGTGGAGTTCTTCCGTTGTTCAGAAGTGTGTTTGGTTCCTCCTTTGGTTGGAGAGATTGTGTTGGGTTAAGGTTCGTCATCTTGCATTGCGTGTTCGGATTGGTTGGCCTTGTATGCCATGAAGTTCGTGCAAGACGTGCTCCTTGTCTTGGCAAGGTGGTTGCCTGTGAGAAGTTGTGCCCATTCCCTTGTCATGTGAGGGTGTGCTGGCGCTGTTCCAGAAGGATGAGTGCCGGTTGGGCGGTGTTTTCGAGAATTTGTGGCTGTGCGCGTGGATCAGAGTGCGTAGCGGAAGCGTGGTGGGCTTGTGACCCACTGGTTCAGGATCGTAGCGTTGGTTGCTACGGGAGGATTCCTGAGATTGCATTGAGCATCGGAGGATTGGTTCCTCTGTGTGAAACGTGTTGTTGCCGTGCCATTGCTCGAGAAGTCATGGTTCTTGGCACTGGTAGGATGGAGTGTTAGGGAATGTGCTGGCTAGTGTGCCGCATGAGTACCATGTTCCTGTGATGGAAGCCGTGTCAGGTGTCGGTGCTGGACCCAGATGGGGTTGTTGAGGATGTCGCCTGACGGAGGTCGAGGACAGGTTGGTCAGGGTCGGTGGCTTGGTGCCCGACTTGTGTTCCCAGTCGTGTCCTCGGATGAGATCATTTTTGGAGAAATGATCTCTGGCAGGCTATGGGTTCCTATTGGTAGCTGCGAGTGTGTAATATCCTGGACCTTTTGGATCCTTCTTCGGGGGTCCCAGATCAGGTTTTTCGGAGTGTCCTTATCCGTTGTGCCCAAAATTTCATTTCGAACATCTTTCATGTTCGGATCGGTGCGATCCGGAGCTGTTTCGGAGGCCCGGAGGCGTTCCGCGACTTTTTCGTACGTGTTTTCCGATTTCCGATGTGTGTTTTGGCAGTTCCTTCGGAACCTCGCTGCGGGTGAACCGGGTCGTTCACCTGGGCACGAGTAGTACCGTTGCGATCGGTGCGTTCCAAGGATTCCAGAAACGTAATTTTCTATTTTTTGGTATTTTCTGAATTTTTTGGATTTTCTATAAATACCCCCCCCCCCCCCAATTTTCTCTCTCTCCCCCACCTTTTTCTTCTTCTTCTTCTTCTTCTTCCTCCTCCGTTTCTCCCCACCGCGGCCCCCTCTCCCTCTCTTCCTCCCATTCGACCGCGGCGAGCTCCCTTCCGGCTGTAGACGGCGGCGGGGCGACGGCGCGACGACGTGGGTGGTGGCGAGGTGATCTCGTGGGCGTGCGGCGAGCGTGGGAAGCGTGAAGAGGCGAGGTTTTCAAAGCATTCTTTGCGATCTTGGCATCGATTCGGTGGAGCATTTGCTCCATTGAGGTAGGGTGACGTCCCCTAGCTCCTTGCCGTTCATTTTAGTGATTTATAGGCCGAGGGGAGGCCGAGAGGGGCTTGATGGAGCGGGTTTGGGGTTTTCCATGATTTGGGGAGAGCTCGCCCGATCTATGGATTTAGCCCGCGATTTCATGTTTTGGTGGCCTAGTATCATGCTAAGGGTCCCCAGGGGTCTTCCCCTTTGATTTCCCCCTCTCCGGTGGAGGCATGGGGGCGTGGTTGGGTTTTTTGGGCTTTCCTGCCATTTCACCGTCAGGCGGGTGTGACGGCCCTTCCAGGGACCGTCACACCACGTGACGCGCCTGGGAGGGTGCGTCACGGCCCTTGTTAGCCAACTGAGGGTCAGGAGCTGTGACGGTCCCACGACAGACCGCCACAGGCGTGTGACGCACCTGGGTTGGGCCGTCAGAGGCTCCCGACCGTTGGCTTGTGACCGTTGTTTTGACCGTTGGGGGTCAAGGCATGTGACGCACCAGGCCTGGCGCGTCACATCCTTGTAACGGCCCAGGATGGGCGCGTCAGGGCGCCTTTGGGCAGTTGAACCCCCAGGCGGTGTGACGCCCCCGGTGTGGGCCGTCACACCCAGTGACGCGCCTGAATGAGGGCGGCACAGTCCATAACGCGCCAGGGCAGGCGCGTTACGCTTAGCTTTGCACTGGGAGCGTGACGGCCGGCGTCGGACCGTTAGGTGGCCATGACGGTCCAGCCTAGGACCGTCAGGCTTACTGTGATGGTCTCGCCTAGACCATCAGAGGCCTGTGATGGTCTAGGGGTGGACCGTCAGGCTTCTGGTTGCCCCGAGAGGGTTGCAACCCCATTTTTGGTCCGACTGTGGTCACCGTGCGACGGGGCCGGTGTTGACACCCGTTTTATACCCAATAAGTCGGGTCATCTCCTTATTTATTCAATATGGTGCTCCGAGTTGTTCACTCTTCATTGAATTTCTTTTAATCAGTTGAAGCCTGTTTTCTGGGTCTCAATTCCTGGATTAGACCTGGTTCCTGGTGGCACTTCGTTCAAAAGCTTGGCAATCCCTCCATTCTATTTTCTTGAAAATCAATGATAATAACGGTCTGGACTAGGCGCGTCATTTCATAATAACGCATGAATCATAGGCCGTCACTCTTTGAAGAGTCCCAAGAGTTAGGGTCTCGTTGCCCTTTGATAATAACGGTCTACTCCCTGGCCGTTGTTCCCTTATGACGCCCTATGCCCTGGCCGTTACTTATTTGCAGAGTCCTATTGTTTAGATCTTCTTCCCGTCGATCTTATCCTTTGGATAAGATTGAATATGACGGTCATGCCTTGGAGCGTTATTTCCAAGTGGCGGTCTATCGTAAGGCCGTTACTTCCTTCAGAGAGTCCTGACAGTTCAGGCCTTTTCTCTGCTACTCCGTGGACGAGATAGGGTTTTGGATTGGCATTATCTCCTTCAATTCTAATCCTCAGGACCTCTCGTTTGTTTCTTTGGACTCTTGTTGATTTTATCCTCAAGGATTTGCTAAGGATTATCCTCCTTTCTTGGCTGATTTATCTTCAACTCGACCTGAGAGTTTGAGGGAGTCTATAAATAGAACTCTTGATTTCATAACCCAAGGAGAGGAAGGTTTGATTCACGACGAAGTGCTGCCAAATTCAGGAGTCATCTACATCCAGGAGGAGCTGCTTCCCACGTCCATCTTCCAAGTCAAGGGAGTATTTTGGGTTTTAGTTTGTCAAGATCATCATCATTGCATGCTCAAGTTTCCCTTGGTTTTATTAATCAAAAGCATTGTCCCTCCTCTTCCTCCACGTTTTCACTGTTGCTAAGCATACACATATCCTCCTAAACTTAAAAAACGCCCAGAGGGGTTAAAAAACCAACAACTCCCCGGTAATCCCCTCTCCTTTTGATGTTCTCAAGCTTTTTAGGGATTGATGCTATACTTATGTTGAGGGCTAATTGAGGTTGTGTTGTTTTGCTTTCTACATCCTTGGCAGGTTTTACAGGATCACTAGCACGAGGCCCAAGCCTTCTAGCCGGCTGGAAGGGTTGGAGTTCAAAGAGTTCATATCTTTTCACTGCAGGTTATCTGACGGTCAGGTGCAGGAGCGTTATTTCCTTTTGGCGGTCTATCGCACGACCGTTACTTCCAAGCGACGCACAGGGTTTGGACCGTTATTTGCAAGTTGATCTGCAGGCTTTCCTTGGTTTTCTCTCCCGTGGGCGGGTGTTTCATCCACCTATTTCCAAGGTATATTCGAGTCTTTGACTTGTGTTTACTTTGGTGGCGATCACGACTTTCCTTAGTGTTGGGCACTAGCTGTCTTTTTCATCAAATCTATTTATTCTCCTTGATTGTTCCACCCCTAGCGGTGTGTTTTTATTTATCTTTGCTCCACGCCCCGGCGTGTGTTTTCGTTTTTCCCTTAGCGTAATTTGATTGAGATAGCGTGCCCATGCTAGAGTCAGATTTGATTGCCTAGGTTCATGTTCACATGTGCATAGGTTGAGCTGATCTTTGGTAGTTTATTTATCATCTTGCCATATCATTTTTCAAAACCCTCACAATCAACTACTAAAAAAGAAAGAAGATAAGAAGAGATAGGTAAACAAACAATCAACAGATAATTTTTTGGCGATCACGGTGGGACAAACTAGTGCCAATCGTGCTTCTGATTCCTGTTTAAACTTGCCATCATCTGTTTGCTCAGTTGTCTTTTGATCCCTTTGTTTTCCCCCCCTTTCTGGTTTTCTGAAACATACGACGGCCCTGTCTCGGCGCGTTACAGTGGTCTGACGCAGGGACATCTGGCCGTCGCTTGTCTTTGTGGTGTGAGCTTTCACGGGTTTTCCTGTTACTTCAGTTTGTTTTTGGTTCCCTGGCTCATACGACGGTCTGGAAGCCCTGCGTTACATTATTTATGGCGGTCTGGTCTCTGACCGTTATTCGGCTCTGACGCAGGGGCCTTCGTCCGTCATTCTCCTGGCAGGTACGCATCCGAGGTGCAGTTATTTCCGCAGTTTTTGGCTGTGATTTATTGCTTGGGTGCTGCTTGATTTCTGCCATAATTCCATTCATATCTTCATATCATTATGTGCACCATTGTTTGCTAGATTCTAGGCTAGACTTTGCATGCACTCCGGTGCACATAGGGTCATCCATCTTTTCATATATTAGACTGCATTTTCCTACCTTGTTGTGAGGACCTCTCGTCTCCATATTCCTTGGGGCCGACTAGGAAATCACAGCAGGGACCTCCATAAGTCCCCGCGAGCCGTGGATTCCCACACGGACGCCGGGCCGGTTGTACCTTCCCCCCTTGTGTCTAGGGTTGCATAAGTGAAGGAGTGGTCACACTTAAAGTCAAGCCAAGTCCATATCCACCTCCTATTAGGAACCCATTTGGAGAGAGCACATATCAATCAATTCACTAAAGTTCCAAAGGAGAAACCATAAAGAAACTTTGTTTGCATCATCTTAAGCAACTTGGTTGGCTTTTGAGTATCTTCATTCCCTATCACTTATATCTTGTTTGAGTCACCTAGGTGCGGTTGCTCATTGTGTGTTTGTTGTGTTTGTTGTTTTGCATTTATCAAGGTTGTCCGTTGCATGTGGAGTTGTTTTCGTTCGTCCGAATCATATCCTCGAATCGCTTCCTCCTTCACGTTCTATTCCAATCCCCTCTTCGAATCTACCATGGCATCCTGCAATCCTCCTCGCTCCCAAGAAGATTCCCTTCCTCAAGGGCTCCTTGAGAACCCCCCGAGGGTTATTTCTTTCTCCGCTGGAGAGGGGACCGCCCCTCTCTCATCCTCCACTCCCGTAGAAGGTGGTCAGGTCATCCCTTCTTTATCCACTCCTTCCGCGGGCTCTGTCCTCCATATGATGGCCCAGTTAGATCCGACCCAACTCCAGGTCCTCTATCAGGCCATGCAAGGGTCCAATCCTCCTCCCTCCGCTACCGTCCAGGGGCACTCTAATTCTTCCATTATTGGGCCGTCTGTTCAGCCCACCCCGATTGAGCTCACCCCGGTCCAGCCCCGGACCATCACCTTTGCTGGCATGGAGATGGGTCAATCCTCCAATTCGACCCATCAATCTTTTGATAAGGGGAAATCGCCTATCCCCTCTCTTCCGATGGATTATCACCCCTCTGCTCCGGCGGCTCCACAGGTCCTCGTGGGCCCATCCGATTTCTTGCCCCAACAGCACGGGGTGGCCCAATTTCACTCCAATCCGGGTCTATCTCAGGCCCAGTATTCTTCTTACGGCCCCCCTAATTCCACTAGTTATCCTTCTGCTCCTTCCTATGGGCTCCCGCCCTCGGCAACCGCCATTCCTTCTGCTCACCAGATACAATCAACTCCCTTCACTGCCCCTGCTCCCTCTCGAGAGCAGGATTTGCTTAATAAGTGGGCCGCCATGCAGCAACAGCTTGATTTTCTCCAGAAGAAGGTGGGCCCACAATCCTTGGCTGATATTCCCGTCCCAAGCTTCCAGAACATCCGTTTCCCTCCGCAGTCTGAGCTCCCCAACTACCGTAAGTATGATGGGAACAGCAATCCCTTCATCCATGTGAGGGATTTTCTGTATGAATCGGCGCAGTTCCAATATGATGATCGCCTTATGGCGTACCTATTCCGCCGATCATTGGATGGCGTTGCTCTGGAATGGTTTTATTCTCTGCCCCTAGAAGAGGCCGAGAGCTTCAAAGTGGTCAAGGACAAGTTTATTCAGCGGTTCCAAGACCGGGTCGGCCCGGAATATTCATTCACAGATCTGGTGGCCGAGAAAATGAAGTCGGATGAGGAATTCGCAACTTATGCAGATAGATGGAGGCAGATGGCCGCCAGGGTGCCCGGCCATATTCCAGAGGAAGAAAAAGTTAAACTGCTAATTTCAAATGCTACGCCCACCTTCAAGAACATCCTGGCAATGAACGATATAGCCAATATGCATCAACTGTATAGCCGGGCGCGATTTATACAAACTCAGTTTAAGGACTCCCCTATCCATTCTCTTTTTGAAAACCAAAAGCCCAAGTACCATAAGAAACCACAGGGGCCGGTTACCGAAGGAGTCCAGACAAATGAGCAAGTACAAGCTGTTGCTTTTCCCTACCAAGCCGCACCATTCCGCTACAACCAAAGCCCCCGCAATCCGCAAAACTCCGCTCCGCAACACTTTCAAAACACTCCACAAAACCCTCCGCCTACCTTCACCATCCCGCAAAACACCTTCACCGCACCACAACAACCACCACCATCACCGCAATACCATAACGTCCCTCCACCCGGCGGCTACAACAATAATAATCCCAACAGCAAGCGCCCGGCTCCCAGAAGAGCCCAGTATCCTCCATTGCCAGAGACACTTACCGACATATTCTCAGCGCTCATGGCAGTAAATGCAATTCAACTTCCTCCAGAAAAGACTGTCTGGAACCCAGCTGTTGATCAAACTAAGTATTGCATGTTCCATCGGCAGCCGGGTCACACTATAGAAGGATGCTTTCACTTCCGAGATCTCGTGTACGACTTACACGAAGGACAGAGAATAGACTGGGCCGAGATGCATAGGGCCATTATGGAGATCAAAGAGAAGAGAAGGCAGCCGCAGGGGCAGCAAGTGCAGCAGCATCCAGCACCGCAGCCGCAGCAGCCGCCACAACAGCAGCCACCGCAGCAAGCACAAGATCTGGGCATCCATCAGAATCCGATGCCAAACCATCAACCCGCTCCTCCGCAGCAGCCGCCAGCACCAGCACAAGTTAATGTAGTCCAACCACCGGCCTCCAACGCTGGGTGGTCATTTGATGATGATGGCGCCGCACCACAGGTCATGGCCTTCCACCACAAACCTTCCTTCATCCTCCCTACCCAACCAACACCCTCTCCACTCATCCCACCATTCACACCCGCTCCGCTCACCATCCCGTCGTATCCTTCGCCAACCCCCGTCACCGTCATCACACCACCATCCAATCCCGCACCTATCCTTACCCATCCATTCACCCTGCCTTCGCCAGCACCCACATCCATCACCACCCTACCACCCACCAATCCTTCACCTATCATCCGCGCATCCCCCATTAACTTCACCAACCCTCCGCTTTACCAAACTGCCTCCCCCACGCCACCTATTCCACTCATTCGCCCCGCAGGGCCCATCATACTATCCCCCGATGCCGCGGCAAATTGTGCTCTAAGGAGCGGGAAGATGTTCCATCGGAACTACGCCACTACTAGCAATCCCCAGTCTTCCCAACCGGTGGCCGAACAAGAGGAAGCTGAACCGTTACCGGGGACTCAATATGATTTACTGCATCATCTAGATCGGGTACCCGCCAAGATATCTGTGCTGGAGTTAATCAAAAGGTCCACTCTCCATCAAGATGCACTGAGGGATTTTTTGCAGAAGGTCATGGTTAGTGAAGACATGGCAGTCGACAGTCTACCAACGGCACTAGCAACTATCTCTAAAGGGCCGGCAATCACATTCTCTGAGACCGAGCTTGCACCTCCGGGGGCTCGGCAAATGCCGCTCTGCATAACAATTACTTTGAACAAAGTCGACGTTGAAGCAGCACTGGTCGACACTGGGGCCTCAATTAATGTCTGCCCCCTCAGCACTCTCCGAGCCTGCAATATATCTGAGGAGTTACTACGGTCTACCCCCACCACTATAGCAGCATACGACAACTCAAGGCGGGCATGTCACGGGGTAGTCACTATTCAGGCTGAGCTCGGGCCTCTTTCCATGGCTGTAGAATTCTATGTACTTGATATCGACCCTATGTTCAAGGCTATCTTGGGTCGTCCCTGGATCGACACACTTGGCGCCGTGCCCTCTACTGCGCACCAATGCATTAAATTCCCTTTTCAAGGGAGGGTCGTCAAAGTTAAAAGTTTATCCACGGTACAGTCAGTGAAGGCCATCTCTGAACAGATTCTTCCTACTCTCTGGCCAAGCAGCCGGCCCGTGCTATCAGTGCTGGACCTAAACTTTCCTTGGGCGTACACCACTCCTAGGCCCGTCACTACCCCGGTCAATATCAAGGCAAAGCCGCAGATTCGAGATTCAAAGGGGTGGAACATTATATTGAAACTGGGCTATCAACCGGGGAGAGGCCTCGGTGCACAGCTGCAAGGGATGACCAAGCCCATACCAAAAGGAAGAAAAATGGGCAGACGAGGTCTCGGTTACAAGGAGACAGCATTATCAATGATGGGTGACTCTGGGCCGCTTACCTGGGATTACCGTCAGCATTTTGTCAGAGGGCCCCCACAGCCGGGCACGTTAGCTGCGAAGCCAGTCCAGTCAGAAACCGACACGGTTTGTCCAGTCGCCAGTCCACCCCCGTTGCCAAGGGGGCTAAGTGACGATGTGATCGACTACAGCTGGGCTCTCCAGGGGCTGTTTTGTGAAAGAGGCAGCCAGAAGCCACAGAAGGATCAGCTCATGCAGTGGAGGCCGAAGAAGCGGCCTGGTAATGGTTCAAAGAAAGAAGGGAGCTCGCTGATTGCCCTTTCTCTATCTCCCTCTCATTTTCAGTGCATGATCCAGCTGAAGGGGTTTGTACCCCGTCCTCCTCCGATTATGATCAATCCATCCTTCAGTGATCCATTCCAGATTCCGATCAATCCTCCTGCTTATGGGCCTCGCTGCCCCATTAATCTGCCTGCTTTCCCCATCCCTCCGTTTTTTAACTCTCAAATCCACGAGATGTGGGGTTCCTCCTCTTGTGATCTTTTCTTCGATTGCATCTTTCCTGAGCTGTTCCCTATGCAGCTCCCGCCTCCTCCGTCGTGCTACGTGGTCTCCACTGATCTCCAAAAAAAAACGTCAAATTTGAAACGGAGATTTCAGTGGAAGATTATGCTATCCTGTCTCCATCCTCCTCCTCCCAGGGGCACGAGTCCCCTGCTCCTTCCCTTCCATTAAGCTTCCTCTCTCCCAGGTCAGAGTTAGGGTCTAGCGAGTCTAGAGAAGTAGAGTCAGTTAGGTCTAAAGAAGTAGGGTCTTGTTCTAGGTCGTTCAACCCTTCCCCTCCTGAGCCACGCTCGCTTGCGCATCCTTCCCGATCTATTCCTGATAGGTTCTTGCAAGATCTAGCTCAGCGGTGTCATGCTCTTTTGAAGTGCCCAGAATTCGTCGCCACGGCGATTGCGATTGAAGATGAAGAAGAAATAGAAGGGGTGTGGAGCGATGACGGATTAGGCGTCTATGAAGTGCTGGATGAGAAAGACCCAATTGATGAAGACAGCGATGTAGAGGACACTGCCGACTTATATGCAAAGGGACTGAAGAGATTCGACCAGCCGTCGACGGCAGTGGATGAACCTACAAAGGAAATCAACTTGGGAACAGAAGAAGATCCAAGGCCCATCAATATTTCAGCTAATCTCCCTCCACAGGTAGAAGAGGATCTAATTAAGGTACTGAGGGAGTATAGCGATTCTTTCGCCTGGTCTTATGAGGACATGCCAGGTCTTGACCCCTCCTTAGTGGAACACCGACTCGTGCTTAAACCAGGGGCAACACCTGTTAAACAAAGGTCGAGAAGATTTCACCCCCACATGGCCTTGCGGATTAAGGAAGAGGTCGACAAACTTTACAAGGCCAAGTTCGTCAGAGTAGTTTTATACCCTCAGTGGGTGGCAAACATAGTCCCTGTTCTCAAGAAGGATGGAAAAGTGCGCATATGCATTGATTTCAGGGACCTTAACAAAGCGTGTCCTAAAGATGATTTCCCGCTGCCTCATATAGACGTCCTTGTTGATAACACTGCCGGGTACGAAGCTCTATCATTCATGGATGGGTACTCAGGCTATAATCAGATCCGTCTCGCTCCTGAAGATCAAGAGAAAACTTCCTTCACCACGCCCTGGGGCACATACTGCTATGTAGTTATGCCTTTTGGATTAAAGAACGCAGGCGCCACCTATCAAAGGGCGATGATGGCTATCTTCCACGACATGATGCACGTCTATATGGAAGCTTATGTGGATGACATTTTGGTGAAGTCAAGATCAAAAGAAGAACACCCCTCTATTTTGGCTAAAGTGCTGCAGAGAGCCAGGGAGTACAAGCTAAAGATGAATCCGAAGAAGTGCGTATTCGGAGTCTCCTCGGGGAAGCTGCTAGGTTTCATAGTGAGCAAACGGGGGATCCAGATTGATCCTAACAAAGCACAGGCCGTCATGGATATGCCTCCGCCGAAGAACATTACGGAACTTCGAGGACTGATTGGTAGATTGCAATTCATTAGAAGATTCATATCCCAGCATTCTCAAAGGTGCCGTCCGTTTTATGAATTGCTCAAGGCAGGGGTCAAGTTCGAATGGAATCAAGATTGTCAAAAGGCCTATGAGGACCTCAAGGAATATCTATCCAATCCCCCGGTTTTGCAACCTCCTGTCCCTGGGAAACCCCTGATCCTATACATCTCGGTCATTGAGGACTCCCTAGGGGCAGTTTTAGCACAAGTGGATGATGAAGGAAAAGAGCGGGCTGCGTACTATCTTTCTCGGTTGTTTAATCCAGCTGAATCCAGGTACACCGCTATGGAGAAGACTTGTGCCGCCTTAGTGTGGGTAGTTCAGAAGCTTAAACATTACTTTCTCGCCCACCCAGTTAGGCTGATCTCTAGAATGGACCCGATCCGTTATCTCTTAGAAAAGCCCGTTCTTTCTAGTAGGTTAGCTCGCTGGCAGAGCTTCCTCTCTCAATTCGATATCACCTTTGTCGTTCAGAAGGCAGTCAAAGGATATGCCATCGCTGAGCATCTTGCACATCTCCCTATTCCTCACACCGACTCTATTCAGGACGATTTCCCTGATGAGCATCTCTCTGTCCTTTCTCAGCATCCCTTCTGGTCTCTGCATTTTGATGGTGCGCTTAACTCACAGGGCCAAGGGATCGGTGCTGTCCTGCTTACTCCTGAGGGAGTAACCATCCCCTTCGCTTATCAACTTCGATTTCCTGCTACCAACAACATCGCTGAGTATGAGGCTCTCCTGGCCGGCTTGAAGCACGCCTATCTCTTAGGCGCGCGTTATTTAAACATCATAGGAGACTCTCAGCTCGTCTTACGGCAAGTTCTGTCCACTTACCGTACCCGTGACCCCAAGCTCAAACCCTACCAAGATTTGGTCACGCTCATCGCTAAGCGATTCCGCAAGCTAATCTATATCCATACTCCCCGTTCTCTGAACATTCTGGCGGATGCATTGGCATCTCTGGCCTCCTCCTTATCCTTCCCTCTCAGTCGTAGTACTGAGACCGTCGTCGTCCAGAGGATGGACGCACCCTCTCTCCAGGATCCTTGGTTCACCAACCTTAGGAAGTCTGCAGAAGTGAGAGCTGAAAAGGAAGATCTCAAGGAGGTATCATTAGCAGAACTAGAGGAAATTTTGGATGAGGAAGAATTACCTTGGTACCATGAAATCGAGTTATTTTGCAAAGAAGGGGCATTCCCAGAAGGGGCAAGAGCTGAGCAGCGCAAAGCAATAAGAAGAGCCGCCGCAAAGTACACTATCATTGCAGGAGAACTATACAGGCGCGCTACTAACGGAATGCTCATGAGATGCCTAGATGATGTGGAAGCTTGGAAAGTAGCAGAAGCAGCACATTCTAGCGAGTGTGGAGGTCATGTCAATGGCCAGGCTCTAGCAAAGAAGATTCTTAGGCAGGGCTACTATTGGCCCACTCTGGAGGAAGATTGCTCCCTCTATGTCCGGAGGTGTCTTAAATGCCAACTCCATGCTGATAAAATCCACTCTCCAGCTTCATCTCTTCATCCTATGACTGCTCCTTGGCCATTCTCTATGTGGGCTTTCGACGTCGTCGGCCCACTCGGTGATCCTAATTCTCAGATCAAGCAGAAATCCTTCATTCTCACAGCAACTGAGTACTTCACCAAATGGGCCGAAGCCGAGGCGTACGCAGAGATCAAAGCTACAACGGTGTGCCGCTTCATCATGAAGAATATCATCTCGCGGTTCGGAGTGCCAAGCAGCATCATCACCGACAACGGGCCCCAGTTTGTCTCCCAGGAGCTTAAAGACCTCTGTAAGAAATTCAAAATTACATTGCATCATTCATCACCATATTACCCTCAAGGCAACGGTCAAGCCGAAGCCACTAATAAAACTCTTCTTAAAATCATTAAGAAAACATGTGAAGCACACAAATTTTCTGATTGGCCTGAAAGATTGGTGGAAGCTCTGTGGGCTTACCGCACCTCCGTCCGTACTCCTACGGGACAAACTCCCTATTCTCTAACCTACGGGATGGAGGCGGTGCTCCCATATGAGATCTTAATCCCTTCACTCAGAGTACAGCTCGATAAGGAACTTAATCTCGATGAACGTCGAGAGGCGTTGCTGATCCAACTGGAACTCCTAGATGAGAAGAGGATGAATGCGGCCGATCACGTATCTGTTTATCAAAAGAGAGTTTCGCGTTATTTTCAAAAGAAGGTAATTGAACGAAAATTTTGCAAGGGTGAAATGGTTTTGAAACGCAAATTCATTCGGTCTGCAGGTCCTAGGTCTAAATTGCAACCTAACTGGGAAGGACCGTTTGTAATAAAAGAAGCTTATTCAGGGAATGCTTATCGTCTAATCAACGCGGAAGGTGAGGAGCTCTCTCACCCGTGGAATGGGTTGTATCTTAAGCGTTTCTTTCCTTAAAAATCTAAACCATGTACTTTTCCGGCAATAAGAAATGCCTCCCTATCTTCAAAAGAGAGTCTTGAGTAAGGCAAACACACACTACACGACGCCCCTGGTCGGGTTCCTTGCTTAAAAAGACACCGTTTTTCCTCGGCCATGCTTTGGGGGAAAGTCAAAGTCCCTGTACGTTTCATTCTTCGGCTGCATCCAGGGGCAAGGAGTAAATAAGAAGGAGACAACCGATCCAAACTCCCTAACGAGAAGAGGTCTCAAATAGGGGCAAGTCCGTTATGACCTGACTCCACAAGAAAGTAAAGAAAAGAAAAGCAAAGGAGTGCTCTTTACCATGAAATCAAAAAAACATCACCTCAAGGTCTGTGAATGAATTCTCAAAAGCTCCAAAAGAAAAGAAATTAGGCATGACAAGAGTGGCAGTACAGTTCCCCGCGGGACGTTATGAGCCCGGTCGCATGCATACCTAAGTGGATAAAGGTTCGATGACGGACATAAAAGAGCCCCGGCACAACAGACCAAATCTCTAATAAGGTTGTACGGTGAGGGAATCAAGTTCTAAAAACTTCCATATCTGGCCTAAGCTTACCCCCATATTCCTTTTTCTTTTTAGGACTGAGACGAGTACCCTAGGTATGGCTTTGGTAAAAACACCGTCACGATGATCAGGTCTCGGCCAGGGGTTGTCACACTATTTGCACGCCGGTCTCGAGACTCAAGCTAAAAACAAGGGAGGTCTCGTGTTGCTAGAAAGGCACTGGTGTTTCAAAATCCAAAAACATCAAATATGTTTCAAAATCCAAAAACATCAAATATGTTTCAAAATCCAAAAACATCAAATATGTTTCAAAATCTAAAAACAATCAAATATTTTCAAAATCCAAAAACATCAAATATTTCAAAAAAATCCAAACAAATCAAATCTTTTCAAAAGCATTCAATACTTCCATCATCTGCATAACATGCATCGCATTTTCATTATGTTTTCGCCTATTTAATAAGGCTCCACCCCTTGACCAAATATCAAGAAACGGTCATTATCTAACTTGCTTCGAGGCAAGGGGTTGAGTCTAAGAACGGATCTAACTTGTTCCATGTCTAAGTGTGTGCAGAGTACAGGGGCAAGCCCAAAGGTAAAAGCTCACAACTATGCAGGTTCAGGTGTGTAACGCGCCAGCATCAGACCGTTAAAGTCATGTAACGGGCCCATCTCGGACCGTCACTTCCTTCAGGCGTGGGCCTTCTTCCTTTCAATTAAACCATCATCATGACGGTCTGGGAACATACCGTTACTTTGAAATAACGGCCCAAGATCCATCCGTCACCTCCTTCAGAGATTGAGTTCCTGTTACTTCCCTTATGACGGCCTACTTCAGACCGTCGTTTCCAAATAGCGCCCCAGAGTACATCCGTTACTCCCCCCAGAAACTCTGATTATTCACATCAATCTAATCTTCCAAAGCACACAACTCAAGTTCTTTCAATTGAGGCAATCTCATCTCATTCAAGCAAGCTTAATAAAATGTAATTCATGATAAACCAAGTTCTGAGTGGCAATCTCATAACATCTTTCATAAACAAAGGAAAATCAAAGTACATTCAACTTCTTATCCGCAAGAGGGCGGATTCTTCTCAACTCTTTCAAGTAATCTCGGCGTGTTTCGTCATTTTCTTCAACTTCTGCCTGCCACGGGCGCACCTTGCTGATCTCCCACATGGTCAGCGCGTTCCGGATCGCTCTTTCATCTTCCTCGGTCCCCATCTTCCTAGGTAGGAGGGGAGGGTAGTGCGATAGTGCAGAAACACTGATTCGAGGTAATCCGATCTGAAGGTGGCATCGGTGCGGGTTGTAGATCGCCATGGTAGTGTTTCCAACCAGCTGGAGGTCCAGGCCTTGACGCCGCGGTATTTTAAGAAGAATGCTTCGAAGAACGCTTGGTCGCATGATGAACCTTTCAAGAGGCAAAGCATTGAAGAAGAGGCGCCATTCATCACGCGTTTTCTTATCCGCCGTCCTGCATTCAACATGAGAAGAATATCCAAAAGCCCCTCCAATGAAGAAGAGGGGGTGGCTCCCAAAGATCCGGCTCGCCGAAGTTATATCTTCCTTGGGAAGGAATTTGATTCTCACTCCTATCCAACACTCAAGGAGTATCATGGAACCGAACAAAGGCCCTCCAAGGCAAGCCGAGCTTAGTCCTTCATAGAGGTATGAGAGGACCGCTTGAGAAATAGACATACCCCGCCACAGTCCGCTAATAATGCTAAGATTTTGGATATCTAAGAGGTGGTCGGTTGTGGAGAAAAGGAAGACCCCGCACAAGCAAACCGCTGCCGCCTTGGCTATTGCTTCGTGTCTCTCCCACTTGTTTTTACAGTGAGACACTATCCATTGTGCCATAGGGATCAAGTGAATGTGGCGCGGGCTGATCATGGTCCGCACGTCCTTTGGGTTATGAATGAAGTCGCTTAAGATCAAGGACGGATCAATAGGTTCTATTGTATAGCAAACCCGATCCTCATCCCCCACCTTAGTCTTAGGAAGGGCTAGGTAGGTCTCTACCTCCTCCAATAGGACGGTTGCTTCAAAGGAAGGGAAGATGAGGTATGAGTTTGTGGATGCCATAGTTCCACAAGGGCTGAAAGGCATGGCCAGTCTAAAGACAATTTCTGAAAGTTTTTGCCTAGAACCAAGAGGGGTTGGAGGTGCCACGCTTTGAGGATTGATACCACCTCTAAAGAGAGTGCCTTTACCATGGGAGCCACCCACTTCAGGTTGGAGTAACACCTTGGGCCAGGAAGAGGCTTGAAGAAGAAAAGAAGAAGGAAGGTTATGAAGAAAATTAAAGTGCAGCAAAAAAAAATCTGAACTTTGGATGAAGTCATGCAAGCTTACCACCCTTTGGACATTAGAGCTTAGATGCTTGGGGATTGAGGTTAGCCGTTGGAGCTCTCCATGTTCCTTCCTTGCAGCTTTAGGGCCGGTGTGGGCTTTCTCCTCCATAGCCATCACCTCGAAGCTCCTCTTCATCATGTTTTCTGCCCTTTAGAGAGGGCTCTTCAAACCCTAGAACAGAGGTTTTAGCAAAACTGCGATTTTGATTAAGGTTTTAAGTTGCCAAGGCTTGTATTTAACGTTGGAAGGGTAAGACCCGGGCTAGAAGGCTTTATCTTCAATTAGGATAAGTCCTAGCGGTGATTTAAGTGGCTAAACCTCGGGTTTTAGTTATCTCGGCTCAATCCGATTCGGATTGCGACCCAGACTCTAACGGTCCATCGCATGGCCGTCACTCCACTCTAACGCGCCATCACTCGACCGTCGCATTCTCTGTGGGTTTCAGTTCCCCGGATCATGTTCTGTGGAGAGTAACGGCCGTATGGTCTACCGTCGCTTTCTGTAACGCTCTATCCCTGAGCCGTCACATTCTCAGCCACTTGGTTCTTTCTCTTCTGGGCTAAAACGCTTCCTGACGGTCTTACTTCTGACCGTCTCTTGATTCTGACGCATCCCCTTCGGACCGTCACATTTTCCTGCTAGTTGCCCTGCCCAACTAACGTTCTGCCATGATCAACGGTCTGAGCCTTGGCCGTTATCTGTCTCTGACGCACCATCCATTGGCCGTCGTTTATCCTGAAGCCCCACAGCCCGTGTGGGCCTCTGATGATTAACGGTCTCTCACCAGAGCGTCGCTTGATTATGACGGTCAGATCTTGGACCGTCACTTTCTCTGCTGCTGGGTTCAAGCTATTCCTTTAATCCTTGACTAGACCTGGCGGTCTTTCACATTTATACACCTCATCTTCTTCCCATTTTCATACATACATTCCGGCATACATCTCATTCATTCATCCACATTTCATCCATCCTGTACATCTCATTCATCCATTCACGCTCGCATCAAATTAAAACAGAAAAATGAAAAAGATAATTTCATTCCATTTTTAACCAAAGATTCTATACAAATAAAAAGAAAACATAAGAAAAGGCATCATTCGGCCGGCTTATCCGCTGGGCCACCCTCATCCTCCCCATCCTCTGGTCTCCTCGGAGGTGGCGGTGCTATGGAAGCACTCTCCTCCTGCTGTCCTCTCTCCGCCCTCTCATTTCTCTGTTGGCCGGCGGAACTAACTAGGAAATCCCCAACCGAGCCACTAGGGGCAGCACTCCTATGAGCCCCGCTCCGGGAAGAACTCCGCTCTGGTGCCCGGCCTAGCATCCGGACCGTCTGCTCCATGGTCTGCAGCCTGATCTTCAGTGTGAAGATCTGGCGTCGCGTCTCCCGTGCCTCGGTCCGGTAGCGATCAAGATCCGCGGTCCCAAGGCGAAGGTCCTTCACCTCGGCCTGCGCCCGTGCTAAATCTGCCCGAAGTCGCTCCATCTCCACGTCGTCCGCATGACGAGGGGTCTCCGCTCTCAGTCGGGCTATCTCTGCCCGCACGAGCTCCGTCTCTGCTCGAGCTCGATCAGTCTCGGCCCGGCTCCTCTCTACCTCTGCCCTCGCCTGAGTGGCCTCCGCCACTGCCGCTGCCAGCTCTATCGCCTGTAGATTGCATTGCATTGTATATAGGTTAGTCGTATAAATTTAATTAGCATAAGCATAATCAAAAAGCATGTAAGTATCTTACCCGCTCCGCGAGGGTGGCCTCCGCCTCCTCGGCCCGGGCGACCGCCCGAGCAAAATCAGCATCTCGCCCAGCCCTGTCTCCCGCAGGCTGCGAGGACGACGATGGGGCATCCGGTCCGGCTCGTTGAGCTCCCTCTGCCCGCTGCATTGTCATAGCCGAAGCATTAGCATCATGCATAATCATAGTCATATCATGAGCATTTAGAATCTCACCAGGAGCTCCAGAGCAGTCCGGTACTCATCCCGCTGCAGGATGGTAGAGTGGAGTAGTCCCTCTAGCTCAGCTATCCGCCCCTCAGGATCGAGCTGCATGTAGAAAGCATAAGCCAGCATGTCACCTCCACATTGCATCATATAAGAAAGAGTTTCTTAGTTTAGAATTGCATACCGGTCGTCGGGTACCTCGGTATACCCGGTCGCCGTAGTGTCGAGCGAAGGCCTTCAGGTAGGCCTCGTCGCTCTCGTCCCGCTCTTTCACGGCCCTGCCTCGCTGCCTCCAGTCGAGGACGTACTTCGCCTTCCGGGCGCGCCAATCCACACTCCCACTGATGCCCCTCGCCGACTTGCCTGGGCGGTCATCGTTGCGATGTGGAAAGGCCACCTCGGGCTGGTGTAGTCCCCGAGTCCGCAGGATCAGCCTGTAGTGCAGAGGCTCGATGATATGGATGCAATGCAACCATATGTCTCGCCCCCGGTACGATAAGGACGCCTCCACCCACGGCTGTCCTGTGTAGCCCTCGCTGCGGTACGGGGTCCATCTCACCTGAAAGCATTTCATTCATTTCATCATTTGTCAGCATTTGTCAGCATATAGAAGCATATAGAAATCATTTTGAGTCTCGGGCTTACCGATGTGTGTGGGTAGGCGTCCAGGTCGTCCTGGATCGTCCGGGTCAATCTGAGGATCGATCCCGTGTCCCTCGCCACCGACCATCGCCTCGCGATTGGTATGAGGCCGGGATGGAGTAATGTACCTCTCCCAATGCCCGGGAGGTACATGTAGCTCCAGACCTGCATTTAGAGATCAAGTCAGTCGAATCATTTGCATAAGACATTTTGCATAAATCACTGCATTGCATAAACATGGCATAGTAGAAAGCATTTAAAATGCATTTACCTGTAGGAAAGGCGAGAAGCCGCCCAGCATGGTCTGCCGGTCCGTGGTGCTCAGGGAGTCGAACAGGAATGCTAGTACCGCTGCCCCCCATGCATACTTCCTCACTCTGCCCAGATCCTCTAGCAGCGGCAGCAATCTGCAGCTGATGACATCTGCCCGAGTCGCGAACAGGAGCTTCCCGAACAGTAGCATCAGGAAGCGCCTGAGCACTCTATCTCCCTCTGCCCCTGCCTCTGCCGCCACGCGAGGGCGCACCTGGTCAATCACCCTGCCCAGATGCTCTTCCGGCAACTCTCCTACGGTGATTGCCGCTCCCCTCAATCCCAAACTTTCCTGCAGCACCGATCTCGCGAGCTGGGAAGAGGACTGACCCGGCCTGATCAGGTCCAACCCCAGCAGCTGCTGCGCTATCTCCCGGTAGTCCCCGTACGTCCATCCTGTCACTGCGGAGCCGTGGACTCTTAATCCTGTAATCCTCGCTATGTCTTCCAATGTGGGGATCATGTGGCCCCACGGGAAGATGAAAGCACGGCTGATCGGGTCCCATCTCTCATGAAGTGCGTATAGCAGTGGCGTATCCATCCGGATCACCTCGATGCTGAGCACCTCGGCGAATCCCATCTCGGCAAGTCTCTCCCTCTGGTAGTCGGGCAGTGCCTGGTACACCGCCCGGATCTGAAGCCAGGAGATCCGTGATCTCCTCTTTCCCTGCATTGCATATTAGATCATTAGTTAGTCCATTTACATCATATAATCATGGCATAAACATTCATAATTGAAAACAAAACAAAAATTAAAATTGAAAACCCTAGAAAATAGTTTGAATCCCTGGCAGAAGTAACGGCCCTGTGTTAGGGCGTTACTTGTTTCTGACGCACCCAGGATGGAGCGTCAGGGTAGTGACGGTCGCTGGCAGGACCGTCACTTCGTCTGCTGGTTGGGATTTTTTCCCTTGCATTCTTGTGGTTTCCCACTTTGGCCAAAGGGCCTACAATGACTCCTAGTGGGTTCGTAGACCCATTTCTACCCTCATTCCCCACATGCACACATGAATTAAGAACATAAAAAATCAAAATTTGAAAATTAGGGCGGAGGGCCTACCTCGTGGTCCATGGCTCTCTTCTTCTTCTTCTGTGGTTCCTTGGGCTCCTCTGCACCCAAGGGAACTTCCCCCTCGTCCCCCGTAGTCGTGGGAACTTCTTCTTCTTCCGTTTGATCTCCCCTCGTCGGTTGTTCCGCTTCCGCCGGCGGGATCACCTCCCGTTCGATCCGGCGGCGAAGCCGCCGTATAGCCATCTTCTTTCCTCTCCCTCTCTTCTGAGGTGGTGGCTGCGGTGCCTCGTCGCCGGCCATTGGAAGGTGGAGGTGGAGATCGCCGGTGGGTTTTTCTGGTTTGGTGTTTTGGGGGGTTGAGTGTATGGAATGAGACCGAAGCCGTTCGGTTTGTTTTTTTTGAAAACTCAGGAGAAGCGACGGTCTATCGTTAGACCGTCACATCGTCTTGACGCTCCCCTCTAAGGCCGTCACTTGTGACTGACTGTTTTATTGAAGAATTTGAACCGACTTGGTGTTGACGGACTAGGGGTAATCCGTCATTTTCATGTGACGCTCCTGAGTCAGGCCGTTATATGCTTGCAAGTTTCTTGATGAATGAATGGTCCAATTAATACTTGAATATTCCTATTGTCTATCATGTTGTTCCTTATGGGTACTTTTTGCACAGACAATGGTTATGCCTAAACTCTTATTTTGATGGATTATTGTTGGAACTATGAACAGAAGGCACGCTTCGCCGTCCGTCAAGCAGGTAAGTCAGGTATTGTATCTCGTTCCCTTATCCCTTAATGCATTACTATATGTTATCTATGATGTATTACCTCGAGAACCGGCTGGTCATTCAGGTGTCCTGGGATCTGATGTTCCCCTTAAACAAAAATGATGATGATCTAAGTTCACATGAATAATCGTTGGACAGGCCGTTAGGTTGGAAAAGTTGGGGATGATGGTTCTATCTTGCACGCCGTGGTTGCAGATAGTGTCTTGACTCTGGTTTCTCCAATCTAGCAATATTATTCTCGAGTATTTGATATTTTATCTTTCTTTGCATTTGCTTTGAAGATTTGTTTTTCTTTAGCCCAGCATGCATCATACGCATTCTTTGAGCATTCATGAGCTTCATTTGGTCAAGAGGTCTCATTGACGGTGAACAGCTGTGTTCTTGATCCCGGATAAGGAGAATTATTCCACTCTGAATTTGAAGGTTTCCTTCGATTTGCTCGCTTGATCTGGTTGACTGAAGATTCCTGTCTGGAGTTTAGTCTCTTTCCTTTCCGTTGCCTCCGGCGGCCAGCCGTGTTTCCTTTCCTTAGTTAATTAAATCCTCCAGACTTGCGTCCTTTGGTTAGCTATTTCCTTGTGATCAGTTTTGAAGTTTTTCCAGAAAATTCTTATCGCTTGTTGGTGAAAAACGGGTGTCGTTTACCTTAACGCCCTCTTTTTGATCCACTCCGTTTCATTTCCGCTTCATCTCCATGTTCCATTTCACTTTCGCTTCACTTCCGCTCGTTCCCCTGCAAAGAGGACGTTAAGGAGGGGCATCTGTTGACACCCGTTTTATACCCAATAAGTCGGGTCATCTCCTTATTTATTCAATATGGTGCTCCGAGTTGTTCACTCTTCATTGAATTTCTTTTAATCAGTTGAAGCCTGTTTTCTGGGTCTCAATTCCTGGATTAGACCTGGTTCCTGGTGGCACTTCGTTCAAAAGCTTGGCAATCCCTCCATTCTATTTTCTTGAAAATCAATGATAATAACGGTCTGGACTAGGCGCGTCATTTCATAATAACGCATGAATCATAGGCCGTCACTCTTTGAAGAGTCCCAAGAGTTAGGGTCTCGTTGCCCTTTGATAATAACGGTCTACTCCCTGGCCGTTGTTCCCTTATGACGCCCTATGCCCTGGCCGTTACTTATTTGCAGAGTCCTATTGTTTAGATCTTCTTCCCGTCGATCTTATCCTTTGGATAAGATTGAATATGACGGTCATTCCTTGGAGCGTTATTTCCAAGTGGCGGTCTATCGTAAGGCCGTTACTTCCTTCAGAGAGTCCTGACAGTTCAGGCCTTTTCTCTGCTACTCCGTGGACGAGATAGGGTTTTGGATTGGCATTATCTCCTTCAATTCTAATCCTCAGGACCTCTCGTTTGTTTCTTTGGACTCTTGTTGATTTTATCCTCAAGGATTTGCTAAGGATTATCCTCCTTTCTTGGCTGATTTATCTTCAACTCGACCTGAGAGTTTGAGGGAGTCTATAAATAGAACTCTTGATTTCATAACCCAAGGGAGGAAGGTTTGATTCACGACGAAGTGCTGCCAAATTCAGGAGTCATCTACATCCAGGAGGAGCTGCTTCCCACGTCCATCTTCCAAGTCAAGGGAGTATTTTGGGTTTTAGTTTGTCAAGATCATCATCATTGCATGCTCAAGTTTCCCTTGGTTTTATTAATCAAAAGCATTGTCCCTCCTCTTCCTCCACGTTTTCACTGTTGCTAAGCATACACATATCCTCCTAAACTTAAAAAACGCCCAGAGGGGTTAAAAAACCAACAACTCCCCGGTAATCCCCTCTCCTTTTGATGTTCTCAAGCTTTTTAGGGATTGATGCTATACTTATGTTGAGGGCTAATTGAGGTTGTGTTGTTTTGCTTTCTACATCCTTGGCAGGTTTTACAGGATCACTAGCACGAGGCCCAAGCCTTCTAGCCGGCTGGAAGGGTTGGAGTTCAAAGAGTTCATATCTTTTCACTGCAGGTTATCTGACGGTCAGGTGCAGGAGCGTTATTTCCTTTTGGCGGTCTATCGCACGACCGTTACTTCCAAGCGACGCACAGGGTTTGGACCGTTATTTGCAAGTTGATCTGCAGGCTTTCCTTGGTTTTCTCTCCCGTGGGCGGGTGTTTCATCCACCTATTTCCAAGGTATATTCGAGTCTTTGACTTGTGTTTACTTTGGTGGCGATCACGACTTTCCTTAGTGTTGGGCACTAGCTATCTTTTTCATCAAATCTATTTATTCTCCTTGATTGTTCCACCCCTAGCGGTGTGTTTTTATTTATCTTTGCTCCACGCCCCGGCGTGTGTTTTCGTTTTTCCCTTAGCGTAATTTGATTGAGATAGCGTGCCCATGCTAGAGTCAGATTTGATTGCCTAGGTTCATGTTCACATGTGCATAGGTTGAGCTGATCTTTGGTAGTTTATTTATCATCTTGCCATATCATTTTTCAAAACCCTCACAATCAACTACTAAAAAAGAAAGAAAATAAGAAGAGATAGGTAAACAAACAATCAACAGCCGGTACGTGGGGTGGTCCCCGTACGTTGTCGGATACGGACGTTGTTTTTCGTTGACTCGAGAGTCTACTCCTTCAGTGACCCTCCGCTAGTCATAGCCTACCAGTACGCGGTGCTGGTCGCACCAGGGAGTGGTGTACGGGCTTACCCTTAGAGACGGTTTGTGGACCGATTGCCGTCGGGCCCCACGTCTTGTAGCCAGAGTCCGACTGAGGGGAAAACCGGTCAGAGGGCCAGACCAGGGACGCGCGGTCTGTGTGTGCACACGTGGTTGGGGGCGGTTGGACCCACGTCGACGGGCGTGACCCCAGCTAGTCACTTGTTTGTGTTACTTGTTCGGTGTCCGTGCCTTTGGTAGGCGCTACCACGTCAGGCAGTTCACCTGCGGTGCGGTGTAAGACATCAGGGGATGCTACCGACTGAACTTCTAGTGGGAGGTACTCCTGTCGAGTACGGAGTGTCAGACTGTCAGTCTCGTGACTTTGACCTTCGGGTTTTCCTTGTCGGGTCGACCGTTGAGCTTCGGTTGTCTCACCGTGACACGTGTGCCAGTTTGCGTGCCGTGGGACCTTTGTTTTGTAGAGTACATGGCTTTCCCTTCCGAGGTACTCTCCTACCGCTAGCGTAGTGGTTTTTCATTTCGAGGTAGGGTTCGAGTGATCCCTACTGAGTCTTGTTCCGAGACTCATTCCCTGCGTGTTTTCACCGTGTTTCAGGTGAGGCGCCGCCCCAGGGGAGCGCGTCTGGGGCGCAGTGTGGTGCGGGTGCCCAGTGGTAGTGCTAGTGGTCAGAGCCGAGGTATGCCCCGTGTAGCTGTACTTTTTCTTCTTGTCTCCGTACTAGTTGTGGACTATTATTACTGTTGTTATTTTATTGTTATATTGTGGACCATGTAAAATGTTAATTTATTTCCTACTTTTTATTATAACTGTTTACTTTCTACAATTACTTGTGATACTTGTGTAGCTTCCACACCATCCTTCTAACCCTTCCGAGTCTTCGGGCTCACGGGTGGCGGTGCGAGTCTCGGGTTATCGGGCCTTCCCGATAATCAGATTCTCGGGTCGTTACAGCTGGTATCAGAGCGCAGTTGTGGAACTATATGAGAATCATAGGTGATTGTAGTGGTCCACTAGTCCACAGCGATGATATACGGTTGACGCTGGCATCGGGCATCGTGTGTTTTATTGACCTTGCCGTTTTCGTGTTTTCTGTCTTTTGCTTTAGGAGTGAGCATGGCGCCGAGACGGAGCACTCGCTCTCAGCAGGTGCAGTCGGCTGGAGGTCAGGAGATCCAGCAGGGGGTCCAGAGGGACCAGGAGGAGCATAGTAGAGCGCCACCTGCGGCCACCGAGGCAGTAGATACTACGAGGTTTCCGGGGGCCGAGGATTTCTTCCGTGGCATGTACCAGCTTATGTCTCAGTAGTTCGGAGGAGAGGCTGGTGAGGGATCGTCAGCTAGGGGTGGGCCAGGCCGAGCAGTGAGGGACTTCATGCAATTCCACCCACCTTACTTCAGCGGCCAGCCAGACCCTGATGCGGCTCGTGATTGGCTTGACGAGATGGAACGGGTGTTCAGTTCTACAAAGACTGCTACCGAGGACAGAGTGGTGTTGGCCTACAACTAGTTGCAGGGTACGGCTCAGAAGTGGTGGTCTTCTGAGTGGAAGACGTCCTTCCAGCTTCGTCCACTTGAGCAGATCGAGTGGAATGACTTCGTCAGTGCTTTCGAGGGTACGTACTGTCCAGACTACGTTGCTACACAGCGGATGCGTGAGTTTCTGGAGCTGGTGCAGGGTGACATGTCCGTGTTGCAGTACAGGGGCCGGTTTGTCGAGCTGGGTCGGTATGCACCTCACATCATGGAGCATGAGAGGGTGAAGACCGCGCAGTTCGTTCAGGGCTTGAGCCAGGAGCTGAGGCACCATCTGATCACGAACGGGGCCACTGATCTGGAGACAACGTCTCGTGTCGCGGCTTCTTTGGAGATGGATATGCAGAGGACTCGAGGACCGATTAGCCAGGGACAGTCTTTGTCAGGTCGCAGCCAGCAGTCGACTACTCAACAGCAGGGTTCTTTCCAGCATGCGTTGAGCGGTTCAGGAGTGTCGGCACCGGCAGCGTCGGTGACAGGATCCGTGTCTTTTGGCACGAAGGTCAAGAAGTTTTTCAAGAAAGGGTTCAGTAAGAAGAAGTCCAAGGATCAGGGGCAAGCTTCATCGGGCAGTGTACAGCAGTCGATTCCCTTGCAGCGTCAGGGTTCAGTGGGTGGGTCGCGAGTACCGTGTCCACGGTGTAGTGGGTTCCACCCAGGCAGGCAGTGCCCGGCTCCGATCATCTATTTTCGGTGTGACCAGCCAGGGCACATGGCGCGTGACTGTGACGACCTGAGATCTGGATACTGGGAAGGCCCGATAACCCGAGACTCGTACCGCCGCCCACGAGCCGGGAGGGCTCAGAAGGGCTAAAAAGGAGTGTGGAGGTACAAAGAAATAGGAAATAAGGCAGGACAATTCAACAATTAACAGAAATAAATGAACAACTACAACAGAGTCCAGTCCAACAGAAAGTACAGTCTAAAGCAGTAAAACGTACCACATGCCAAGTGAACACTCGACCCGGCAAGCTGGCGACTAAGAACCTTCGTATTGCACCGTCGAACCTCGAGGAAGAACCGCCGCACCTGAAATGCAGGGGTGAGCCTCCTGTCACTGGCCCAGTAGGGATCCTGCGGTACCCCAACTGAGAACAACGGTGGCACGAAAAGTAGTAACTACGACAGCAAGAAAGTAACTATGGTGGCCGGTAAAAACCTCGGCTCTACAGCTACTCCTACTGTACCAAAAAACACGACCTAGTCTCCCGTCGGGGGACAACCAAGCCACAAACCCGATCCCCTGATCGGGGACCACCAGACACGAACCGCCCTAGCCACGCTACTAGGAAAAATGCCACAATACCTCCGTAGCGGAGGCCTGCCCTCATGAAAAGGGCCCGAGCCAAAACCACACGGTCAGGGAACACGGTCACGACCTCACCGTCGTGAACACAACGTTGTCTGGGGAAAGACCCTAGGTGCCGCTCACCGAAAACCCCAGACCTCGACTCCAGGAACACTCCCGAAACCACTCACGAAGTCCCGTCTCGCGGACAGAAACAGAACCCGGTGCACGACAACTCACGTCACGTGATAGAAGTACCACCCACTAGAAGAACGATCGGATGCGTCCCCTGACGTCTTACACCGCGTCACAAGTGTCTAGCTACAGCGCCCCAGGCGGAGACTCAGACACACTCAGTAACCAGTACCACAGAACAAGGACTAGTTGGGGTCGCGCCTGCCAGCGACGTCCGACGCCCCCAACCTCGTGTGCACACTCAGACCATACGCCCTAGGCCTATCCTCTAGCTGGTAATTCCCCCTAAGCCCGGACTCGGCTGTACGTGGGGGCCCTACGATAACCAGCCTACTCACCGTCTCCCTCGGGTCAGCCGCTCCACCACTCCCAAGTGGGTCAGCACACGCGTGCCGTAAGAAGGCTACGACTAGTGGACGTGTCACAGAACGTGGATACCAAAAACCACGCACGCACCCATTGCGAGTAACACGGAGTAACAGGTGGCACGACGCCACCAGACTCTAGATGGTCCACTGGACCTACAAAACCCAACGGCCTATGAGTCACAAGACTCGGAGTCGAGACCGTTGCATATGACAGCACTAAGCCGTCAATCTGGCCTAATCCCTAGGTCCAAAACCACAACGCGATAACTCACGAGGCAGTTCACGACTGCCGAGACCCATCCCTCGGGGAGGGAACTTAAGAAACCTCCAGCCTCAGGCTGGGAGATTGGACTCACAGTCTAAGGCCACACGCTTGGCCCACTCGGAAGCCACCTTCCATAGAAGCAACGACTTACGGGGAAACCTCACCGCACTCACACCGATACACAGTGACTCGATCTAGCGAGAACACGGAAGCCCGGAACACCTGGGGTCACCCGGACCCACCAAGCCCATGGGCACGCTTATCTAGGTAACACGGTACCTCCAGACACCCCAAAACATGATAATGAAACCCACGGGGTGCCCGGAACACTCACGAGGCCAAAGGTCGACCACTGGGTCACAACCGGGTCGACCGGAGACCAACACAACACGATCGGAATGCTAGAAGGTCACCTGGACCCTTAAACCGATGGGCACGCTAATCGAGGTAAACGGAACCTCCGAACACCCAAAGACACTGTCACGGAACTCCACGGGGTGTCTGGGACACACACGGCCCAAGGGGAGCACAATCAGCCGTAGACTGCCCGCCCTGGGCAGCCCGACAGACCACCCCAAGAACGCGCTACATGTGCATAGCGCGTTCAGGCAGAACGCGCTATACATACCTAGCGCGTTCAACAAGAAGCGCTATAGGCCCATAGCGCTACCAGACCAGGTCGCGCTATGATCCTATAGCGCGACAATAAAGAACGCGCTGGGACGCTAAAGCGCGACAAGAACCGCCTTACAGTTCATCTTCTCCGATGAACACGCCCTATCGGGGCGGCGCGACCCTCAAGAACGCGCTAGCTGAGACTAGCGCGTTCTCAGTCCGCACCCGGAAACGGTGGAAATCGCGGGAAAAACCATTCCACGCCCCGTTCACCCCCGGGTAAAGGGGAAACAAAAGGGGAAACCTTCCCCAATCCCCTAGACATGCATCTAAATCTCTGGAACGGCCAAAAACACCGTAAAACGGAAGATCCGGCTCACACCCCAAAAACATGAGTTTTCCCCCAAATCCCTCGAATAAGCCCGCTCGGCTCACTACGGCCTACAAAACTCACGGGAAATGAAGTACGCGGCTTGAGTGTCCTTCTCCCTACCTCCACCGAAAATTCGACGCACCGCGGACGCCGATCGATGAAAAAAACACCGTTGAAGCCTCGCCGTTCCACGAACCCACGGCTGAGCTTCACCCGCCTCCACCACCTCGATCCTCACCCTTCCTCACCCATGCCTCGCCCGCGCCGTCCCCACCTCGCCCACGCTCCACCCCATCGGCCGCCGGAGAGAGAGGGAGAGAGGAGAGAGCGTGAGAAGAGAGAGGGAGAGAAGAGAGAAATGAGAGGGGAGAGAGAGAAAAAGGTTATATATAGAAAATCCAAAAATTCTCAAAAATACCAAAAAATAGAAAATCACGTTTCCGCGATCCTCGGAACGCACCGATCACAACGGTACCACCCGCGCCCTGGTGAATGCCCCAGTTCACCCGCAACGAGGTTCCGAAGGAATTACCGAAACACACACCGAAAATCGAAAAAACACACGCGGAAAGGCCGCTGAACGCTTCCGAGCCTCCGAAACAACTCCGGATCGCGCCGATCTGAACATGAAAGATGTCCGAAACGAAATTTCAAACACAACGGAGTCGGACAGTCTGAGAAACCAGATCCGGGACCCTCGAACAAGGATCCAAAAATCCGGGGCATCACAACCCTCCCCCCTTAAAGAAATTTCATCCTCGAAATTCAGAACTAGCACCAAGTCGCAGGGGAAGAACGCCTCAACCAACTAACAACGCTGTCAGGGCCCCCGCACAGAAAAACCTCGATTCTCATGAAAGCACCAATCAGGAGGGATACGACTAGACCATAATCACGAACAATGCCACGCTCTGCACACCGCGCACACATCGGCCACCAGAGCAGGCATAACAGAAAGGCACCAGTCTGGTATCACCTCAGACACAACGGAAACCACTCGCGGCATCGCTGCCACCCCCTCGATCCCCGAGCGAACGCAATCCTCGCCACAACAACCAATCCACCGGTCAATGCCCACGCTCGGCGGACCAACCTAACACCAGCTTCTCTGCCAACTGACCGATCTCACACCCTACACCAGGGGCAACCAATCACTGAGCTTCCACCAGCTCACCCCTCAGAAACGACCACCAAAAGGCCTCGCTGGCACGCCGCTCTCTCCATTCTCGAGCCCCTACGACCAGCATCTTCTATGCATGAAAGACCATCCACTGGTCACCAGACATTCGTCAACGGAAAACCTCCACCGGCCCAGCAGGCACGATCTGACTCATGACAGGCCATCCGCTGACCCACGCACAGACCAACACCACATCCAGATGGATCCCCGCGCCAACTCTACCCTTCAGGGGAGCACGGCGGGACCCAATGACTCCATCTCCCCTCGGTCTTCACGTCACTCGACTCAGACTTACGGGGAATCTTCCCTTGCTGGCCGCAGACTGAGGATCAATATCCCACGTCAACGTCTCATCAGAGACCTCCACACACAGGCATCGACCACCGTCCTGTCTCATCGAATCCTATCTCATCGAAACCTCCATCTCAATTAATCCAAGAGGACGCCTGCCAATCCCGACTCCCGCTCTTATCACAGAGCCACGGGACACACAACCTCTTACAATTTACGCCACACTTCTCCAAAACACGACCTCATCCACGAATGCAACATCCAACGCAAGAACATGGTACTCATGCCGCAACCTCGCCAGCATATTTCCCCAACTCTCCACCTACCAGTGCCAAGAACCACAATATCTCAAGCAACGGCACGGCAACCACATGTCTCACGCCGCCAGAGACAACGCACATCGATGAACCAACCCTCCACTGCTCTACACTTCCTCAGAAATCCACCCGCAGCAACCAACGCCACGATCCGCGCACTCTGATCTACACACACAGCCACCGCATCGACAACTCGAGATCCACCATCTCGACAACCATCTGTAACTCCGCACGCTCCGATATTCCACACATCGGGAACCACAACACCAACCGCAAATCTCAAAACACCGCCCAGTCGGCACTCGTCCTTCTGGAACACTGCCAACACCCTTACACATCAGGGAACGGGCAACGCTTCTCACAGGCAACCACCTTGCCAAAACGCGGGACGCGTCTCGCACGGATTTCATGGCGCACGAAGGCCAACCTATCCGGACACATAGTGCAAGACGACGAACCTTAACCAACCGCTATCTTCTCCAACCAAAGGGAAGAACTCAATACACTTCCGACCAACGGAAGGAAAACTCCACACTCGACCTGACCTCGAGCCTTGCGCATGCTGGGAACAGTACCTTCCAGCACCAAGAAAACCATCACTTCCGTCAGGTCAGCTCCTCCGACAACACTTACCAAATGTCCCGTCGGACCACGATCACAACATCTCTCGATGCACCACCACTGCAATTCCTCGATTCACGACACGCCACGCCAAGAGCCACAACACGAGCCATAACCGGCAACCGCCAACGCTCATCCTCGAGTCCCGAACTCGCCACAGAACCTTCACATCTCGAGCCAAATCCTGGGCGAACACAACCTATTCGCACACAAGAGCGCAAGAGCAAGACTTACTGGGACACCACAGCCCATCCTGCCTCGAAATCCGCAAGAATAACTGGGACCGACACGTCATTCCTGACGCCACAGAACACGACATGAACATCGGGCTCGACAAATCAGCAGCTCACCGAGAAGATCCTCCGCTCACCCGAGCACACTTCTCGATCAGAACACCCGCTCCAACACCTCAAACCACAACCTTAGCGCATCAGGGGCTGGATAATCCTCAAGCTGGAGTGGCCAAACTCAATAACAGCTCCCTTAGAGCACACTCACAGCCACTTAACGACGAACAATCCTCACCAGCCACCTGACCCAACTGCAGACTCCTCGAACGCAACACCACAACAGCACGCCTGCCGGCAACCTCTGCCCAACACAACACGACCGGGGCCACCACCCAAGGGAGAAAGCTCTCGACCTCGATCCGCAGACCCCACGCCGGCACGAAAGTCACGAACAGCAACCACTCTCACCGCGCCGCACAGCGCACTCAAGCTCTCAAGCGAGAAACAAAGTGGAAAACAAGCATGAAACCTTATGCCAGCTACCGACTGTACTGGACCTTATGGACTCTGATCACTGCAATATCTCAAATTCCCATGTACGTCCACAACCACGCTCTGATACCAACTGTGACGACCCGAGATCTGGATACCGGGAAGGCCCGATAACCCGAGACTCGAACCGCCGCCCACGAGCCGGGAGGGCTCGGAAGGGCTAAAAAGGAGTGTGGAGGTACAAAGAAATAGGAAATAAGGCAGGATAATTCAACAATTAACAGAAATAAATGAACAACTACAACAGAGTCTAGTCCAACAGAAAGTACAGTCTAAAGTAGTAAAACGTACCACATGCCAAGTGAACACTCGGCTCAGCAAGCTGGCGACTAAGAACCTTCGTACTGCACCCTCGAACCTCGAGGAAGAATCGCCGCACCTGAAACGCAGGGGTGAGCCTCCTGTCACTAGCCCAGTAGGGATCCCGCGGAACCCCAACTGAGAACAACGGCGGCACGAAAAGCAGTAACTACGACAGTAGGAAAGTAACTACGGTGGCCGGCAAAAACCTCGGCTCTACAGCTACTCCTACTGTACCAGAAAACACGACCTAGTCTCCCATCGGGGGACAACCAAGCCACGCACCCGACCACCCGATCCCCCGATCGGGGACCACCAGACACGAACCGCCCTAGCCACGCTACTAGGAAAAATGCCACGATACCTCCGTAGCGGAGGCCTGCCCTCACGAAAAGGGCCCGAGCCAAAACCACACGGTCAGGGAACACGATCACGACCTCACCGTCGTGAACACAACGTTGTCTGGGGAAACACCCTCGGTGCCGCTCACCGAAAACCCCAGACCTCGACTCCAGGAACACTCCCGAAACCACTCACGAAGTCCCGTCTCGTGGACGAAAATAGAACCCGGTGCACGACAACTCACGTCACGTGACAGAAGTACCACCCACTAGAAGAACGACCGGATGCGTCCCCTGACGTCTTACACCGCGTCACAAGTGTCTAGCTACAACGCCCCAGGCGGAGACTCAGACACACTCAGTAACCAGTACCACAGAATAAGGACTAGTTGGGGTCGTGCCTGCCGGCGCCGTCCGACGCCCCCAACCTCGTGTGCACACTCAGACCATGCACCCTAGGCCTATCCTCTAGCTGGTAATTCCCCCTAAGCCCGGACTCGGCTGTACGTGGGGGCCCTACGGTAACTAGCCTACTCACCGTCTCCCTCGGGTCAGCCGGTCCACCACTCCCGGGTGGGTCAGCACACGCGTGCCGTAAGAAGGCTACGACTAGTGGACGTGTCACAGAACGTGGATACCGAAAACTATGCATGCACCCATTGCGAGTAACACGGAGTAACAGGTGGCACGACGCCACCAGACTCTAGATGGTCCACTAGACCTACAAAACCCAACGGCCTTTGAGTCACAAGACTCAGAGTCGAGACCGTTGCACATGACAGCACTAAGCCGTCAATCTGGCCTAATCCCTAGGTCCAAAACTGTTGTGCATCCCTTGGTTTTGATGATGACAATAGGATATGTTTGATTAATCAAGTTCTATCTTGTTTCATAACAAATACAAGTGGTTTGATTGTTCCTTCAAAGTAATGGACTCATGACTATTTGATGATGACAAACAATGTTTTTGATTAACTCAATATAAATCTGATAGTTCAAGTTACTTCTGATATGTTAAGTAATTTCAGGTCCACTGAAATCCAAGTGGAATCAACAAATCAGAAGAAGTGTCAAAGGCCGCTTGTCGACCAGGGAAGTGGTTATGGTCGACCAACGAACCCAGCCAGAAACACTTCAAGTCATCCGTCTTCTGCATGTGCCTTGGCTGTCGACCAAAGCCCCACTTCTGGTCGACCACAGAACAGACAGAGCATCAGACAGAACTGACGGCCATCTGGAATTTGCCCCTTGTCGACCAGCGACAAGGCTGTGGTCGACCACGGGACGCGAGTGTCAGCCAGAATGAAACCGCCATCAGGACACTGCTCGTTGTCGACCAGGGACAGTGTCATGGTCGACCACGGGTGTTATAGCGTCCAGAACCGAACTCTAACCGAATTCTGTTTTGGTTCCTTAAAACCTGCAGATTGTTGTTGCAGGTTGTTGGGTAGTTCAAATGATGAGATTCCGCACGGGAATCAAGGAGAGAATCTTGCTTAGAAGCGGTCAAACTTATTGTAGTGATCGGATTTAACCTTCTCCCTGCTTTCTAGCAGATTGACGCTCGATCTGGAATTTGAGCGGGAAGAGCTTCAGGCTTGAAAAAGTATCTGCATAAAAAGTAGAAGGCAACTGATCGCGGAGGCAAGCACACAGAGAGAGCATAGAACAGAAGCTAAGAAACACACCTACATCACAGGACGAAGTGGCTCTCCATCAATCAGAAATCTGCAGAAGACTAAAGGCATTCTCATTGCTGCAGAAGGAAGACTGGGCTTGAAGCTGTGCGACCTCCAGCAGCAAAGCAGCTGAAGGCATCCGATTGGAAGTTCTACAGGGAGTCTACTCTTGTTATTTATGTGATTAAGTCCCAGGCTGAATTCTTTACTTTGTTACAAAAGTCTATATTCAGTCCTGTTGCATCATCCCACCTTCTCATCATTTCTATTCATCCTTACACCAAGTGTCAAGCTGTGAGGCAGCGGATTCAAGCTGTGTGTCAGCTGGTACAAGCTGTGTGTCAGCAGGAACAAGCTGTGTGACAGCGGTGTCTTGTGTTTTGGATTGAGATCAGAGGTTCTCATAAGTGAAGCCTTGCTTGAGTTAAGCAAGGGGTGGATGTAAGTCTCGGGAAGAGACTGAACCACCTTAAAAATCCTATCTTGTGGTTTGCTTATGTGTGTGCGTGCTTCTCTATGTGTTTGTTTTCTTCATTGATATCAACATTAGTTCTGTAATTCGTCAATCACCTGCAACTCATTTAGTCAATAGATATTAAATCGAAAAAGGGGGAAAGATCTATTCACCCCCCCTCTAGATCTATTCAGTCCGTACTCAACACGTGGTATCAGAGCCAGACTCTCCAAAAATGTGGTCTAACAACCAGGAGAGGCCTGCCGGACTGAACTCTAGAAGTCTAATGGCTGAGGGACACTCAGTAACTAGACCACCATATTTCGATGGAAATGATTTCTCATACTGGAAAAATCGTATGCAGGTGTTCTTGAGAGCACAAGATCATGAGATGTGGAGAGTAGTAAGCCGAGGACCCTACGAGCTGCCCGAAGATGAGGATACCTGGACCAGAGAACAGGTCAGAAAATCAACCATCAACTGGGGAGCCATGAACGTAATGCAATGCGCACTACACCCCACGGAGTTCTCACGAGTTTCACAATGTGCAACGGCCAAGGAAATGTGGGATCGACTAGTAGTAATCTATGAAGGTACTTCAGAGGTAAGGGAGTCAAAAGCAAATATGCTAGTTTCAGAATATGAAATGTTTAGAATGAAAACTGACGAAAATATTTCTGAAATGTATGCTAGACTAGTGCAATTAACGAATAGTTTAAAGAGTCTAGGGAAAACCTACAAGGAACAGGAATTAGTGAGGAAGATCCTAAGATCCCTCACTCCTATGTGGCATACCAAGGCCACAGTAATTGAGGACTCAAAGAACCTCACCACTATGACTGTGGATGAACTAGTGGGATCCCTAATGGCCTATGAGGTCAATCTGAAAAGAAAAGAAGATGAGGGCAAGAAAAAGAACCAGCTCGCCCTAAAAACTAAAATAGGCACCTCTGAACTATCTGACACTGATAACTCATCTAGCACAGGTGAGGAAACTGGTGAGCTAGCCATGTTAACAAGAAAATTCAAAAGGTTTCTGCGGAAGGAAGGTAAGGGATTCAGGAATCCTAAGGGCATGGTAAGAAAGTCATCTCAGTTTAAGTTTGATAAAAATAAAACTTCATCTAACAAACTTGTCTGCTACAACTGCAGGAAACTAGGACACATAAAGGCTGAATGTCCAGAGACTCCTAAGAAATCAAGCTTCAAGTGGAAAGGCAAGCAACTAAAAGCAATGATAAGCACATGGAGCGAGGAGGAGGAAAGCAGTAAGGAGGAAACAACTTCCGAGGAAGAAGAAGGAAACATCTGTTTGATGGCCAAAGGAGATAGCGATGATCTTGAGGTAATCCCTCCGTTTCAAGATTTTTCTAGCTCAGATTGGGAAGAAGTCTACTCAGACTTACTTGATGCATATGAAAGAATTAGAAAGGAAAATAAGAGTTTGAAGAAAAAGCTTAATCAGGTCAATAATGACAGCAACCCATTTGCCAACAGAACTGAACTAGAATTAGAAATCACCACCTTGAAAAATAAGCTGAAACAATACGAGACAGATGAAGAAAATGTCAAATGGCTGTTAGAAGAAAATGAGTCACTGAAAAACACAATTGATGAGGTAAAATTAAAGACTCAAGAAAGTGAACAGCAAACTAAGGTAACTCAAGAAAGAAACAACTCACTCAAGGAGGAAAACTGTCAACTTCTGGAAGAAATAGAAAGAATCCAGAGTGAACTGAAAAACAAACAGGAAACCTTGGAAAAAATGACTAAAGGTCAAGAAAACTTAAATGCTGTCTTGGGAATAAAAGTAAACTTTCAAAAAGAAGGGTTAGGATACAATCCTACGGCTAAAAAGGAATTCCAAATAAAAACCGTAACTGGGATTGCTGACTCAAAAGGAAAAGGGCCCCTAATCAATCTATACCAAGACAAACAAGAGGATGTAGCTGAATGCTCCTCCAAAAGGAATAATGTCACCAAGGAAGAGAGAAACATTAAAGAGAAAACAGTCAATCAACATAAGCTTAAAAATAATAGACAAGAAACTCAAATTCACAGAAATAACCAAACAAACCAAGTACTAAATCAAGTTAAAGGACATAAATCTGGAAAACAAGGTGTCTGGAGACAGGCTGGTCGACAACCGACCCCTCCTCTGTCGACCAGAGGATCTGCCAGAACAGGCGCTGGCGTCTGGAGAAGCAGTGGTCGACCACAGACATACCAGATGTCGACCAGAGGAACTGCCAGAACAAGCGCTGGCTTCTGGAAAAGCAATGGTCGACCACAGACACACCAGATGTCGACCATGACCAGACACGCAAACAGAAACCACAGATTTTCTCAGGTGAAACAAAATGAAAATTGGAAATCAAAAAGGTGGATTCAGATTAAAGAAACATTAGAACAAAAGCCACCCAATCTGAACAAGTTCAGAGACGAAAAATTAAACTGCTCTAAGAAAATCTGGGTTCCCAAAGGATTGTTACAGCAATTTCACAATTTTACAAGTTATCTTGGACCCGGGTACCATTGGGGTCCAAAAATTTCTGTGTAATTCATGATGCAGGAATGTCTGGCAGCCATGCACAATAAGTGGTACTTAGATAGTGGTTGCTCAAGACACATGACGGGAGACAAGACCAAGTTCTCCCAACTAAGCTCAAAAGATGGAGGTTATGTGACCTTTGGAGGAAATAACAAAGGTAAGATCATCGGGACAGGTAAAATAGGTAAGAACTCCTCAAACAGTATTGAAAATGTACTGCTGGTAGATGGACTGGAATATAACTTGCTGAGCATCAGTCAGCTTTGCGACAAAGGCCATAAAGTAATATTTGACTCCAAGATCTGCAAGATTATTGAACCAAATTCAGATACAGTCAAGTTTATGGGCCAGAGAGTAAACAATGTCTACATAATAGACTTGGATGATCCAGCCCACTCCAACCTGTGCCTAACCGCCAAGAAAGAGGACCTGACCTGGCTGTGGCACCGAAGGCTAGGGCATGTTAGCTATAGGGTGTTGCATAAACTTGTGAAGAATAAAATGGTTCTTGGTATGCCTGAAATTTCGTTTGCTCAAAATGTCAAAGTATGTGAATCATGTACCCAAGGTAAGCAAACAAGAAAATCATTCAAAGGTAGAACTGAAAGTCAATCTTCTAGACCACTAGAACTTGTGCACATGGACCTTTTTGGCCCAACAAGAACTGCTAGTCTTAGTGGTAAGAGATACGGTTATGTACTAGTTGATGATTTCTCTAGATTCACATGGGTAATATTTCTATCTCATAAAAGTGATGCTTTTTCTGAGTTTCAGGAATTCTACAAAAGAATGAAGCAGGATGGCAAGTCCAAAGTGTGTACAATCATATCTGACCATGGGGGGGAGTTTGAAAATTCTGACTTTGACTTATTCTGCAGAAACAAGGGCATAACCCACAGATTTTCCTCACCAAGGACTCCAGAACAAAATGGAGTTGTGGAGAGAAGGAACCGCACTCTTGTCGAGATGGCTAGAACCATGCTGGTTGAAGCTAAACTTCCAAGGAGATTTTGGGCAGAGGCAGTCAACACAGCATGCTACATTGTAAACCGAGCAATGGTAAGACCGGCTAGTGAAAATACACCATATGAAATGTTCAAAGGTAAGAAACCATCCCTAGCTCATTTTAGAATTTTCGGGTCAAAATGCTTTATTCATAACAATGATAAAAGGGTCTTGGACAAATTTGAACCGAAGAGTGATCCAGGAATATTCTTGGGCTATTCCGACCGATCAAGAGCCTATAGAGTTTTTAACACCAAAGATCAAATTGTTGAAGAATCCCCTCATATTACATTTGATGAAATTAATGATCTTGGCAAAAATGAGCAGGTCAGCAAGGAAGAAGAAGATAGGGAATTTCTAGAAGACAACGAAGAACCAAATGAAGAAGAACAATCTCAGGAAAGAGATCAAGGTATTACTAATGCTCCACCCGAAGGAGAAGGCATCTCAGGTAACAATCTTGAGAACTTAAGACTTCTTAGAGATCATCCCATAGAAAACATCATTGGTGGAATTCATGATCCTAGGAAGACTAGATCTCAGTTAAAAGAAATCAATGAACTAGATCAGCTTGCACTTGTGTCCCAAATAGAGCCCAAATCAGTAGAGGAAGCATTAAAAGATGACTCATGGATAAATGCTATGCATGAAGAACTAAATCAATTTGAAAGAAATCAGGTGTGGAGTCTTGTCCCTAGACCTTCATCTCACCCCGTTATTGGAACCAAGTGGGTCTATAAAAACAAGCTAAGTGAAGAAGGGGTTGTAATGAGAAACAAGGCTCGGCTGGTGGCTAAAGGGTACAACCAGGAATTTGGGGTTGATTTTGAAGAATCATATGCTCCAGTTGCTAGATTAGAAGCCATCAGGATATTGTTAGCCTTTGCAGCATCTCATGGAATCAAACTACAACAAATGGATGTAAAAAGTGCATTTCTAAATGGAATAATAAAAGAAGAAGTCTATGTGGAACAACCCCCTGGATTTGAAAATGATGAACTTGCTAATCATGTTTTCAAATTGCATAAAGCTTTGTATGGATTAAAGCAGGCTCCTCGGGCCTGGTATGAAAGGTTGAGCTCCTTCCTCACCAAGAAGGGATACATAAGAGGTAAAATTGATCAAACATTGTTTTCCAAGACCCAAGGTAAGCATATACTAGTTGTACAAATCTATGTGGATGATATTGTGTTTGGGTCTACCGAAGCTTCTTTATGTACTGAATTTGCAAACTTAATGACCAATGAGTTTGAAATGAGTTTAATGGGTGATTTACAGTTTTTTCTTGGATTGCAGATCGTACAATGTAGAGAAGGATACTTCATAAATCAATCCAAGTACATAAAGGAGATGTTGAAGAAGTTTGGCATGGAAAGCTGCAAACCAATCGAGTCACCCATGGGTACAAATGCAACATTGGAAGCTGATGTAAAAGGTAACATGGTAGATGCCAAGAAATACAGAGGTATGATCGGGTCCCTGCTATATTTAACTGCTTCAAGGCCAGATATTCAGTTTAGTGTATGCATGTGTGCTAGATATCAGTCTAGCCCTAGAGAATCACATTTAGGGGCTGTCAAGCGTATCCTTCGATACCTTGCCGGCACCCAAGAATTGGGTTTATGGTATCCTACATACTGCAAACTAGATTTGATTTCATATTCAGATGCTGATTATGCTGGTTGCAAAATTGATAGGAAGAGTACTAGTGGTTATTGTCAAATATTAGGTGGATGTTTAATATCATGGGCTTCTAAAAAGCAGCATTCTGTGGCACTCTCCACTGCTGAGGCTGAGTATGTCGCAGTAGGGAGCTGTGGTACACAGGTTATGTGGATAAAACATCAACTCCAAGACTACAATGTAGATCTTGGATGTGCACCTATTTTCTGTGACAACACTAGTGCTATTAATTTGTCTAAAAACCCCATTCAACACTCTAGGACAAAACACATTGAGATCCGTCATCACTTTCTAAGAGATGAGGTCTCCAAAGGAAATTTCATGCTTCATTTTGTAGAAACTGAAAAACAACTGGCAGACATTTTCACAAAACCCCTTAACAATGACAGATTTTCAACTCTAAGAAGGGAGTTAGGAATTTGTAGAATTTCTCCTGAAAATTCTTGAAATAATCATATTCATGTGTTCACTGTATAGATTCTGTCATTTCTGTACTAAGTTATGTCAACTAGGTCTCTAGTACTGGTCAAGTTTTGAGTTTGGAGGTCTAGTGTCGGTTGCTACTTCAGCAAGTTCTGCAGAATCCTGGTTCTACTACGGATTATCTCTTGTGGTCGACCACAGGCAAGGCGCTGGTCGACCAAGGCATCAGGACAGGAAATAGTTGGTTCTGTGACTTCGCAGCTGTCGACCACAGGCGGTCCCATGGTCGACAACAGAATTGTCAGAAAGCAGACCACAGGTGACTACTCATCAGGCAGCTTCTGTGACAGCACAGAGGTCGACCAAAGGCAACTCTATGGTCGACAGAGGATCTGAACAAGGGAAAATGGATCTAAAAAGGCTGCTGGCTCTGCTAGGAAATCCTCTGAACTAAGTGAACTTTTGTGCTCAGATTCTTCACTCATTCATCCTTATCCATACTTCCCATCCCTTGTGTCTCTATATCTCTTCATGGCCAACATTTTTTATCTTCAGCAAGGACTCACAAATTGAGGGGGAGAAAAAGTGTAAACTCATTCCTTGATAAAACATTGAAAAACCTAACCATATCTTTCAATAAAATCACCAAGGTAATCATTAAGAGTAGAGGTTGAGTGTAGTAATGAGAATTTGAACTGTACTACTGCAATAAATTCAAACCATAACTATGACTCTGTCACAAGATTTTGAGGACTTATGATTTTTAGTAATGAGACTGTTTCTCTACCTGTGTCTGTGTTGGACAGTAAAAATAAACTCAAATATAACATGTATGTACATGGAATACGCCATAATTCTGCCTTCTTGGTAGAGCAATGGATTGAGTTCTGAGAAACTACTGTTCTCCATCTCAAAGCAAAAAAAATTGGCTGAACAATAGATGGGAGACAAGTGTGTCATGAAGATCCAATCTAACTCTGCTGCTTTCAAAAATATTGATTGGGCATACTGAGTAACTGGGGATATTGGCGTCTGATAAACGTATATCCTCACGGATAAAAGGTGTGTCCCAGTTATTAGTGGAATGGTTAGGCATGCTAAGTAGCCGGGGTTTCTGGCGTGTAAAAAGCGTGTCTCCTCGTGTAGAAAAGCATGTGATAAACCTGACCACAGCTCTCAAATGATTCAAAAAGTTATCACAAAGGCAGAGAAAATGGTTGACCTAAAGCATAGCATGCAAATAAAAGTACAAAACACTGTTCAGCTAGCATAGTTAGTCAAATTATCTCTTGAAATATATTATAAGTTCAAGGAGCCATGTGAAAGAAATTGGATATGGGGAGTCAATTTATTGGTGCAATACTTTCAAATTCATTGAACCACAATACCCACTCTATTTGGTCACAAGGTGGTCTTTGCATAAGGGTGGAAAGGTTCCATAAGTGTTCTATTAAAGAAAGGGAGTACACTTTAATATCTTCCAAAAATTTGAGTTATGCTGATTAAATCCTGACCGCTCGTTTTCTGCATCGTGATGGTTCACTATCCTTTTTTTTATGATCTTCTTTTTGCTGTTGACAAAGGGGGAGATAGGACTTTATGTGTCATTGTGTGTCTAGTTGTGTGTCTAGATGTGTGTCTAGATGTCAAGTTTACTTTGTCTACGTGTCCTTAGTGTCTTTATCCTTTTTGAGTCACTCATGTAATTAGTGCTATAGTTTTTGAAAGGCACATCAAACGAATTGTCTGAATGAAATCTGTGCTATGATAGCCTTGAATGCAATATCAAATGAATTCTATAATCTGTTGTTTGTCACAATGACTCATGGTTGTCATCATCAAAAAGGGGGAGAATGTTGTGCATCCCTTGGTTTTGATGATGACAATAGGATATGTTTGATTAATCAAGTTCTATCTTGTTTCATAACAAATACAAGTGGTTTGATTGTTCCTTCAAAGTAATGGACTCATGACTATTTGATGATGACAAACAATGTTTTTGATTAACTCAATATAAATCTGATAGTTCAAGTTACTTCTGATATGTTAAGTAATTTCAGGTCCACTGAAATCCAAGTGGAATCAACAAATCAGAAGAAGTGTCAAAGGCCGCTTGTCGACCAGGGAAGTGGTTATGGTCGACCAACGAACCCAGCCAGAAACACTTCAAGTCATCCGTCTTCTGCATGTGCCTTGGCTGTCGACCAAAGCCCCACTTCTGGTCGACCACAGAACAGACAGAGCATCAGACAGAACTGACGGCCATCTGGAATTTGCCCCTTGTCGACCAGCGACAAGGCTGTGGTCGACCACGGGACGCGAGTGTCAGCCAGAATGAAACCGCCATCAGGACACTGCTCGTTGTCGACCAGGGACAGTGTCATGGTCGACCACGGGTGTTATAGCGTCCAGAACCGAACTCTAACCGAATTCTGTTTTGGTTCCTTAAAACCTGCAGATTGTTGTTGAAGGTTGTTGGGTAGTTCAACTGATGAGATTCCGCACGGGAATCAAGGAGAGAATATTGCTTAGAAGCAGTCAAACTTATTGTAGTGATCGGATTTAACCTTCTCCCTGCTTTCTAGCAGATTGACGCTCGATCTGGAATTTGAGCGGGAAGAGCTTCAGGCTTGAAAAAGTATCTGCATAAAAAGTAGAAGGCAACTGATCGCGGAGGCAGGCACACAGAGAGAGCATAGAACAGAAGCTAAGAAACACCCCTACATCACAGGACGAAGTGGCTCTCCATCAATCAGAAATCTGCAGAAGACTAAAGGCATTCTCATTGCTGCAGAAGGAAGACTGGGCTTGAAGCTGTGCGACCTCCAGCAGCAAAGCAGCTGAAGGCATCTGATTGGAAGTTCTACAGGGAGTTTACTCTTGTTATTTATGTGATTAAGTCCCAGGCTGAATTCTTTACTTTGTTACAAAAGTCTATATTCAGTCCTGTTGCATCATCCCACCTTCTCATCATTTCTATTCATCCTTACACCAAGTGTCAAGCTGTGAGGCAGCGGATTCAAGCTGTGTGTCAGCTGGTACAAGCTGTGTGTCAGCAGGAACAAGCTGTGTGACAGCGGTGTCTTGTGTTTTGGATTGAGATCAGAGGTTCTCATAAGTGAAGCCTTGCTTGAGTTAAGCAAGGGGTGGATGTAAGTCTCGGGAAGAGACTGAACCACCTTAAAAATCCTATCTTGTGGTTTGCTTATGTGTGTGCGTGCTTCTCTATGTGTTTGTTTTCTTCATTGATATCAACACTAGTTCTGTAATTCGTCAATCACCTGCAACTCATTTAGTCAATAGATATTAAATCGAAAAAGGGGGAAAGATCTATTCACCCCCCCTCTAGATCTATTCAGTCCATACTCAACAAAAACCACAACGCGATAACTCACGAGGCAGTTCACGACTGCCGAGACCCATCCCTCGGGGAGAGAACTTAAGAAACCTCCAGCCTCAGGCTGGGAGATTGGACTCACAGTCCAAGGCCATATGCTTGGCCCACTCGGAAGCCACATTCCAGAGAAGCAACGACTTACGGGGAAACCTCACCGCACTCACACCGATACACAGTGACTCGATCTAGCAAGAACACGGAAGCCCGGAACACCTGGGGTCACCCGGACCCGCCAAGCCCACGGGCACGCTTATCGAGGTAACACGATACCTCCAGACACCCCAAAATACGGTAATGAAACTCACGGGGTGCCTGGAACACTCACGAGGCCAAAGGTCGACCACTGGGTCACAACCGGGTCGACCGGAGACCAACACAACATGATCGGAACGCTGGAAGGTCACCCGGACCCTTAAACCGATGGGCACGCTAATCAAGGTAAACGGAACCTCCGAACACCCAAAGACATGGTCACGGAACTCCACGGGGTGTCTGGGACACACAATGCCCAAGGGGAGCACAATCAGCCATAGACTGCCCGCTCCATGCAGCCCGGCAGACCACCCCAAGAACGCACTACACGTGCATAGCGCGTTCAGGCAGAACGCGCTATACATACCTAGCGCGTTCAACAAGAACGCGCTACAGGCCCATAGAGCGACCAGACCAGGTCGCGCTATGATCCTATAGCGCGACAATAAAGAATGCGCTGGGACCCTAAAGCGTGACAAGAACCGCCTTACTGTTCATCTTCTCCGATGAACACACCTTATCGGGGCGGCACGACCCTCAAGAACGCGCTAGCTGAGACTAGCGCGTTCTCAGTCCGCGCCCAGAAACGGTGGAAACCGCGGGAAAAACCATTCCACGTCCCGTTCACCCCCGGGTGAAGGGGAAACAAAAGGGGAAACCTTCCCCAAGCCCCTAGACATGCATCTAAACCGCTGGAACGGCCAAAAACACCGTAAAACGGAAGATCCGGCTCACACCCCAAAAACATGAGTTTTCCCCCAAATCCCTCGAATAAGCCCGCTCGGCTCACCACGGCCTACAAAACTCACGGGGAATGAAGTACACAGGTTGAGGGTCTATCTCCCTACCTCCACCGAAGATTCGACGCACCGCGGATGTCGATCCACGAAGAAAACGCCGTTGAAGCCTCGCCGTTCCACGAACCCGCGGCCGAGCTTCACCGTGCCTCCACCACCTCGATCCTCACCCTTCCTCACCCGTGCCTCGCCCGCGCCGTCCCCACCTCGCCCACGCTCCACCCCGTCGGCCGTCGGAGAGAGAGGGAGAGAGGAGAGAGCGTGAGAAAAGAGAGGGAGAGAAGAGAGAAATGAGAGGGGAGAGAGAGAAAAAGGTTATATATAGAAAATCCAGAAATTCTCAAAAATACCGAAAAATAGAAAATCACGTTTCCTCGATCCTCGGAACGCACCGATCGCAACGGTACCACCCGCGCCCTGGTGAACGGCCCGGTTTACCCGCAACGAGGTTCCGAAGGAATTACAGAAACACACACCGGGAATCAGAAAAATACACGCGGAAAGACCGCGGAACGCTTCTGGGCCTCCGAAACAACTCCGGATCGCGCCGATCCGAACACGAAAGATGTCCGAAACAAAATTTCAGACACAATGGAGTAGGACACTCCGAGAAAACAGATCCGGGACGCTCGAACAAGGATCCAAAAATTCGGGGCATCACAGTGACTGTCATAAGAGGCTGCCGCAGCAGCAGGTTCCCCAGCAGCAGAGGTAGCAGCAGCAGGGACAGTATCCGCCGCTACCCAGGTCAGCTAGTGTGGGAGGTAGGCAGAGTGCTTGAGGCCAGATCACGCACATGACCCGGGTAGAGGCAGTGGCGTCGCAGCTCGTGGAAGGTACCGTTCAGATTTTGGGTTGCACGGCTCGGGTTTTGTTTGATTCTGGCGCGTCTCATTCGGTTATTTCGGAGGATTTCGCGCTGAGCATCGAGGAGCCGGTGACCCAGTTGCCTTGTGATTTGGCAGTGGAACTACCTTCGGGTGATTTCATGGTCACCCCGTATTACTTCGATCAGGTTCCGGTTTGGATCGATGGGCGAAGTATGCCAGGTAGGTTGTATGCGTTACAGCTTCGGGACTATGATGTGATTCTAGGCATGGATTGGCTCGAGTCTCATGGAGCGGTGGTGGATTGTGGAATGAAGAGGGTCTACTTCCAGCATCCGAGCAAGCAGACCTTCTATTTCCAAGGTATCCGTTCCACCTCTTCTTGATTCCTCATCTCTGTTATTCGAGCTCGTCGATTGCTTGATTCTGGTTGTTGGGGTTTTCTTGTGTCCGTGGTTGTGACTGAACGGATGGAGCCGAATGTCGAGGACATTCCGGTGGTGTGCGAGTTTCCTGACGTTTTTTCTGAGGAATTGACTGGATTACCTCTCCAGCGGGAGATCGATTTCGTGATCGAGGTTGTGCCTGGTACGGGACCTTTGGCGAAGGCTCCCTACCCTATGGCTCCCGCTGAGCTGAGGGAGCTGAGGGCGCAGTTGCAGGAGCTGCAGGCCAAGGGGTACATTCGTCCTAGCTTTTCCCCTTGGGGTGCGCTCGTGTTGTTTGTGAAGAAGAAGGACGGTAGTCTGCGGCTGTGCATTGACTATCGGCAGCTGAATAAAGTGACCATTAAGAACAAGTATCCGTTGTCACAGATTGATGATTTGTTCGACCAGCTTCAGTCTGCGCGAGTGTTCTCGCAGATTGATTTGCGGTCCGGTTACTACCAGCTGAGAATTCGTGAGTCCGATGTGGAGAAGACTGCGTTCAGTACGAGGTACGGGCATTATGAGTTCTTGGTGATGCCGTTTGGGCTCACCAATGCCCCCGCAGCCTTCATGGACTTGATGCAGAGGGTGTTTCATCCGTATTTGGACCAGTTCGTGGTCATATTCATGGATGACATCCTTGTTCATTCGCAGTCTGCCGAGGAGCACGCGTACCATTTGGGTGTAGTGCTGCAGACGTTACGAGATCACCAGTTGTATGCGAAGCTCAGCAAGTGCGAGTTCTGGCTCTGCGAGGTGCACTTTCTGGGGCATGTGATTTCTGGTGATGGCATTTCCGTGGACCCCGCCAAGGTCGAGGCAGTGATGCAATGGCCAAGGATGAGGTCTGTGACGGAGATCCGAAGTTTCTTGGGGCTTGCGGGCTATTATCGCCGGTTTATCCAGGATTTTTCTCGCATTGCGGCCCCGATGACTAGACTCATCTGAGGAGTGTGAGCAGAGCTTCAGGGAACTGAAGAGATTGCTCACCTTGGCTCCGGTGTTGGTTTTGCCTTCTGGATCGGGAGGTTTCGTGGTGTGTACAGATACTTCCGGGGTCGGATTGGGCGCTGTGTTGATGCATCAGGGTAGAGTGGTGGCTTATGCATCTCGACAGCTAAAGCCCCACGAGGAGAACTACCCCACCCATGACCTTGAGTTGGCGGTTGTGATCTTCGCGCTGAAGATCTGGAGGCATTATCTGTACGGCGAGAAGTTCGAGGTGTTCACTGACCATCAGAGTTTGAGATATGTGTTCTCGCAGAGGGACCTGAACCTTAGGCAAAGGCGTTGGATGGAGTTCATGAAGGATTATGACTTCACCCTGTCTTATCAACCGGGCAGGATGAACGTCATCGCCGATGCCTTAAGTCGAAAGGTCACGGTCAGTGGCTTGATGTTGAGGAAGTGGAGACTCTGGGAACAAGTGCCCGAAGTATCTTTCAGGCTCAAGATTCCCCAGGAGCCAGGGTTGGCAGTGCTCGCGAGTCTGACTGTCACTCCTGCGATCCGCCGTCAGGTGACAGAGGCTCAGCATGCAGACCCTGAGTTGGCCCAGATTTTGGCCATGGCTAATGTGGAGCTCGGCGAGGACGGTGTTGTGAGGTTTCGTGGCAGGCTGTACGTCCCAGCTGAGGAGCAGGTTCATCGTGCGGTGTTGCACGAGGCTCATGGGAGCAGGTACATCGTACACCCGGGTGCGACAAAGATGTATCAGAACTTGGGGAGACAGTTCTGGTGGCCTGGCATGAAGAGAGATGTGGCCGAGTTTGTGGCCAGGTGCCTGATCAGTCAGCAGGTGAAGGCGGAGCATCAGCGACCCGGAGGTACTCTCCAGCCCTTGGATGTTCCTGCGTGGAAGTGGGACCACGTGACCATAGATTTTGTGGTAGGGTTGCCGAGGACCCCGAGTGGGCAGGACAGTATTTGGTTGCTAGTTGATCGGCTGACGAAGGTGGCGCGGTTGCTACCGGTCAAAGTCAGCTGGGGCGTGTCCAAGTTGGCTCGTCTTTATGTGGAGCGGATCGTTCCGTTGCATGGGGTTCCCGTTTTCATCGTGTCATCGGGATCCACGCTTCACTTCTGGATTCTGGAGGAGTTTCCAGTGAGCTCTTGGCACGGAGTTGGCTTTTAGCTTGGCGTATCATCCTCAGTCAGATGGTCAGTCTGAGAGGACCATTTAGACTTTGGAGGACATGCTGAGATCCTGCTGCCTGGAGTGGCAGGGGAGTTGGATTCATCACCTGCCGTTGGTGGAGTTTGCTTAAAACAACAGCTATCATTCGAGCATCGGCATGGCTCCTTATGAGGCTTTGTACGGGCGTCCGTGTCAGACTCCACTCGATTGGTTTGAGGTGGGTGAGCGTGTTTTGACGGGACTAGAGTTGGTGCAGCAGTGCGCGGATGTTATGCACCTGGTTCGTCAGAACATGTTGGCGGCCCAGAGTCGGCAGAAGAGCTATGCTGACCGTAGGCGGTAGCCCCTCGAGTTCACCGTGGGTGACCATGTGTTCTTGAGAGTTTCTCCGATGAAGGGGGTGATGCGTTTTGGACGGCGTGGGAAGCTGAGTCCCCCCTACATTGGTCCTTTTGTGATTGTGGAACGCATCGGTGAGGTTGCTTATCGGTTGCAATTACCCCCTAAGTTGGCGTCGGTGCATGACGTGTTCCACGTCTCGATGTTGCGGAAGTATATGCTCGATGACTCTCATGTACTCGAGGTTTTTGTTTGGCTCGAGGTGACTCCAGATATTTCTCTCCCAGAGTTTTCGATCCGCGTGGAGGATAGGCGAGAGCAGCGCCTGCGGAACAAGGTCATCCCCTTGGTCAAGGTGGTGTGGCAGCGGCACTCTGGTGGTGAGGCTTCTTGGGAACGTGAGGATGAGATGCGTCAGCAGTTCCTGTACCTGTTTGAGTGAGTCTTCCTCTTCTTTCTCCTTGGGTTGTTCTCAATTTCGAGGATGAAATTCCTTAAGGGGGGAGGGCTGTAATATCCCGGACCTTTCGGATCCTTCATCGTGGATCCCGGATCTGGTTTTTCAGAGTGTCCAACTTCGTTGTGACCAAAATTTCATTTCGGACCTCTTTTGTGTTCGGATCGGTGCGATCCGGAGCTATTTCGGAGGCCCGGAGGCGTTCCGCGGCTTTTCCGTGCGTGTTTTCCAATTTCTGGTGTGTGTTTCGGCAGTTCCTTCAGAACCTCGCTACGGGTGAACCGGGTCGTTCACCTGGGCACGAGTGGTACCATTACGATCGGTGCGTTCCGAGGATTCCAGAAACGTAATTTTCTATTTTTCGGTATTTTTCGGATTTTTTGGATTTTCTATAAATACCCCCCTATTTTCTCTCTCTCCCCCACCTTCTTCTTCTTCTTCTTCTTCCTCCTCCGTTTCTCCCCACCGCGGCCCCCTCTCCCTCTCTTCCTCCCATTCGATCACGGCGAGCTCCCTTCCGGCTGCAGACGGCGGCGGGGCGACGGCGCGACGACGTGGGTGGTGGCGAGATGATCTCGTGGGTGTGCGGCGAGCGTGGAAAGCGTGAAGAGGCGAGATTTTCAAAGCGTTCTTTGTAATCTTGGCATCGATTCGGCGAAGCATTTGCTCCATTGAGGTAGGGTGACGTTCCCTAGCTCCTTGTTATTCATTTTCGTGATTTATAGGCCGAGGGGAGGCTGAGAGGGGCTTGATGGAGCGGGTTTGAGGTTTTCCATGATTTGGGGAGAGCTCGCCCGATCTATGGATTTAGCCCGCGATTTCATGTTTTGGTGGCCTAGTATCATGCTAGGGGTCCCCAGGGGTCTTCCCCTTTGATTTCCCCCTCTCCGTTGGAGGCATGGGGGCGTGGTTGGGTTTTTTGGGCTATCCCGCCGTTTCGCTGTCGGGCGGGTGTGACAGCCCTTCCAGGGACCGTTACATCGCCTGACGCGCCTGGGAGGGTGCGTCACGGCCCTTGTTAGCCAACTGAGGGTCAGGGGCTGTGACGGTCCCACGATAGACTGCCACAGGCATGTGACGCGCCTGGGTTGGGCCGTCAGAGGCTCCCGACCATTGGCTTGTGACCGTTGTTTTGACCGTTAGGGGTCAAGGCATGTGACGCACCAGGCCTGGCGCGTCACATCCTTGTAACGGCTCAGGGTGGGCGCGTCAGGGCGCCTTTGGGCGGTTGAACCCCCAGGCGGTGTGACGGCCCACACCGCAGTTGAACCCCCAGGCGGTGTGACGCCCCCGGTGTGGGCCGTCACACCCCGTGACGCGCCTGAATGAGGGCATCACAGTCCGTAACGCGCCAGGGCTGGCGCGTTAGGCTTAGCTTTGCGCTGGGAGCGTGACGGCCGGCGTCCGACCGTCATGTGGCCGTGACGGTCCAGCCTAGGACTGTCAGGCTTGCTGTGACGGTCTCGCCTAGACCGTCAGAGGCCTGTGACGGTCTAGTGGTGGACCGTCAGGCTTCTGGTTGCCCCGAGAGGGTTGCAACCCCATTTTTGGTCCGACTGTGGTCACCGTGCGATGGGGCCGGTACGTGGGGTGGTCCCCGTACATCGTCGGATACGGACGTTGCTTTCCATTGACTCGAGAGTCTACTCCTTCAGTGACCCTGCACTAGTCGTAGCCTACCAGTACGCGGTGCTGGTCGCACCAGGGAGTGATGTACGGGCTTACCCTTAGAGACGGTTTGTGGACCGGTTACCGTCGAGCCCCACCTCTTGCAGCCAGAGTCCGACTGAGGGGAAAACCGGTCAGAGGGCCAGACCAGGGACGCGCAGTCTTTGTGTGCACACGTGGTTGGGGGCGGTTGGACCCACGTCGACGGGCGTGACCCCAGCTAGTCACTTATTTGTGTTACTTGTTCGGTGTCCGTGCCTTTGGTAGGCGCTACCACGTCAGGCAGTTCACCTGCGGTGCGGTGTAAGACGTCAGGGGATGCTACTGACTGTGCTTCTAGTAGGAGGTACTCCTGTCGAGTACGGAGTGTCAGACTGTCAGTCTCGTGGCTTTGACCTTCGAGTTTTCCTTGCCGGGTCGACCGTTGAGCTTCGGTTGTCTCACCGTGGCACGTGTGCCGGTTTACATGCCGTGGGACCTTTGTTTTGTAGAGTACAGGGCTTTCCCTTCCGAGGTACTCTCCTACCGCTAGCATAGTGGTTTCCCGTTTCGAGGTAGGGTTCGAGTGATCCCTACTGAGTCTTGTTCCGATACTCATTCCCTGCGTATTTTCACCGTGTTTCAGGTGAGGCGCCGCCCCAGGGGAGCGCGTCTGGGGCGCAGCGTGATGCGGGTGCCCAGCGGTAGTGCCAGAGGTCAGAGCCGGGCTATGTCCCGTATAGCTGTACTTTTTCTTCTTGTCTCCGTACTAGTTGTGGACTATTACTAATGTTGTTATTTTATTGTTATATTGTGGACCATGTAAAATGTTAATTTATTTCCTACTTTTTATTATAACTATTTACTTTCTGTAATTACTTGTGATGCTTGTGTAGCTTCCACACCATCCTTCTAACCCTTCCGAGTCTTCGGGCTCGTGGGTGGCGGTGCGAGTCTCGGGTTATCGGGCCTTCCCGATAATCAGATTCTCGGGTTGTTACAGAGTGACTGGTAAGGCTAGTCTCGTAGCCGACCACGATGAGATGTATCTTGCTTGGGGACCCGTGAGCACTGTTCAGGTGGTGTCCCGTGGCTCTATGGTAAGGGCGGAATCGGGATTGGCAGGTGTCCACTTGGATTGATCGAAGGATTTGATAAGACCAGATGGAGGAGTGACGTCTATTGACGGAGGACTTTTTATGAGATTGGCGTCGGTGGGTGGTCCTTGATGGGACGTTGGTGTCGCAATGGTTATCCCTGGTTTGGTGACCAGCATGGGATGGTTCCCCTGTGAGTCTGAGTCGACTGAGGTGATTACTGAAAACACCATGATCTTCTCGATTGGTTTCATCGTGCACCCCGAGAGGGTCGAGTTGGCACGATGATTGAGATCGGATGCGGAGTCCGAGAGGAGTGCGGCTTGAGATGTGGTGTCGATCTGTGTGTGAGTTGACGGATGGCTTGCCGAGTTTTGGAATGTTTCCTTCGGACCCGGTGGAGGACCAGGAAAGAAGGAAGAACCTGAGCAAGAGGTTGGTGATCATCGGCGTGTGGTCTTCCCACAGACAGAAGATGCTGGTCGTTGGGGCTCCAGCGTGGCGAGAGCCGTGTGCCTGCGAGACCTTTTGGTGGTCATTTCTGAGATGTGCCTTTCCGGATGGGATCTGGGCTTTGTGGAAGTTTGTCCTATGATAGAGTCGGCACAATGATATGTCTGGCTTTTAGCTTGCCATGTGTGGGGTGTTTCTTGGTGCTGAGCCGATGTTCTGGTTGCGGTCTGCTGAGATTACTGCTTGAGCTGATGGAGGCCCTATTTTGGTTGCTCCCTTGAGGAGGGTGTGCGACCTGTCAGCTAATTCTGAAGCTGATGTGTGTTTTGTCTGCCGACCATAGGGTGGATCGGTAGCTGTTTCCCGTGTCGAGGGTGTGTTTCCTCGGTGGGCGTGATGGTGGCAGTGGTGCCATGTTGGTTTTCGTTGTGACTGAGGTGATGCCGGACTATGTCCTCTAATATGCCTACTCTGGTGGCCTGTGTGCAAGGCGCGCAGAGCGAGGTGTTCTTTGTGATTGTAAGTCTGGCTGTGTCCCTCAGGATCGGTGTTTTTGTGAGAATCGAGGTTATCTGCGCTGGGGCTCTGACAGCGTTGTCAGCTGGTTCAGTGTTCTTCCCCTGTGACTTTGTGCTAGGTCCTGAATTTCGAGGACGAAATTCCTTTAAGGGGGGAGGGCTGTAATGCCCCGAATTTTTCGGATCCTTCTTCGTGGGTCCCGAATCTGGTTTCTCAGAGTGTTTGACTCCCTTGTGTCCAAAATTTTGTTTCGGACATCTTTCGTGTTCGGATCGGTGCGATCCGGAGTTGTTTCGGAGGCCCGGAAGCGTTCCGCGGCTTTTTCCGCGTGTGTTTTCCGATTCCCGGTGTGTGTTTCGGTAACTCCTTTGGAACCTCGTTGCGGGTGAACCGGGGCGTTCACCTGGGCGCGGGTGGTACCGTTGCGATCAGTGCGTCACGAGGATCGAGGAGGTGTATTCTTCTTTTTTTCGAGATTTTTCCGAATTTCCGGATTTTCCTATATAAACCTCCCTTTTCTCTCTCCCCTCTCATTTCTCTCTTCCCTCCCTCTCTCTTCTCACGCTCTCTCTTCGGCGATCGACGGGGTGGAGTGCGGGCGAGGCGGGGACGGCGCGGGCGAGGCACGAGTGAGGATGGATGAGGATCGAGGCTGTGGAGACGTGGTGAAGCTCGGCCGTGAGTTCGTGGAACGGTGAGGCTTCAACGGCATTTTCTTCGCGGATCGGCGAGCTCGGGGCGCGAAATCTTCGGTGGAGGTAGGGAGATGGACCCCCAGCTCGTGCACTTCCTTTCCCGCGAGTTTCGTAGCCCGTGGTGAGCCGAGCGGGTGAAATCGGGGATTTTTGGGCAAAATCCATGATTTAGGGCTTGTGGGCCGATCTCCCGTTTCATTGCGTTTTTGGCCGATCCATGGATTTAGATGCATGCCTAGGGGCTTGGGGATGGATTCCCCTTTGTTTCCCCATCACCCGGGGGTGATCGGGGCGTGGATCTGAGTTTTGGGTCGTTTCCCGCCGTAGCGTTCTCGGGAGAGTGTGACGGTCGTTCCAGGGACCGTCATAGTGTGTAACGCACCTGGGGCAGGTGCGTTACACTCCCGTTGTTTAGAGGGTGACGTTTGTGGGCCTGACGGTCCCACAACAGGCCGTTAGAGGGTTGTAACGCGCCTGGGCAGGCTCGTTACGTTCCCCTTGTTTGGAGCGTTGGCGTTCGTGGGCCTGACGGCCCCACGATATGCCGTCAGAGTGCTGTAACGCGCTGAGGTCCGACCGTTACATGGTCGCCGTGGTTTCGGACCGTTGGGGTCACGTCAGAGCGCCGTGACGCGCCTGCTGGGGTGCGTCAGAGTGGACGTCTCCCCTCTTCTAACGCGCCTGGCCAGGGCTGTTAGGGGTTGTGATGCCCCGAGGGGTGTGCATCACAACCTGTCTCTAACGCACCGGGCTGGATCCGTTAGAGGCCATGACGCCCCGGGGCGGGCGCGTCACGGCCAGTTTTGCTTCTTGCGTGTAACGCCCCGGCGTTGGAGCGTTAGAGGGCTGTGACGGTCGGGACATAGACCGTTACATTCTGTGACGGTCTAAGGCTACACCGTCAGGCTTTGTGTTGCGCCGAGGTGAGTTTTCGTGTTCTCCGCCTTGTTTCGCGATGTGTAGACCTCTGGTCGACCCGGTTGTGACCCAGTGGTCGACCCGCGCTCTCGTGAGTGTGCCAGACACCCGTGGGATTATGTGTTTGTGTTTTGAAGGTGTCGGGAGAACCTTGCTACCTCGTTTAGCATGCCCGTGGGTTTGAGAGTCCGGGTGACTTATCGTGTGTCGGGCTTTCGTGTTACGCTAGACCGAGTCACCGTGTGTCGGTGTGTTTGCGGTAGGGTTTCCCCCGCATGCCGTGAGCTTTCCCGGAAGATGATTCCCGAGTGGGTCATGTGTTTGACCTTGGACTGTGAGTCCAGTTATCGGCGTGGCAACTTGCGCGTTGCCCCGGGAATCATGCTTCTGTGCTTCCCGTGTGGGCCATGTGTGTGGCCTTGCACTGCGAGTCCAGTTTCCCAGCTTAGAGCTGGAGGGTTCCCACCTTTCCCTGAGTGTGGGATTTGGTATGGCGCCCTGTGGGCTACCTTGGGAACCGTGTTTCCGCATTTCTGCGTGACCGAGTGTGAGGCCCGTAGACGGTGAGTCCCGTTTCTTTTCCGAATGTGGCCACCGTGCGACGGTGCTGGTACGTGGGATGGTCCCCGTACGCCGTCAGAAGCGGACCTCATTTTCCGTTGACTTGGGAGTCTACTCCTTTAGTGACCCTCCACTAGTCGTAGCCCACCAGTACGCGGTGCTGGCCGCACCAGGGAGTGGTGTACGGGCACCCACTGTTAGAGACAGTTTGTGGACCGGTTGCCGTAGGGCCCCACATCTTGCCGCCAAAGTCCGGCTGAGGGGAAAACCAATCAGAGGGCCAGACCAGGGACGCATAGTCTGTGTGTGCACACGTGGTTGGGGGGGGTTGGACCCACGTCGACGGGCGTGACCCCAACTAGTCACTTGTTTGAGGTTCTTGTTTGGTGTCTGTGCCTCTGGTAGGCGCTACCACATCAGGCAGTTCACCTGCAGTGTGGTTTAAGTCGTCAGGGGACGCTACCGACTGTGCTTCTAGTGGGAGGTACTCCTGTCGAGTCGGGAGTGACAGACTGTCAGTTTCCGTGACTTTGACCTTCGGGTTTTCGGACGTGTCGACCGTTGAGCTTCGGTTGTTCCGCCGTGGCGCGCGTGTTGGTTTTCGCGCCATGAGACTAGTGCTAGTGACTTTACCGAGGTGGCATCTTGTTGTGAGGTACCCGCGACGGGATGGTTGGGGTTGCAGTTTGGACAGCGTGTCCAGGTTGGCCGTGTCCTGGGAGACAGGCCTCTACGGCGTGGCTGCCGTGTGTTTTTACTTCGGTAAGCGGTACTAGTGTAGTTCGGTAGCCCTCGATCGTGAGTTCGGGGTGTGTTTCCGGTACAGTAGGAGTAGTTGTAGTGCCGGGTTTTGATCGGCCACCGGGTTACTGTTCCCACTGTTGCGGTTGCTTTTGTAGCCTTCCTTTCCGCTACCGCCGTTGTTTCTGGTTGGGGTTCTGCGGGATCCCTGCTGAGTCTCTGTTTTGGAGACTCATTCCCTATTTTTCAGGTGAGGCGGTTCTTCTTCCTCGAGGTTCGAGGGCGCGGTGGGGAGGTTCTCAGTTGCCTGCTCGCCGGGCCGAGTGTTCACTTGGCATGTGGTACGTTTTTACTGTTTTAGACTGTACTTTCTATTGGAGTGGACTTTGCTGTAGCTATAGTTGTTTATTTATTTCTGTTAATTGTTGAATTATCCTGCTTTATTTCCTATTTCTTTGTGCCTCCACACTCCTTTTAGCCCTTCCGAGCCCTCCTGGCTCGTGGGCGGCGGTTCGAGTCTCGGGTTATCGGGCGTTCCTGATAATCAGATTCTCGGGTTGTTACAGCGGCGGTCTCAGGAGTCATGTTCTTGATGAATGCGACACGTCGAAGGGTCACGTTCATCCAGGAAGATGAACCGTAGGTCGGTCGGGATCGTGCATGCCCGACTCACCGCGATGATTGAGATCGCGCCCACCAAAGACACCGCGTCAATGACGCGGCGGAGATGGGTAGCGCGTTCATCTGAGCATGTCTGGGGATTCGGTCCAGATCGCGCCCCTTGCAGGCGCCGCGTTTATCAGATCGCACCCACCGTGTTGGGTGCGTTCTATTGAGAACACGCATGTCCCTTAGCGCGCGTTCTCCGGTGATCGTGACCGGACCCTTGGGCGCGTTAATGTCGTGCCCCTAGTGATGGTCACATTACCGTTCCCTTTTGATCCGCGTTTCTCTCCAGCAATTTAGCCTCCGGTTAAGTTAGTAGTTGGGTCCTTTGTGGCGTATGGCCCAAGGGTTGCCTTGAGCACCCAGTGAGAGCCATAGGTGCGCCTAGGGGTCCCCGGAGGAACAGTTACCTCGGTTGGCATGCTGTGTGACTTAAGGGACGATTAGACCTCATCCGTGTCCCGGCATCCGTATTCCCTGTTTTTGGTCATCGAGAGTCTGTGTCGGTTCATCTATGGAAAATTCTACATAACAGCCTTCCTGTTGACACAAATGTCCAACGTCTGGGTATCCAAATGTGCTCTAAATGTTCCTACTGTCAGGCCCATCAGGGGGAAAGCATAAACCATATTTTCATTCACAGTGAATTAGCATCTTACATATGGTCTTATTTCCAATCTATGGGGCTGCCATTGGAAGGAAATACTGTCACATCCTTCATTTCAAATGTTGCTTGCCACATAAAGGTGAATTCAGCTCATGGGCTCCTAATCCAAGCAGTGATTGGCTTTGGTTGCTGGGATATTTGGAGAGCTAGGAACTCTGCGAGATATGAAGGCAGTACTATATCCAAAAGCCGTATTCTCCACCAAATTATTGCAAAAGTGAAGCAGGCCTGCACAAGTGCAGCTTACAAAGAGCATGATATTATCAAACGGAGGATTCTTGATTCCCTAGGGATCTCTACCTCAAGTTCAATTGGTGCTCAGCTGAAAGCAATTAAATGGGTATCTCCCCCTTGGCCATTCTTAAAATTAAATACTGATGGGGCTTGCAAGTCCGATGGAACCTCTGGAGGAGGTGGTGTCATCAGAGATCATAATGGAAATGTCCTCCTAGCATTCTCCCACTTCTATAGTCAGGCCAACAGCCTGGTAGCAGAGGCAAGAGCTCTTATTGATGGAATTCATTATTTGCATACTATTTCAGACCACCCAGCTTATATTGAATGTGATTCCCAAGTTCTTGTTCGAGTTATTAACAAGGATTACCAATGTCCATGGTCAATTCTTTCTTATGCAAGAGACATCTGGAGATCTACTACTCATTTTGACAAGATTGTTCACACTTACAAAGAAGGAAATAAAGTAGCGGATCTACAGGCCTCCTTAGCCTGCTCCTCCAAATGTAATGTATCGGTACGGAGGGCTGCCTCCGTGCCTCGTCAAGTGCGTAGCCGGTGGTTTCCGTTGGTTAGTAAGTTCTTACCTCCAGTGTCACATCCACTAGTCGTAACCTTCTTACAGCACCCGTGTGCTGACCCACTCGGGAGTGGTAGAGCGGCTTACCCGAGAGAGACGGTTTTTAGGCTAGTTGCCGTAGGGCCCCTCTGTGTGGAGAAGAACCGAGTGGGTCAGCACTGACGAGTAGTTGGGGGCAGCCCCACCCGTGTGCCGTCGTGGCCTGAGTCTGGGCTTTGGAGAAGAACCAGCTAGGGGATCTGACCTAGGGCGCATGGTTTGTGTCTGCACACGTAGTTGGGGGCAGCCAGACCCGCGCTGACGAGTGCGACCCCAGCTAGTCCTTGTTCGTGGTACTTGTTGCGTGTCTCAGTCTCCGCCTGGGGCGTATCGGGAGACACTTGGGCGTGGTGTAAGACGTTAGGGGATGCATCCGGTCTTGCTTCTAGTGGGTGGTGCTTCTGTCTTCTGGCAGGTACACACCTATTTTCCCGTCAGACCGCAGTCGGTTGTTCGGTATAGTATGGTTAGATATAGTGAGATTTTTCGTTTATTTATTGCTATTACTGTCGTAATTCTATTATTTAGCTTATTTCCCTTGCTGTCGTGTTTTCCTCCTTGTGAGGTGGGGGTCCGCGGGATCCCTACTGAGCCTATGAAATGAGGCTCACCCCTATGTTTTCAAGTGAGGTGGGGTCGTCGAGAGGTGCGTCCGAGGCTCACCGCAGTTCCTACAGTCAGGGTTAGTCGCCAGTTGCCAGAGTCTGGGTATGCCTCGTGTACTTGTACTTTTATTTCTGTTGACTGTACTTATATTGGACATGAGATACTTTGGACCTTGTAGCTGTTTAGTGATTATTTATCTTAATTTTTGTATAATTTTTAGTTATTCGTGTTAGCTCTGCAGTTATCTTAGATTCTCGTGTGCCCTCACACCATCCTTTAACCCTTCCGAGTCTTCGGACTCGTGGGTGGCGGGCCGGGGTTCGAGTTGCGCCGATTCCTTTCCGGTACTCCGATCCCGAGTCGTTACAGCTTCGGCGGCTAGGGGAGGGGGAGGGGGTTTGACCTTCGCAGGGGAGTGGGAGACGGCTCCGACAGCTAGGGGTGGGGAGGGGGGACCGGCTTTGCATGGGAGGGGGGAGGTGGTCCGGCAACCATGGTGGAGGGGGAGGGGGCTCCGACGGCATAGGTGGAGGGGGTTGGACGGCCATGGTGGAGGGGGAGGGGTTTTCTATTTTTTTATTTTTAAAAAAACTGAGGGTAATTTTTTCTTTTCACATGTTCATTTAAAATTGACCATAGTTATTGCGGTTATGACAATGGTATTTTTGCACAATTAAGATTTATACAATGATATGTCTGTTAATGTATTTTTAAGAATGATTTTTTTACAAATTTACATCTAAAAATATTTTTCATGTAAAAAACTTAAATATAAATATAGATAAATAATTTGAAGATGAATAGTGCTGAGATATTGTGACGTTTAAATTATTGTAGATTTTATTAATTAAATATATTATAATTATATAAAGATTATGTTTAAAAGGAGTCATTTAGATTGTTAATTAAAATTTAAAAGTGAGAAAATCATTTAAAATTTTTTCAAGATTAGAAAAGAATAATAAATAATAATAAGAAAAAAGTGACCCTACAGGTCTCGAACCTACAACCTCAAACATATAATAACCCAACACTCCTAATCAACTAAGCTAATAAGTCACATTGTCATGACATATAAAACATTATATTTAAATAGATATATATGTACTATATATGTACTAGACCGCTTGCATCCCATGCACCAGTCATATCGGTTATATGGTGGTACGGTCCAGCACGTGTGGTACCCAGCGTACAAGACTAATATGTAAAACCATGGATCAGATTAGCTAGCAGTGCTTGCTTGATGTCCTTAGTAGCACGGGGTTTGATGACAGGTAGATGCTATGGATCATGGCTCGTATCCTTTCAGCTAGGTTTGCTATCCTTATAAATGGATAGTGGCTGGGGCCTAAGACAAGGACACCCGATGTCACCCCTTCTCTTTGTCTTGGTATCGCATATTTTGAGTAGAATGTGGATGAGAGCTGAAAGCTATGGTCTCATCAGGGACTTTCAAGCTTCTCTTGAGAGACCATCTATTTCACATTTGTAGTATGTTGATGACACTATCTTGTTTGTGATAGAGGGAGAAGAGCAGTTGTATACCATTAGGATGATGTTGGAGCTCTTGTAAGAGATCAGTGGTCTCATGGTGAACTTTGACAAATTCTAGACTATTAGTATCAACATGGATCAGAGATCTAGTAGGAGGGCAGCTACCATACCAGGCTGTCACATTGGCCAGTTTACTTATCACTTATTTGGGGCTCTCCTTGACCCCCCAAATTAGCTGCAGTGCAGGGAATAGGATAGTGTGGTGTAGAAATGTGAATATATAGATATTGGCAGGGTGGAAAGACAAGTTGTTGTCATATGGTGGACGTCTGGTGCTATGTAGATCATCATTGGACAACATTCTTATTTTTTTTTTATCTACGTTTAGTATCCCTATATCAGTGGCTAAGAAGCTCCATTCCATCCAAGCAAGATTTTCTTGACATGTAAGTGAGACAGGCACACAGGATGGCATGACATAAACTGGGGCGGGGCCTGCATGAATAAGGAAATGGGAGGATTAGGACTAAAGAATACAAGGGATTTTAACTTGACACTCTTGAACAAATAGATCTGGAGACTCGGCACTGAGGAGGGGGCGATATGAAGCACCATTATTAGGTAGAAGTACTATAGCGGAACCATAATTTGGGATTTGACTATCTCACCCCAACACCACATCTCATACCTATGGAAGGGCATCTTGAATAGCATTGACATTGTTAGGACAAGGGTCAGAGTGGCTATGGGAAATGGACAACAATGTTAGTTCTGGAGAGACAGATGGTGCACTAACCACCCTCTGGGTGAAAGCTACCTATAGCTATTTGCAATTGTAGTATAGCTCATGGCAGTGATTAGCCATATGTTCGAGGGAGGCGCATGGATCCCTATTTTCAAGACAAGACAAATAGGAGGGTGGAGTGTAGACACGCTAAAATTGACATTACTATGAGCACATCTCATATTGTCTCATAATGTCCCAATTTGACCCTCAAATTCACTTTATTTGATTGATTTTTCTCACTTTTTCTTGGATTTCTCCCTTTTTCTTATTTTTACCTATTTTTTGAATTTTCTGGGTATTTCTATCTATTTTTATCATTTTTTCAAGAATTAACGGCATGAGAGGGGAGGTTATTTGATTTTTTAAAAATAAAGAAAATAAAAAAAGAAATGACTCCTCCTTGAGGAGGCGTCCATTCACTTTGGTAATTTTTTATAATATGTTTTTGTGGCCCTCTTTCAGGGGTGTTTTGGTGGCCTTCCGGGTTCCAGAAAAATGTGAAAAAAAATATATTTGGAATCGTCTCAGCGAGAATCACCTTCACCAGGAAAATCAGAAAATAAAAAAATTGGAAAAGAATTAGCGACATATGCGGTGGGAGCCGGATTGAGTGTTTTGATCGCGTTTTTGGGGTTTAAATTGGTCCGCTCGGTGCTTGAGAGGTTGGAGACTGGTTTCCCCTTGTTTTCCCCTTCACATGGGTCTGAACGGGGTGTGGAATGGAGGTTTTTGTGAAGTTCGCCGTTTTCACGCTCGGGACGGGGTAGCAGTCCTTCCAAGGACCGCTACCAGTTGAGGTGGCCTCATGGAGACCGCTAGGGTCCCCCTATGTCGGTTCGGGGGTTACGGTCTCACGATGGACCGCCACCGAGCCTAGCGGCCTCGAGGAGACCGCTAACTAGTGTGTAACGGTCATGGCATGACCATTTTCTGGGTTCTTAGTCGTTCAGGTTCGGGTAGGGTAGCGCCCTTACGACTGACTGCTACCTGATGGCTAGCGGTCATGTGACGACCCAGATCCCGGATACCAGATATACCCGATAGAACTACCGAGTAGACCCGATACCACTTGGAACCCGTAAAGCCTCCCAAGAGCTGTAAAGCTCCGAAGGGATAAAAGGATTGTCGTGTAGTACATTGAAGCCACAGAGATATAACAGTAAGCAAGTAAATTTCATTAGATCGGTTTGCTAAAGTAGCAGAAATAAAATTACTTTTTAATTAACAGTTTAAATTTAACAATTACATACCAGAGTCTAGTCCAAAGGAAAGACAAGTAGTCTAATAGTACAGCCAACAGAAAGGAAAGACGTACCCTGAAAGTCGGGAGAAGCCCGACGCAGGTACCGCTGGCAGCTACGGACATGCCACACCAGGAACCGCGAAAGCAGAAGACGACGACCCACCTGAAAAGCAAGGGTGAGCCTCGTGTCACTAGCTCAGTAGGGGTCATGCGGATCCCCACTGAAAAGCAACGTAGTAGCACGCTAAAACAATAGGTAGTAAAGTAGGAAAACTAAACTACAAAGATGTAAAGAAGAGGAAGCCGGAGTAGGGAACAAGCTAAGGAAGAGGAAAGAAGCCGTACCGAGGAAACACGGTCGCTGAACTAACCTCGGCTCCTGAAACTACTCCAAGCAGTGACAGAAGGGCGAACTCTGATATGACAAAGTTAGGAGTTGCCGATCCATCGACACGACACCAGGCCTAAGGCGAAGACCTGCAAGGACAAACAAGAAACCTAGGAAAACCTAGACAGATGACAGACACAGACTGATGCCGACAGCACGACTAGAACGTCGTGCACATGACAGCACACTGACCTCAGGAAGGCCAAGGAAAGGCTAACCCGGAAAGGTCACGACGCGCAGGAAACGCGAGAGTCACGTGTCACGTGTCACGTGACAGAAGTACCCTCTCACTAGAAGAACGGCCAGATGCATCCACTGACGTCTTACACTACGCCATAAGTACCTTGCCTACTAGCGCCTCAAGGCGGCGGAGTCTTAGGTATGCTCTGAAAGGAACCAGGAACTACAGTAACGAGTGACTAGTCAGGGTCACGCCCGTCGACGCAAGTCCAAAGCCCCTGACCACGTGTGCACACACTGGCTCTTGCCTAAGCCAAGCCTCTAGCTAGTTTTCTCTCCCCGTAGGACGCTACGGTAACCGCAGGAGCCGACGGAAACTAGCTTAAAAACCGTAAACTGGGAACTATCCCGCTACAAGAGCCGACATGCCATAACGTGTCGTAAGGCTACGACTAGTGGAGGCTGACTAGACACAGAGACTCCAAAACATGAGTGCTAGAGTACAGACAGGCAAGAACGCACTGGCACATGTACCACGAAGCACCGAGGCAGCAAGACAACTGTCGACAGACTCAGGACAAGACAACTAGACCTACCAGCACAACGATCCTTGAGTCTCACGACTCGGAGGCAAGGTCGTTGCTCACAGCGGAACAAGCAGCCAATCGGTCTAATCCTAAGCTAGAGGAAACGACACACCGTAAGAAACGACTCACGGAGACTTGAGGAGTCACTAAGACCCTCAGACATGCCTAGACACGCAAACCGAGGTAGGATGATATCTCGAGGTATCCAGAACCATGTCTCGAACAGGACAGAACCGTCGACACACACACAAGGTTGCCTGTCAACCACTGGGTCACCCCGGGTTGACCAGAACCTGACAACGACACACAGACACGACACCATACACAAACATTCCTAGCTATCTCCTAACATGGTCATGGCCCTCGTAGGACGTCAGGAGACATCCACGGGACAGCGGGCAGACCACAAGGTCAAGCCAAGATAAACAGAAGCTGAAACGACCGAAAATGACACTCTGGGCATAAGCGATCTATCACTCGGCCACTAGGTAAACCTAGCAGTCAAGGAAGGGTCGCTACATAACCAGAGACAATGACACTGGCAGTCCTAGATCGAGTCGTTAGGGAACTGGAGCAGTCAGGGAGTAGACCGCACACAGTCAACCCTGAACCGACCAATCTAGTCAACCACCAACAGACACACGGACACTAGCAGTGTAGGAAAGAACCGCTAGAGACACCGCCCTAATCAACCTAAACGTTTGACCCAAGTAAAACAGGACGCACACACGGACACACAGACACGAAACGAGCCATCACGGCCAACTGACTCGACTACAGACTCAACTCATTGGGCGGTCGCAAAGGGGCCGCTCAATGGATTGGACGGCTAAGGCTGGACCGCCCCAAGGCATTGTTGACACCTTGAAAATGAGCAAGGGCAGAAGCAGAATTGAAAAGAAGATTAGACCAACAGTGAAAGATCAATGACGAAGTTCGTCAACCATCTACCCGGCTGAAGCCTTTCGCCGGCCAAGCTGATGTCCGGTGCCATTGTCAGTCAGACGACGGCACTGATGAAGCAGCAGTCATCCGACTGATGAGACCCCCTAGCACATTCTAACAAGAAGTCGGAACCGGCAAATGAAGATTGTAAAGGCTTTTACAAAGTCAGAACAAAAGAAGAATCATCTCCACAAACTATACACCCGGCTGAAGTCTTCTCATACTGAAGCTGATGTCCAGTCTTGTCATCGTTCAGGTGACAATGCTGATGAAACCCCAGTCCAATGACTGATGAAGGTTCCTTTGGTCTACTTGAGTCCAACAACAAATTCCTGATACAGTTCCGATATGTTTATAGAGCTAACAGTTCTAAGTGGAGCTTAAAAGCCCTAAATGGGCCTATGAAATGGGCTTAGGGGTGTGGCATCCAGGCCCCCTCACTTAAATCGCATGCCGCGCCGGGAGCTACTGTCATCTCAGGCGCACCGTGAAGATGGAGTGGAGTGGCACGCCGACTTCCACCTGCCGAGAAGATACAAGATACAGCTATAAAACCCCCTTCCCCTCGATCAAGAAAGAAGAGAAGCTCAGAAGATCCTGACCATCACCACCGCCAGAAGAAAAAAAAAAGAGAGCCTCCTCCACTGAAAGAAAGAGAGAAGAGACCAAAGGAGAAAGCGGAGAGAAAGATTCGAAGCTGATTGAAGGTGGGCACCGGGGAGGGAGAGGAGTCAATGCTCCGCCCTCCCCCCCCCATTTCTGCATTTCATCTTCTTGTAATTTCGATTGATGCTACTTTTTCTTCTTCTGATGTATTCTGCGACATCGTAATCGGTTTTCATGCCGCTAGAACAGGACTTAGTCTTTGTCTGCAATTTTCTTCTATGTACTCCGTCCCTCTGATGCATGGATGTAATAGTCATGTCTGAATGAATAAACGAATGGAACAGGCCTCGATTGTCGCCTGCTATTGTCTCTGTGGAGGTTTGCCCCCTATTCCCCTCCCCAGTCTGATTATTCGTCTGCGTTTTCTTTCTCAAAGATGCTTTCATGCGCTTGTTCCAGAGCCAGGGACAGGCTATCCCTTGGCCTTCAGAACAAAGCCAAGCCACATGATGATTCACATCTGTGAGATTCCGGAGTTTCTGATGCCCGGTTTGCTTATCGACATCATCAGAGTCGTTTCTGGACCAGAGACAGATATCTCTTGGTTCCCAGGACGACGAATGATAACATCAAGCCGTCCTCCTGGAATTCTACACAAGTAATGGTGACAGAGGCTCCTTATGTTCGGTTCCCCTTTCCCATTTCCCTCTGTCCTTGGATTTCTTTCGAAACCCATTCCAAAGCTGGTCGATACCCAATAAATACATCCATCTTTGACTCCTTAGGGCTCATCAATCTCGGCCTTAATCACCAGGAAAACCCCCTCAATCATCCATAAACCCCAAAATAGAGTGCCGTAGAATCCCAAAATACATCTCGGCGCCCTCATCTATCTTGGCTCCACGAACAGTAGAACCGATGAATAGCCCTCGGCGTGAGCTTTCCCGCGCCGAGAATCTTGTTGTTTTACCTCGCGCGAAAAGCCACCCCCACCTTACTATTTCTCCTCGTGCCGGGAAGCCCACGCCGGGAGCCTCCCTGGCCTTCTCTTCCTCGCGCCGGGAAGCCCACGTCGGGAGCCTCCCTGGCCTTCTCTTCCTCGCGCCGGGAAGCCCGCGCCGGGAGCCTCCCTGGCTTGCTCTTCATCGCGCCGGGAAGCCCGCACCGGGAACCCCCTTGCCTTCTCCCCTGCGCGCCGGAAACCTATCCCATGGCATCTTCCCCTTGGCGCCGAGAACCCCTCCTTGGCTTCCTTGTCTCGGCGCCAAGAACTTATACATATGTTTGAGGTGCGCCGAAAACCTGCTCTGCTGCCTAATGAGCCTCCGATTACCCTGTCGAACTCACTCAGGGATGTCCACGAGTCACCAGAACCCCCCCTTCCGAGGATAAAATTAAAGGGAGTCAAACTCCCTTATGTTCCACCGTCCCGTGTCATGTTATGAGTAATCCCTTTAGCTCGGAGGGCTCCACCACTGTGTGAGTCTCGCCGACTTCCGTAGGGAAGAGTAAAATGTTGTCCCACGGCAGCTACGTGATCCGGGAGGCTCGACCTCTCTTTCTTTCGGCTTTCATCCCGGCACTCCGTGGGTGATAGTCTATTCTCCCCTGGGCATAATCCAGATTATGGGGAGATGCTGCCGAAATGTCGATCCGACGTTCTAACCCCGATGAGTCCCGGGAAGTGCACATCATACACCTCCCATTCGGCACAATCTTTTGGGGAATACTAGTTCCGCGAGGCCCTTGGCCGGACGAGAAATCTGATAGGGGACCTGTCCCCGATGATTGTTCAGGCTCCGCCCCGCCGCTGCGTGGATGGTGTCCTATTTCTTATCTGGCATGCCCCCCCCCCCCCTTATAAGAGGGGGTTATGTCGATTTAATAAGCCTGTTACCTACTTAATTACATTCTTAGAATAACAATATCTTCAATATCACGCACTGTTATTTTTCTTTTATTACCGCCCCGAGTGGCCTCCTATTTTGGCGTTTAATCAAGGGTTGTCTTTCTTAGGAAGGGCGTAATTAACGTCATAGCCTTTATGGTATGACAGACTTTTCGTCCCGACTCGGACTTCACAATCGACTGGCCAAGTCAAGTCGAGCGCACAATGAAATCGTCACACATGTGACTGGCACGCCAATTAACCAAACCAATAAATCAATGAATCAATAAATATTTAAATCCATAAATAAATCCCGCGTCCACAAGTCTGGCACGCCCGGTGGGACCTAGTCTCCCTTCATCTCTACGCCGAGATAGGAGGCCCTGCGGCCCCCCCCTCAAATTTCTGATTCCGTGCTTTCGTTATTTTCAGGAAACTACAATGACGGCTGGAATCATCTCTATGCACTTTGACCAACAAGTGGTCGATGTACATGTTCGAGAGGGCTACCTGGCGGTACCTCTTGCGTTCGGATTGATGTCGCCTGCTGTCGGGATGCCCAACTGCTTGGGCCTCATCTTCACTGACTTGCTCGAGATCGACAACCAGGAACAAAAGACTGTTGTCGAGACATTGCCACAAGCTACCATCCCCAAAATGAGCCGGGGGATGCAGGCTACTCCTGAGGTCGTGGCCTGCTTCGTCCATCACGAGGCGAAAAGGGGCGCATCCTCTGCTGCTGGAAGAAGAAGGGGATCCGACAGGAGAGCCCGATCCACTGTTGCGGGACGTCGGATATCCAACTCAGGAATGACAATGCTGATCGGAGGAATCTGGACGAACCTCAACGGCCGCCCGAGGGAGGTCAACCCAGATGTGGTCGTCCTGAGAGTACCCACCACCAATAGATTCCAAACTCTGGCTACTAGGAGGGCCGGCGTTGAGAAAGAGCACCGAAGGCCATTGGCACCAAAGCCGCCCAAGTTCAGGCAGATCTGGCGGCAGAAGAAGACCCAGAGCTGGGCCCCAGCTCAAGATGAAGAAAACATTGCTGACACCACTGTTGCCCGCTTCAAGGCAGGAAGCCGAAGAGGAAAAGGAAGAGACATAAGAAATGCTGTTGTTGTTCACCCCGGGGCTCGGGGTAGGAGAGATGAGAATGAAAGAAGAAATCTGACTACTATTCACCCCAGGATAAGGGGCAGAAGATATGAGCAGAAGGAAGACCTAACGGTCACTCACCCCATGGCTGGGGGCAAAAGATGGGAAAGAAAGAATTATGCTGTTGTTGCCAACTGCTGCCAGGATGGGAGCAGAAGGTTCAGGGAGGAAGAGGAAATGAGAATAAGCGAACCAGTCGCTGCTGCCACTCCAAGAAGACCAAGAGCCTGTGCCAGACAGGCCGATGTATTTAGATATTCTAAAGCTGAGCATTTGAATGCTCAGGTGGCAAGACTGGCTTATCAGCAGAAGAGCCAGGAAAGATTGATGCTCCAACCAGAGCCACAAAGGCACAATCAAGAGGAGATGAAACAAGTGGTCCAAGACTACTTCCACTACCTAGGGAATTCTGCCCTCGGTCAGCAAAGATTATCCCGTGCCTTGGGCACCATGGATGAAGAAGAAGAAGAAACCCTTCAAGAAGTGATGCTCGGAGTCTCCTCCTCCGATTCCAATGATTATGAAGAGGGCCACAGAGCCGGATATGGGAAAGAAGACCTGCACATGGAAGAAGCTAGAGAAAGAATATCAGTCTTTGACCGGCTCAAATACCCCGATCAGGTGAGAAGGAAAGTCTACAGGCAGAGGGAAAAGATGCAGATCTTTGCTTGCAATATGGCCGGGCTTATCGAAGGGCAGGATATGTTACCGACACAGCCAGATGAACTGCTCAGACTAGCAACCAGACCAGGCCCCGTCACAAGAAGAGGCCAGGCGGCAAAAGATAAGATGAAGACTAATGATGAAGCCTGCAAGATCACCACTATGACAGTTAATGTGGTGACAACGGAAGAGGAAGACAATCCCTTCGTTGATGATGCTGAAGGGACTTCAGAAGATCTACAGATCCCGTCAACCCTGGATCCCATGATCCAGATGATGTTTAGAAGATATCAACAAGAGATCAATGCTCTTAGAAGACAGTTAAATGAGAGGCATGAAGCTACACCGGTCTCCAAGCAAGCCGAGCCTGTGAGGCAGACTGCCAGTTCAACAGAAATGGCTATTCCAGCTAATCCTCTCCCGGCTGATAAGGTCAAAGCACCGAGCCAACCCGTTCTGCAGCAGATGGTAGCTCAGCCCTCTGTATCTCAGACGTAGCCTGCCGCGCCTGCCTTGCGCGCAACTATGATGACAACTCCTTACGGTCAGCAACAAGCTCACTTCTTCCCGGAAAACATAGATCCAGCCATAGCCCAAAAGCTGATGATTGAAAAGATTGTGGAGATGAAGCTGTCTGAAAAGACTGGTGATGATGCTAGTACCTACGATGTGTATAGGGTACCGTATCCTCCCCTGTATGCTGCTAAGAGACTACCTCCAGGCGTCAGTAAGCCGCCGAAGTTTGAAAAGTTTAATGGCCAGGGCTCTCCCAGGGAGCACATAGCTTACTACACCACAATCATGGGTGACTTGGCAGCTGATGAAGCTTATCTGCTTAAGTTCTTCGGCTCATCCCTCACCGGGATAGCCTTTGAATGGTATTCAAGCCTGCCGGCTGGGTCAGTGGCCGATTGGCCTGACATGCAAAGAAAGTTTCGCGACAGATTTCACGTCACGGAAAGAGAAATTACAATAGCAGAACTATATGCGACCAGGCAAAAGCAAGATGAAACAGCACTGGACTACATCAAAAGGTGGAGGAACTTAGCTATGAGATGCAGAAGACCTCCTCATCAAGAAGATGCAGTACAAATATGTAAGCAGAGCCTCAGGAGGGAGGTACTGGAAAAGATGATTGGTGCAGATGTCAGAACATTTGACCGATTGAACAATATAGTGGCGGAGGTCGAGACATTCCTGTCTAAGCGTCCGACGGTCAATGCTCCCACTATGCCGAAAGGGTAATCTAATGATCGACGACCATCGCACTCTGAGGCCAACACCGTCGATTTCAGAACCTTCGAGCAACAGAAAGGGAAGAAGGGGGCAGATGAAGCTCCCCCACTAGCAGACACAGCAGAAAGAAAAGATAAGGTCTCTCTAAGAAACAAAATGAGAAAGCCGTACTCTTTCCCGAAAGCTTAGACAGCCGCACTATTCAACTGGGCATACAAGTTCAACAAGGTAACATTGCCTGAGCCAAAGAGACCCGATGACGCGGCGAAGAAAGGTGATCCACTGTTCTGTCCATATCACCGTGCGCTGGGGCACGCAATTGAAGATTGCTACGTCTTCAAAGATATTATGGAAGGCATAGTCAAAAAGGGTGAGCTACAGCTAGGAGATTACCAGGTAGAGCCACCTCGTCCACATGAGCCTCCAGCGTTAAAAATGGCCGCCAATATGATTTCAATCTACCAGCAGCTGCCTAAGGAGGCCGTTGAAGAATGTACCAGGCATAATTATGAAGCTTGCTTCCTCACCCCACTGAAGGATCGGGAAGGATGGCAGATGAAACCCATAAAGAACAAAAAGAAGACTCCCGCAGCCAATACCAGTGGAGCAATTATCCGCGGTGTCGCACCAAGGCCTGAACCACCTCCAGTAAAGCTAGTATGGCGCACAGCTGAGACAGGGCCGGTCATCCGAATCCCCACTCATAACCGGAGAAGACAAGTCCCCCTACCTGCACATAAGGAAGTAAGTCCTACAGCCAGGCGTTTACAGCAGTATATTAATGGGCTCGATGAATATGAACAGAAAAAGCCCGGGTACCTGTTGGTGAAAGACTGTATACTCTGGGAACAGCTCGAAGAACTGAAAATTAAAGAGCAGTCAGAGGCAGAACAAGAAAAGGCTGAGACTGAACCCTTCTGGGGGCAGGGGCCGATAAAGCCAAATTCCCAGAAAAAGAAGAGACGGCCCAAGTCCAGAAAGGGAAAGAGGGTCGTGACAGTACAATGTAACACCCTGTCGGGACTCTTTACCTCGCCCGGGGAGAATGATGAGGATGAAACATCAGATGCCCCGCTAGAAGCCAACCATGCCGAGGCCTCAACCTCAGCCCATGCAACACGCTCCGGGAGAAGGTGGGGGCGCCCACCACCAGCTAATCATAACATTATGTTCAGAGGGGAACAGCCCTACCAGATTCCCGAACTGGAGGTACGAGGTGTCCAGGTTCCTCCCCCTACCGGCTTGTACCAAGAAAAGAAGAAAGGAGGTCAAACTCCAACATTTCTGGAATTTCTGTCTAGTCTAGAAGATGGGCAGTCGATACAGGCTGGGCCAGATAAAGGCAAGGGACCTCAGCAATCGGCATCTGTAGCCTACCAGCAGAATGAGAAAGAAGGGGATAACCCTTTGACGGCACCAGGGGCCGTTGCTATAGAAGAAGCCCCCCAAGAAATCAGTCCCGGGGATGAAACCAGCACTGGGCAGCAAAGGCCACGGGCACCACATGAACCTCCAAAACCCCGATGGGCGGAAGAAACGAGACTGTCTAATGTCAGGGTGGGCAGCCAGATCATGAAAATGCTAAAGAAGCTCCCTACCAGATTCTCCATCTGGGAGATTCTCTCTCTGAGTGAAGAGGCTCGCCAAGCAATTGTTGATGCCTTGCAGTCGCCGGCACAATATGAAGCACTCTTGACAGAAGTGAATTCTGGGCCGTCAGTTACATTCTCAGAGGATGACATGCTGATTCCGAATACCGGCCATAACAGACCGCTGTATATGAGGGGCTCCCTGAACTGTCAGCCACTGAACAGGATACTGATAGATCCCGGGGCTGCCGTGAACATTCTCCCATACCACATCTACCAAAAATATTACTTTGATCTGCAGCTTACCAAAGTCAGAGACATGAAAATTGCAGGATTCAACCAGAAATGTGAGACGCCCCTTGGGGTGGCTGATTTTAACCTCACATTGGGGGATCTCACTACCGTGGTACGATTCTATGTAATCGACTCCAACACCACATATAAGGCCCTGCTAGGGAGACCGTGGCTGCATGAATATCAGATAGTGCCGTCCACGCTGCATCAGTGCATTAAATACTGCCATGAAGGAAAAGAAGAGAGGGTGTTTGCGGATCTGCATCCCTTCGAAGTATTCGAGTGCCATATGCTCGATGCATCCTACTACACGGAGGTGTCGCGAAAGGGTGAAGAGAAAAAACACATCCCCATTTTATCTCTCCTCCGTTTCCCCTCCCTCTCCGTTTCCCGTTCGTGAGTGTTCCGTTCTGCCCTAGGGCAGGTGGCCGCCGGCCATGGCCCCCCAGGGGAGGCCCCTCTCGCCTCCCCTGACGTCCCCACAATCACATACTACTCCGTTGACCGCGCTCCATGGCGGTGCTACGGGTCCTGCTGTTCCCGTTACACCAACTCCTGCTCGACACGTCTGTACGGGGGACGTCACTTCTCCGACAAAGCTTGCTGCAGGTCGCACTGCAGCCCCATCCTTGTTCCCTGTGTCGTCCATTGCCCCCCCGCCGTCCACCGGACTTCTTCCCCGTCCCCCTCCGGCTGGTGGCGGTGTGGGCAAGTTCGCCCCGGCCAGCTCCAGGTCTGCGGTTCCCTCCTCTTTCTACTCGCAAGTTGCAGCCCTTGATGCCACGGTGGTGCAGCCCTCCTCTACCTCAGGTGAAGATGGCCCCTCCCCCAACCCTCCTGCTAGAGTCCGCACGGCACCTCCTCCCTCCTTTGCTCAGGCAGTCCTCAGCTCGTTTGTGCCGCCGCCGTCCAACCTACTTGCACATGCTCCGGCCCTCACTGATGCGGGTGAGCCGGCGGCGTTCTTTAGCATGGCAGAGATCAACGCCTCCTGTAAGGCCGTCGAGTTCGCCATTGTTGCCCGCACCCCTCAAGGGCGGCCTTCCTTTCAAGACACCCGAGCTCATCTAGTGCAGAGATTCCACTTTGCTCAAGATTTTGTCATCAGCTCCTTGGACGCACGCCATCTTCTCCTCAGGTTTCATAATAAGCAAGATTTTTTACATGTGCTGTTGAAGGAATCCCTCTATGTCAAAGGGAGATTGTTCCTGTTCTCCAGATGGACTCTTCACTTCTCGCCTGACGAAGACTCCACCCTGGTCCCTGTTTGGATTGATCTACCGGGTCTCCCCCCCAATTTCTTCTGTGAAGCTTTGATTCACTCTATCGCAGGGAGTATAGGGCCGGTCCTGCAGATTGCTAGGGACACTCTCTGCCTCACTCGCACGCAGGCAGCTCGAGTCTGTGTGCAGCTCGACATCACCAAGCCTCTCCCGAAGCGTGTATGGGTTGGTATTGGTGGGGCTGGCTCCTGGCAGCATCTCGTCTACCAGAACCCCCCCATGTTCTGTAGCTGCTGCAAGCGCCTTGGTCACCTCCCGGCCAAGTGCAAGAAAATGGACGACATTAGGGCCCCTGATGGTGCTCCTGGCCGCGCATTGGAAGCCCCTGGACCTCAGCGTGCCTGGCGACCAGTCCCTGCGGTGGATGCCCCCTCGCCTGCATCGGTGGTCACAGCTAACGAAGAGCTCTTGCCTTCCTCTCTTCCTCCACCCCCTTATGGCCAAGGTGTCGACACCCACCCCTGGGCCCCCCTCCTGAGACCTCTGTCGAGACCTCTGGCGGTGAACCTGCCCCTCGGCCGGGAGATGTTGCTGACGACCTTCCTGACGGCTCGGGACCACCTCTTGCTGTGTCCCTTCCTCCGGCTCCTGTTTCCCCTGTTGTGGCTGCCATCCCGCTACCCGGGGTGTGTGGCCATGTCGGCGAGCCGCCTCCTTCTGCTTCGGGCTCGTCTTCTCCGGCTACTGAAGGGACGAGTGCAGCAGAGTCAGGGGGGGTCCTCCCGGCCCCCCGTGGTGCGCCCACAGCAGCCTCTGCCTTGGCTGTGGGCCTGGGGCTTGGTGTCCACCTCTCCTCGACGGCTGATCACACCAGCATCCCGCATGCTTCCCCCTTCTGTTCTGCTCATGAGACACTTGTTGGCGATGCCCCCGTGGGCGACTGCATCACTTTGCCAGTCTGTTCTGCTCATGAGGCATCTGTTGGCGATGCCCCCGTGGGCGACTGCATCACTTTGTCAGCTGCTACAGACCCACTGCCCTCGGTGGTCGACGGCACTGGCCCACCTACAGCTGTCAATGGCGACAGGGTCCTCTCTCCCATCGTAGACGAGCATCCTCCACCTCTGCGGCCAATTGTTCAAGTGCTCACTGTACCGGGCTTGGAACCACTCTCACAGTTCCCTGACCTCCCTGCAGCTCATGCTAGCTTTGTTGGTTTGGCCCCCCCTTCAGACCCAGCTGATCGTGGTGCCTGCCCTCGCTGCCGATCTCGCAGGACCATTTCGGGATGCTCCACCGACCTCCATAATTTATGAATGCTTTGATTTGGAATATCCGGGGCTTGGGTAATGCCCCTTCTGTCAGCAGGCTGAAGCTCCTGATTCGGAAGTTTAACCTTCCTTTTGTTGCTATTCTTGAGCCAAAACTTGGTGGCCCGTGGATTGACAGGTTCAAAAGGAAACTTCGTATGGATCACTGCATTGAAAACTCCTCTGTTAAAGGGAGGATTTGGGTGTTCTGGAGGTCTTCTTTTGATGCTGCAGTTATCTCTTGCTCGGACCAACATATCACCCTTCTTCTTTCTTCCTTCAGGGGTGTCGCCTCCTATACCACTGTAGTCCATGCTAACTGCACTATTTCTGAACGTCGGTTGCTATGGGACCATTTGATGGATTTCTCTGTTAGCTGTGACAAACCTTGGTTGGTTGGTGGTGATTTCAATAGCATTCTTCATCCGACTGAGAAACGAGGGGGCAGACAAGCCTTCTCCCTCTCATCATTAGATTTTCAAGCTTGTATATCTGCCTCCGGGCTGGAAGATGCTGGTTTCTGTGGTAAACCTTTTACCAGGTACAATGGACAGAGGGCTAATGGAATATGGGCTAGATTGGACAGAATATTCTTCAATGGAGCATGGGCTATCTCCTGTCCTCGGGTATCTGTACAACACCTCTCCAGGGCATGCAGTGATCATAGTCCGCTGTTGCTTACTGTGCATTCCGAACCTCAGAGATCTCCTGCCAGATTCTACTTCCAACACATGTGGCGAACCCACTCTACTTTTCATATTGATGCTCAAGCTGCCTGGGCAGCAGGCCCTTGCTCATCATTCCCACTGGTTACCATGGTTCTAAAATTAAAACATATGAAACAATTTTTTAGAGAATGGAATCAGAATATTTTTCTGAATGTTTTTACAAATGTCCAGGATGCAGAAGATGCCTTTTCTGTGGCACAAGAAGTCTTTGACCACAACCCCTCGGAGGAACATATGTCAAACTTCCTTACTGCTAAGGATTTGCTCGATCAAGCCCATCTGCGGGAAGAACTTTTTTGGCGGCAAAAGTCTAGGATTCATTGGCTAAAGGAGGGGGACCACAACACTAAATTCTTCCATGCTTATGCCTCTTCTCAGCGTAGACGGTCTTCTATTTCGACGTTGCTCTGTGACGATGGGTCTGTGGCAGACAGGCCGGAGGACATTGCAAACCTACTTGTGTCTCACTTCTCCAAGGGTTTCACCTCGACCCCGCACTACTTGCACTCGAATGTTTTGTCTTCCATCCCTTCCCTGCTTGACGAGCAGCATAATGCTAGGCTCCGGGCTGTTCCTTCTGCTGAGGAGATTAAACACATTGTTTTTTCTTTATCCCCTGACAGTGCGCCTGGGCCGGATGGTTTTACGGGCCACTTCTTTCAAGCTTGTTGGGAGTTCATTGGGCCTGATGTTATTGCAGCTGTCCAAGCCTTCTTTTGTGGTCACTTGCTGCCCCGTTCTCTTACTGCCACCCTCATCGTCTTAATCCCTAAGGTGGATAATCCTCAAACTTGTGCTGATTTTGGCCCAATCAGCCTATGTAACTACCTGTACAAGGTCATCTCACGTGTCCTTAGTGATCGGTTGGCGGGAGTGCTTCCCATCTTGATTTCAGAGGAGCAAGGTGCATTTGTCCAAGACCGCTCTATTATTGAAAATGTTAGCCTAGCCCGTGAGATGATACAACACCTTAGCAGCAAATGCTGTGGAGGGAATGTTATTTTTAAAATTGACATGGCCAAGGCTTACGACCGCATGGAATGGGATTTCTTACTTACAGTGCTTCGTAGATTTGGGTTTGACCTTTCGGTCATTTCTCTTATTGAGCCGCTTCTCACTAACTGTTGGTTCTCTATTCTTGTCAATGGAAAGTCTCATGGTTTCTTCCGATCCTCCAGGGGTCTACGACAGGGTGACCCCATTGCCCCGGCGCTCTTTATTCTGGCCGAGGAAGCACTCAGCCGTGGCTTGTTGGCTCTATTCCGGCGGAGTCGTGGGGGTTGGTTTCACACCCTGGGGCGGTGCCGCACTATGTCTCACCTTCTTTATGCAGATGATACTTTGGTGTTCTCTAATGGCTCCGTTCGCCATCTCAGGGCTCTTATGTCTTTTCTTAAAAAATATGAGGTTGCTTCGGGCCAACTTATCAACTCTTCCAAGAGCTCTTTTATTGTGGGCCGCCATGCTTCAACTTCTTTTAGCAGGAAGATAGCGGAGGTTACTGGCTTCTCCATGGGGTCTATCCCGTTAACTTACTTGGGAATTCCCTTGTTTTATGGCCATAGTAAACCAAGGCATTTTTCTTATCTTCTTGCTAATGCGGCGGCCAAGCTTCAAGGATGGAAATCGGCATTCCTATCCACCGGAGGACGTCTTATTCTCATTCAGCATGTCCTTTCCACTTTGCCGATCTATACTCTTGCTTCTACCGCTATCCCAAAGACCATAGCCAGAGCTTTCCACCGGCTTCTAGCTAATTTCTTTTGGGGTTCATATGAAGGTTCGCCCAAGAAACATTGGAAAAATTGGTCTACTATCTCTAGACCGGTTGACAATGGCGGCTTAGGTGTTCTTAACCTCCACACTTTGCAAATTGGCTTGCGGGCTAAGCTTCTATGGAGAGCTATTACGGGCGCGACCCCTTGGGCCTCCTTTTTCCGTGCTAAACATCTTCATGTGGAACACTATTCTATGGCATCTTTTAAACTCACCACAGCAGCAGAAAGGACTCTTTGGCAGCTAGCAGCCGGTCTCATTCATGCCAACCATCGGGTTTTCATTTCTAAGGATAACTCCTCCGCATCCTTTTGGTTTGATGTATGGGCGGGCAGTACTCCACTAAAAGACTATGTGCCACCCCATGTTTGGAATCTTCTGCCTGACAAAAGATGCTCGGTTGTCAATGTTCTCACAGGCCACTCGCAGCCCTCTCTTGATGTTGCACGGTAGTTTTGTCCTAGAGAAGCATTGGAGCACATTGTAGCCTCTACCTCCTCACATGACCGCTGGGTATGGACCCTCACTACCGATGGGGCATTCTCTACCTGTTCTGTCCGAAAGCTACTTTCTCCTGCAGCCTCTCCATCCTGGGCGTGTATTTGGGACCACCGAGTGCCTCTCAAATGGTCTATTCTCTCTTGGCGGGTACTGCATGGCTGCCTCCCGGTCGACTCCTCAATCATGGCGTGTGGAATCCCTCTTTGCTCAAAGTGCAACTGCTGCTCTTCCCCATGCTTGGAGACCGACCTACACTTGTTATTCCATAGCTCGGTGGTGAAGAAGCTTTGGGCGCTTTTGTCGGACTTCACACCCTACTTCTTTGGTGCACTACATACTGCCGCGGCGGTGCTTGTTGATTACTTGGGCACACTCCATCTCTCCACTGTTGTTGGGACCTTGGGCCGATGGCTTCTCTTGGCTGCCATTTGGGAGCTGTGGGCTAGCAGAAATATGGCTCGCTTTGAGGGCCGGTCGATGAACGCTAGGCATATTTTTTGCAGGGTCATGCAATCTATTCGTGGTATTGTTCATGGATGGCAGCTGAAAGGACGTGAACTTCTACCACAGCAAGTGGATATACTTCGAGCATGGCACATCTCTCTTAAGGTGACATGCAACCCCCTGCCCCGACTCATACGGTGGTTTCCCCCTCCCTCGGGTAGATTGAAGTTGAATGTCGATGGCGCTTTTAAGCGTGGTGCGGGCGACGCAGGAGGTGGTATGGTACTTCGTGACTCTTATGGCTCTCTTGTATGGGCTGCGGCTGCGGCTTACCCACACACCTCTTCCAGCCTTGAAGCTGAAGCGCTTACCCTTCGGGATGGCCTCCTACTTTGCTCTCAACACGGTGTACGCTCCGTTGGGGTTGAGACCGATTCACTTGTTCTGGCACACATTGTTAACGGCCACTCCTCTTGTCCGTGGAAGCTTTCTCTCATTTTGTTTGATGTGGCTGCTGCCCTTACCTCACTTGATGTCTCTATTTCTCATGTGTTTAGGGAGGCTAACCAGGTGGCCGACATGTTGGCTGCCGTGGGATGCTCCATGTCATCTCCCTCTTTTTGGCAATCTTGGGTTGATCTTCCACTGTCTGTAAAAGGCCCCTACCGGCTTGATAAGGTAGGGTGCCCTTCTGTTCGGCCCTAGACGCTATTGTATCCTTTCTTTTCACCATATATATATATCTTTTCCTATTGGGCGGCTGGGGTTGAGCGCCTCCCTCCTACCCTAGGGGTGATCGCTCTTCCTCTCCCTGCCGTAATAGGTATTGACTTGAGTTAAAAAAAAGGGTGAAGAGAAAGAGGCTGTGGTCAGCCAGAAAAAGCCGGCGACGAAGGCAAGAAATTGGTCTCCACCGCCACCAAAGGGCTATATTAAAAAGCATGAGGTATCTCACATCTCTTATGCCGGTGACTTTGCTCGGATCACCCCTCCTAGCATTCACCCGGATGATATCAATGAAGAAATGAAAGAAAAGTACACACAAGGGGAGGTGCCGCAGGGTTTATTTAAACCCATCGTCAGCCTCGAGTACCAGACGGTGCTACCACTGAAGACTATGGAAGTCCCTCGCTTCTGCGAGCCTCCTACCATATTCTACACTGGGGAGTCAGTCGAGGAAGATGATCAAGACTGCATGGTCCCTGAAGAGGCCGTAAACCAGATGGTGCCAATTACAGGCTTGGATTATACTACCCGACGGGTTTCGCAGATGTTCTCTAAGATGCGAATGCCGTCATTGCAGCCTGCTACCCAGAAGAAGGCGTTCAAGGAGCTATGGGATCCGCCTCGGGATAATAAAGAACTGAGGAAGATCACTCAGCACCCAGGATTGGGTTATACCCTCCAAGAATGCTATGAAGCTGAGGTGGACGTCATCTCTGTCTCCTACCAGCATGAAGACCCTCCCGAGGTGGGATATGACAAGTACCCCTCAGAAGATGAAGAAATCATTTATCAATCCATAATGAACAATGAAGCCCCAGACAGTCAGCCGAAGACGGGGACGTCTGATGAAGCAAAGAAAGATTGGTGCTGGGAAGACCTACCTTGCAAAGAGGATCTGTTTCATGCTGAAGCAAAGTTTGACACGGGAATCCCGGATGAAGACCAAGTAACCAAAGAGCTCAGGGAATGCCTGAAGTTTGAGCGCATCCTGGAAGAAGTCCGGGCTCTACAGAATGATGATCTCTCAAGGGAGTCTGCATCAGAAGAGCCTCTAAGGGCGGAATACTCTGTCTTTGAGTTTCCTACTGATCCAGTTAAGTCCTCGGGGCATACTGAACAGAGTACAACAATATTGGCCGTATATGATGAGCCAGCACCCGCTGATGACCAGTATGATGAAACAGAAAATCATGAAACTGAAGAAGATTATATCCCGGGAGGCTTCATTGACTTACAAGAAGCCCCGCCCGAGGTCGAAGATGGAGGTCAGGCCACCGTCGATGAGCTTGTGGAAATAAATCTGGGGACCACAGATGAGCCAAGGCTGACATTCCTCAGTGCACTGTTGGAGCCAGCTACCTGGGAACAGTATATACAATTTTTGAAGGAATTCCGAGACTGCTTTGCATGGACATATGATGAAATGCCGGGACTGAGTTCTGATGTGGCACAGCACCGATTGGCAATAAACCCAGAGGCTAGCCCTATAAAGCAGCCTTCCAGGAGAATGCGCCCTGAATTAATAAATCAGATTAACAAAGAGGTTGATAAGCTAATTGATGTAGGCTTTGTTGAAGAAAATCAATACACTACATGGCTAGCCAATATAGTGCCGGTAAAGAAGAAGAATGGGCAGATCAGAATATGTGTTGATTTCCGGGACCTTAATAAGGCTTGCCCGAAAGATGACTTCCCAGTACCAATCACTGAAGTGATGATCGATGCGACTACTGGTCATGAGGCCCTATCATTTATGGATGGGTCATCCGGATACAACCAAATCTGGATTGCTGAGGAAGACAGAGTGCACACTGTATTCCGTGTCCCGAAGGGGATATTCCACTACAAAAGGATGCCGTTTGGTCTCAAGAATACCGGCGCTACCTACCAAAGAGCTATGACCAAGATCTTTGATGATTTGCTCTTCAAGAAAGTAGAGTGCTACATTGATGATTTGGTAGTAAAAACTAAAAGAAGAGAAGACCATTTGCAAGACCTGAGGGTAGTATTCCATAGGCTGCGCAAATATGAACTCAAGATGAATCCCATGAAATGTGCCTTCGGCGTGTCCAGTGAAAAATTCCTCTGGTTTATTGTCCGTCATAGGGGCATTGAAATTGACCCATCCAAGATTAAGGCTATCCAGGAGCTCCCTCCGCCAAGGAATCTGTCCGAGCTGAGATCTCTGCAAGGGCGTCTGGCCTATATCCGACGATTTATATCAAATCTGTCGGGAAGATGCCACCACTTTCACAAGCTCATGATGAAAGATGTGCCGTTCCTCTGGGACGATGGCTGTCAGGAAGCCTTTGAGAAGCTGAAAGAATACCTCAAGACCCCTCCGGTGCTGGGGGCACCAATTAAGGGCAGGCCCTTGATACTGTATATCGCAGCCACATACTGTTCCCTGGGGGCAATGCTGGCACAGATAAATGAAGAAGGCAAAGAACAAGCCTTATACTATGTGAGTAGGAGGCTGATTAGAACTGAAGAAGGTTACAGCTACATAGAAAAGACCTGCTTGGCACTGGTCTTTGTTGTCAAAAAGCTCTGACACTATATGTTGTCACATGAAGTCAGATTGATATCTGCAGCAGATCCGCTCAAATATATATTGACTCAGCCAGTACTGAAGGGCCGGTTGGGCAAATGGGCAGTAATCCTGATGGAATTCGATATTACCTATACACCCCAGAGGGCAATAAAAGGACAGGCCATGGCTGATTTCTTCACAGAGCATCCTGTGCCGGAAAATGATATGCTAGGGACTGAGTTACCCGATGATAAAACACTCGAGGCCTACTAGGCTCAGTCAGTTATGTGGCAACTATTCTTTGATGGAGCATCTAGAACAGAGACAGACTCCGATGGAAAGACCAGAATACGGGCCGTGTCACGCCCCGAGCGCGGAAGATTACCCGGAGGCGTGATGTGTCTATATAGATCGTGTCAATCTTGTAAATATCAGAGTGCGTAAATAACTAAGATTTAACTCGAAGTTAATACAATTAGGATGAGCTGACAATTGATACAACTAACCCAATGACAATTACATACATATCCAAGTCCAACTACTAGGCTTCAAGCCCTTATTACAATTATTGGACTAATACAGCTGACGTCTGACATAACTTGATATGACTGACATAAATGAAATTACAATAACACCATTTACACAAGCACAATTTACAAGATAACAAGATAACTCTATTTTTACACTCATCACTCCGACTCATTCCCTCCCGAGTTCTGGCTGATATCTGAATTTCCTGGAAAGGTTAGAAAATAACTAGATGAGCGAATCGCTCAGTAGGATTTACATCTCAAATTTTAACATGCTTTAAGTGAATTACACATTCATTTAATGTACGTAACCTATGCATGCAGACAGATAGATATCAAAGAATTGTAAAATCGACGGGAGTAGAAAGTGAGAGTATATAGATTTCACAATTTCAAGCAGCAGTGGCAAGTGATGGTAAATGATGTCAAGTCAGTGATAACTGAATAGCAACATGTTATTCAAGCTAGTAACTGAGTAGAAACATGTTATTCAAGCTAGCAATAGTAAGCAAAGTAGTTTCAAGTATGTATAACTGGAATTGGCTATTTATAATGCATTCAAGTAAGCACTTTTACCCTTTTGCGGGTCTCAAGTCAATCAATCAAGTAATATCATGAGAATGAGTGGAATGTCTAAAGTCTAGCAAGCAAGTACTTCGGTGGAATACCAAACACCGTGGTCAATAAACTCCCATGGGCACAAGTACCTTCGGGTGCTCCCCCCCAGGACCAGACCGGGCCCTATATGCACAGCATTCATCATGTATGTTGACATCCACTCTCATTTATAGCCAATATGGAATTTCAAGGTTTGACCCGTATGATATATAAGGTGGAATTATGGAATGGAATCCAAGGGCGCATTGATGTGTAGGGATGAACTAGGAGTGGAAACCAGTAACGTTTGATACACGGAAAAACTAGATAAGAGAGATGCCTTATAGGCCACCTGACAATTTTGGAAATGACACCCTCACTGTGGGATGCCCTTCCTGGGAATTATACAGGGTTCAGAGGACCCTACCAGGAGTTAAAATCACCTCTCCGGTTGCCATCTACCAGTGGAGATGGAAAAAGTGAAAGCCTAATGATCACGTTAACGTAATGAGCTAGCTGGGTCGACTCAATAGTCCATCGCGTCAACTCATTAGTTCATCGCGTCAACTCATCAGTTCATCGCGTCAACGCGATGAACTGGCAGGGTCGACTCATCAGTTCATTTTCACAGGCAGGGTCGACTCATCAGTTCATTTTCACAGGCAGGGTCGACTCATCAGTTCATCGCGTCAATGCGATGAACTGGCAGGGTCGACTCATCAGTTTACCAGTTCACAGGGTCGACTCATCAGTTCATGTGAACAGTGCTGCGTCAACCCATCAGTTCATGTGAACAGTGCTGCGTCAACCCATCAGTTCATGTGAACAGTACTGCGTCAACCCATCAGTTCACAGCGTCAACCCATCAGTTCACAGCGTCAACGCAGTGAACAGACATGGTCGACCCTATCAACAGGCAGGGTCGACTCTGCCATTCACTGCGTCGACGCAGTGGACAGGCAGCGTCGACCCTGTCAACAGGCAGGGTCACTGCGTCGACCCTGTCAACAGGCAGGGTCGACTCATCAGTTCATCGCGTCAACGCGATGAACTGGCAGGGTCGACTCATCAGTTCATCGCGTCGACGCGATGAACTGGCAGGGTCGATACTTTCTTTTGTTTCCCAGTTTTCATGCCCTTTCAATCCTCTTTTCACTCTGAGTTCTTCACAAAAGTTCTTCTTCTCTTATAGATGTAGATTTTATTCTTCTACCATGACCTCCAATTCTTCTTAATTTTTAAGTTATAATTAATTTTCTAAGGTTCTATTTTTTTTTACTCAGTAACTGTTCACATATGTCTATGGATCTCGGTTTTTCACATTTTTCACCTTCTTCCTCTCATTTTCTCTCTCTACACTCTTCATAAAACTTCTTTCTAACCTTCCAATCTACGATTTTCTCTTCTATCATGTACTCTCATTCTCTCTAGATTCTTCGTTATTCTCCTTCTTAGAACCCCCCCTATTTTCAATATAATTTCTTGGTCTTTTTCAACTTGGTCTCTTTTCAACTTGGCCTCTTTCAACTTGGTCTCTTTTCCACATTTTTCATCCTCTTGACTACAATTTCTTCTTTCACTATTTCAGGTTTTAGTTTCACAGAAATTGACATAATGACAGGCCCTTTACTAAAGCATGAACTATATCAAATATAGATATTAGCTACTACATGCTAATCATCTCAGATTTAAGCCAACATATGTTAATCATTCTAGATATGATACTAATACTTGCTAATTCTTCTGGGTATAAAGTTAATACATGCTAATTATCTTAGGTATGAAGTTAATATATGCTAATCATCCTAGATTTAAGCCAATACATGTTAATCATTCTAGATATGAGACTAATGCTTGCTAATACTTGCTAATTATTTTCGGTATAAGGCTAATACATGCTAATCATTTCAGATTTAAGCCAACACATGTTAATCATCCTAGATATGACACTAATACTTGCTAATTATTCTGGGTATAAAGTTAATACATGCTAATTATCTTAGGTATGAAGTTAATATATGCTAATCATCCTAGATTTAAGCCAACACATGCTTTATAAACACTAAACATCGCATGGAAATGAGCCTAATACTAAAGGCCTAGACTAATCATCCTAGATTAGCTACTAATTTAGTTAAAAGTTGAGAACACCTACCTGTTGGAGGTTCGTAGTGCAGAACCCTTCTTGTGGAATCCCTGCAGAGCTTTGCCCCAAGCTTAGCTAAGCTAGAATGGGAATGGGGTAGCAAAAAGGGGATGTTATAAGGTCTAGTATGAACGGATAGGGGACAAGATCTGAAATAATGAGTCTTTACAGCTTGTACAGGCTGGAGAGATAAGAGATAGGCTGGAGAGATAAGAGACAATTGTTTGGACATATAACCCATGGCCCAATTCGTAAGTGCAAGATTAGCTTATAACATATAATTATTTGGCAAAAAGGGTAGATACATGGTGGATGCTAGGATTTGAACCCTGGTCATTGGGTTGGAAGGCAAGTCACTTAACCAACTACACTAGGAAGCCACTTATTAAGTGAATAACCTTTATATATGATAACTTCATGTTCCTACTTCTTACATAAACTACCTAAATAGTTTATCTAATATTATTTTATTTTATTTTATTTTTATTTGAAAAATATTGATAACAAAAAAAATTTATCATTTTTTTATACGGGGTGCTACACCCTCCCCTACTTAAAAGAATTTGGTCCCCAAATTCAATTGTATAAGGATAAATTCAACTACATAAGGATACTGTAGAAAGTATAAGATACTTGCCGAATAGTTCTGGATATCTTCTCTTCATAGATTCCTCGGTCTCCCAAGTTGCTTCTTGCTCCGAGCATCGATTCCATTGAATTTTTACTATAGGGATCGTCTTGCTCCTTAGAACCCGAACTTCGCGGTCGAGGATCCGCATCGGTCTTTGCTCATAAGTAAGATCCCTTTGAATCACCAATTCAGCATGATTGATGATGTGAGAAGGGTTGTGCACATATTTCTTCAGCATAGATATATGAAATACATTGTGCACTTCCGAGAGTTGAGGAGGTAAGGCAATGCGGTAAGCCACCTCGCCCACTCTTTCCAATACTTCAAATGGACCGATAAACCTTGGTGTAAGCTTGCCCTTAACACCGAATCTTCTAATACCTCGGCCGGGAGATACCTTGAGAAATACATGGTCACCCACTTGAAATTCCAAATCTCTCCTTCTGTTATCAACATAAGATTTTTTGCCTGCACTGAGCTACCTTGAGTCTCTCTCTGATAAGGTGTATCTTCTCAGTCAAATCTCTAACCATATCTGGGCCTAGAATTTGTCTTTCACCGACTTCTTCCCAGCATATTGGAGAACGACAACTCCTGCCATAAAGCGCCTCGAAAGGAGCCATTTGAATACTAGCTTGATAGCTGTTATTATATGCAAATTCGGCTAGTGGTAAGTGGTCATGCCAGCTTCCGCCGAAATCTATAATACATGCCCTTAACATATCTTCAACAACCTGATTTGTCCTTTCAGTCTGACCATCTGTCTGGGGATGGAAAGCAGTGCTGAAATTAAGTTTCGTCCCCAAAGAGTGTTGTAGACCCTTCCAAAAATGAGAGGTGAAGCGTGTGTCTCGGTCAGATACGATCGAGACGGGAACTCCATGCAATCTAACCATCTCCTTAATATATAGGGCAGCAAGTACGTCGACTGACCATCGACTTTTGATGGGTAAGAAATGGGCCGATTTAGTTAACCGGTCGATAATTACCCAAATTCCATCATATCCGCCCCTAGACTTGGGCAAACCCATGATAAAGTCCATGCCAATGTCTTCCCACTTCCACTTGGGAATATCCAGTGGATGTAGCTTTCCGGCGGATTTTTGATGTTCCGCCTTCACTTGTTGGCATGTGAGGCAACGAGACACAAAGTTTGCTACCTCCCTTTTCATGTTAGGCCACCAGAAGGTTCTTTTCAAGTCGTGGTACATCTTAGTAGCTCCTGGGTGGATTGTGTACCTTGATCTATGAGCTTCTTCAAGAATATTCTTCTTCAATTCGGGACAGTCGGGCACACATGTCCGTACATGAAATAGTAATCTGCCATCCGGTGCCAGCTTGAAATCCAGTCTCTCGTCCAGCTTGCTCTTTATCTCCACTAGCAAGGGATCCTCTTCTTGTAACTTCTTGATTTCAGGTAGCAAATCTGGATGTAGGCTCATATGAGATAGAATAATACACATGTTCTTCTCATCTGTGCTGATATCAAGCTCAGAGAATTTCTCCAGCAGTTTCCATTCTTGTATCATGCAGTTGGCCAATATTGTTCTCGGCTTTCGACTAAGGGCATCAGCTACGGAATTACCCTTACCAGGATGGTACTGTATAGTAAAGTCAAAATCCTTGAGATACTCGAGCCAACGCCGTTGCCGCATGTTCAGCTCCTTTTGGGAGAATAAGTACTTGAGACTTTTATGATCGGAGTACACAGTGAATTGTTCTCCGTAGAGATAGTGCCTCCAGATCTTTAAAGCGAATACTACTGCGTCCAGCTCTAAGTCGTGAACTGGGTAGTTCTCTTCATGTTTCTTCAATTGTCGGGAAGAGTATGCAATGACTCTCCCATTCTGCATCAATACACATCCGAGGCCAATACCAGAAGCATCGGTATATACCTCATATTTTTCTCCTTCCATTGGTAATGATAAGACTGGAGCAGTGGTCAAGAGATCCTTCAAAGTTTTGAAACTCTTTTCACAGTCTTCCTTCCACTCATAAGGCACTTCCTTGCGGGTTAACCTGGTCATGGGAACAGCAATTTTGGAGAAGTCCTTTATAAAACGCCGATAGTAACCAGCTAGACCCAAGAAGCTCCGAATCTCAGTTACATTTGTGGGTCGTTCCCAGTTCTTCACGGCTTCGACCTTTGATGGGTCAAAAGCAATTCCGTTCTTCGAAATGATATGGCCTAAGAAGGATACTTCCTCGAGCCAAAACTCGCATTTGCTGAATTTGGCATATAGCTTGTTTCCCCTTAATATCTATAATGCCTTCTTGAGGTGTTCTTCATGATCCTCTTCGGTCTTTGAATAGATCAAAATATCATCAATAAAGACCACAATAAATTGGTCTAAATAGGGTCTGAATATGCTGTTCATTAACTGCATAAAAGCTGCGGGGGCATTTGTTAGTCCGAAAGGCATAACAGTAAATTCGTAATGCCCATACCTGCTTCGGAATGCAGTTTTATGAATATCTTCTTCTTTGATCTTCAATTGGTGGTAACCAGAACGAAGATCAATCTTGGAGAAATATAAAGCTCCAGATAGTTGATCGAACAGCTCATCAATCCTTGGCAGTGGATACTTGTTTTTGATTGTAAGGTGATTTAGCTGTCGATAATCTATACATAATCTCATCGATCCGTCCTTCTTTTTGACGAATAGCACGGGTGCTCCCCATGGGGAAGTACTCGGCCTGATGAAACCCTTGTTCAATAACTCCATTAGCTGCTCTTTTAGTTCCTTCAGCTCAGCAGGGGACATTCTGTATGGTGCCCTGGAAATAGGATGAGCACCAGGGACAAGGTCGATTGTGAACGACACTTCCCTTTCCGGGGGTAAGCCGGTTAAATATTCTGGAAAAACATCTGGAAAATCCCGAATTACACGGATGTCTTCAAGTTTAACCTTCTCGACTTCCGTGGCAGTCACGAATGCTATGAAAGTCATGCATCCCTTATTCATAAGTTTACTAGCTCGGAGTGCTGATATAAGAAGTGATTTACTCCGAGGGCTATTGTAAACTAGCTCTGGGAAATCTACGAAAGTTACCTTGCCATGCCGGCAATCTACAGTTGCTTGGTATGTGGATAGCCAGTCGGCACCTAGTATGACATCATACCCCTTTATGTCTAGGCATATCAGGTCAGCATGTAAATTATTTCCCTTAATCATCACTTCACAGTTTGGATAATGATAAGTGATATCAGACTCATTCCCAAGAGGTGTAAATATGACCAAATCTAGCAGTTCATGTTTCTTAGAAAATGAAGCAGCAAAGTTCTTGGAAACGAATGAATGAGTTGCTCCGGTATCGAATAAAACTTGAGTAGTTTTTGAACAAATAGTGAGAGTACCTTCCACAATTCCACCTTTAGTGGGTTCCGTCTCTTGGAGAGCTTGCAGACGGCCTTGTTTCTTTACCGGACGCTTCTCGTCTTTGGTGTCTTGTTCCTTCATCAGTGGGCAGTCCGGGATTCGATGCTCTCGGCTCCCACATCGAAGACAAGCTCCTAACTTTCTCCAGCATTCCTCGGTCTTATGACCAGCGTTATCACAATACTTGCAAATCTCCTTTGATGGTGTGGTGGTGGAGAATGGTCTGTCATTCTTCTGGAATTTCTTCACCTTAGAGGGCTCCCCTCCCATGAAGAATCGCTTCTTGTTGAAGGATTGTTTGAATTTTCCCGGGCTTGTGACGGGTTCCTTCTTGTCTCTTCCTCGGATTCTTTCAGATAATTCGGTGGCGTCTTCCAGCAGTTGAGCACTCCGAACCATCTCCGAATAGACTTGGATGTCCATCGGGGCAAGTTGTGTGATATAATGGGGCCGAAGCCCATTGAGGAATCTTCTCGCCTTCATCTTTTCTGTACACACCAAGTGGGGTGCATACCTAGATAATCTGGAGAACTGGGCCTCATACTCGGCCACTTTCAAGCCCCGTTGTTTTAGAACGGCGAATTCTGTGGCCTTCTTTTCCTGGATATGATCGGAGAAGTACTTGTTGTTGAAATGCTCCGTGAATTCATCCCATGTAACATGGTATCCTAGCAGTGTTGCTTCTATAGATTCCCACCAGCATCGAGCGTCCCGCTCTAGTTGGAAAACGGCCAGTAAAACCTTCTCTTCATCCGAGCATTGCATCACACGAAAGATCCGTTCTATCTCCTTCAGCCAATTCTCGGCATCCTCGGGGTCAGACGAACCCGTGAACCTTGTTGGGTTCATGTTACGGAAACTCCGGTGGAGATCTCCCGCTCCACGGTTTGCTCCGCCTTGGGCCACTTGTTGTAGTGCCTCGGTGAGGTTTTGCACGGTGCGCTGCATCTCACGCCATTGTGCTCTTTCCACAGCCATGATCCTACAAAAGAGTTAAGTATGATAAAGATCGGATTTACTGGTAAGGTCAAAAGTCATTGTAGAACTTAACCCATGGCTCTATCCATCTCACCGGGTAAGGTATATCTATCCTTGAACTCAAGTTTTTTTTTTACTTAGATTTCAATTTCTAACAGTTTATTTTTTTTCTAGTTCCCTAGGTTTGAAAACCTAGGCTCTGATACCACGAAGACTGTCACGCCCCGAGCGCGGAAGATTACCCGGAGGCGTGACGCGTCTATATAGATCGTGTCAATCTTGTAAATATCAGAGTGCGCAAATAACTAAGATTTAACTCGAAGTTAATACAATTAGGATGAGCTGACAATTGATACAACTAACCCAATGACAATTACATACATATCCAAGTCCAACTACTAGGCTTCAAGCCCTTATTACAATTATTGGACTAATACAGCTGACGTCTGACATAACTTGATATGACTGACATAAATGAAATTACAATAACACCATTTACACAAGCATAATTTACAGGATAACAAGATAACTCTATTTTTACACTCATCACTCCGACTCATTCCCTCCCGAGTTCTGGCTGATATCTGAATTTCCTGGAAAGGTTAGAAAACAACTAGATGAGTGAATCGCTCAGTAGGATTTACATCTCAAATTTTAACATGCTTTAAGTGAATTACACATTCATTTAATGTACGTAACCTATGCATGCAGACAGATAGATATTAAAGAATTGTAAAATCGACGGGAGTAGAAAGTGAGAGTATATAGATTTCACAATTTCAAGCAGCAGTGGCAAGTGATGGTAAATGATGTCAAGTCAGTGATAACTGAATAGCAACATGTTATTCAAGCTAGTAACTGAGTAGAAACATGTTATTCAAGCTAGCAATAGTAAGCAAAGTAGTTTCAAGTATGTATAACTGGAATTGGCTATTTATAATGCATTCAAGTAAGCACTTTTACCCTTTTGCGGGTCTCAAGTCAATCAATCAAGTAATATCATGAGAATGAGTGGAATGTCTAAAGTCTAGCAAGTAAGTACTTCGGTGCAATGCCAAACACCGTGGTCAATAAACTCCCATGGGCACAAGTACCTTCGGGTGCTCCCCCCCAGGACCAGACCGGGCCCTATATGCAAGGCATTCATCATGTATGTTGACATCCACTCTCATTTATAGCCAATATGGAATTTCAAGGTTTGACCCGTGTGATATATAAGGTGGAATTATGGAATGGAATCCAAGGGCGCATTGATGTGTAGGGATGAACTAGGAGTGGAAACCAGTAACGTTTGATACACGGAAAAACTAGATAAGAGAGGTGCCTTATAGGCCACCTGACAATTTTGGAAATGCCACCCTCACTGTGGGATGCCCTTCCTGGGAATTATACAGGGTTCAGAGGACCCTATCAGGAGTTAAAATCACCTCTCCGGCTGCCATCTATCAGTGGAGATGGAAAAAGTGAAAGCCTAATGATCACGTTAACGTAATGAGCTAGCTGGGTCGACTCAATAGTCCATCGCGTCAACTCATTAGTTCATCGCGTCAACTCATCAGTTCATCGCGTCAACGCGATGAACTGGCAGGGTCGACTCATCAGTTCATTTTCACAGGCAGGGTCGACTCATCAGTTCATCGCGTCAACACGATGAACTGGCAGGGTCGACTCATCAGTTCATCTTCACAAGCAGGGTCGACTCATCAGTTCATCGCGTCAACGCGATGAACTGGCAGGGTCGACTCATCAGTTTACCAGTTCACAGGGTCGACTCATCAGTTCATGTGAACAGTGCTGCGTCAACCCATCAGTTCATGTGAACAGTGCTGCGTCAACCCATCAGTTCATGTGAACAGTACTGCGTCAACCCATCAGTTCACAGCGTCAACCCATCAGTTCACAGCGTCAACGCAGTGAACAGACAGGGTCGACCCTATCAACAGGCAGGGTCGACTCTGCCATTCACTGCGTCGACGCAGTGGACAGGCAGCGTCGACCCTGTCAACAGGCAGGGTCACTGCGTCGACCCTGTCAACAGGCAGGGTCGACTCATCAGTTCATCGCGTCAACGCGATGAACTGGCAGGGTCGACTCATCAGTTCATCGCGTCGACACGATGAACTGGCAGGGTCGATACTTTCTTTTGTTTCCCAGTTTTCATGCCCTTTCAATCCTCTTTTCACTCTGAGTTCTTCACAAAAGTTCTTCTTCTCTTATAGATGTAGATTTTATTCTTCTACCATGACCTCCAATTCTTCTTAATTTTTAAGTTATAATTAATTTTCTAAGGTTCTATTTTTTTTTTACTCAGTAACTGTTCACATATGCCTATAGATCTCAGTTTTTCACATTTTTCACCTTCTTCCTCTCATTTTCTCTCTCTGCACTCTTCATAAAACTTCTTTCTAACCTTCCAATCTACGATTTTCTCTTCTATCATGTACTCTCATTCTCTCTAGATTCTTCGTTATTCTCCTTCTTAGAACCCCCCCTATTTTCAATATAATTTCTTGGTCTTTTTCAACTTGGTCTCTTTTCAACTTGGCCTCTTTCAACTTGGTCTCTTTTCCACATTTTTCATCCTCTTGACTACAATTTCTTCTTTCACTATTTCAGGTTTTAGTTTCACAGAAATTGACATAATGACAGGCTCTTTACTAAAGCATGAACTATATCAAATATAGATACTAGCTACTACATGCTAATCATCTCAGATTTAAGCCAACATATGTTAATCATTCTAGATATGATACTAATGCTTGCTAATTCTTTTGGGTATAAAGTTAATACATGCTAATTATCTTAGGTATGAAGTTAATATATGCTAATCATCCTAGATTTAAGCCAATACATGTTAATCATTCTAGATATGAGACTAATGCTTGCTAATACTTGCTAATTATTTTCGGTATAAGGCTAATACATGCTAATCATTTCAGATTTAAGCCAACACATGTTAATCATCCTAGATATGACACTAATACTTGCTAATTATTCTGGGTATAAAGTTAATACATGCTAATTATCTTAGGTATGAAGTTAATATATGCTAATCATCCTAGATTTAAGCCAACACATGCTTTATAAACACTAAACATCGCATGGAAATGAGCCTAATACTAAAGGCCTAGACTAATCATCCTAGATTAGCTACTAATTTAGTTAAAAGTTGAGAACACCTACCTGTTGGAGGTTCGTAGTGCAGAACCCTTCTTGTGGAATCCCTGCAGAGCTTTGCCCCAAGCTTAGCTAAGCTAGAATGGGAATGGGGTAGCAAAAAGGGGATGTTATAAGGTCTAGTATGAACGGATAGGGGACAAGATCTGAAATAATGAGTCTTTACAGCTTGTACAGGCTGGAGAGATAAGAGATAGGCTGGAGAGATAAGAGACAATTGTTTGGACATATAACCCATGGCCCAATTCGTAAGTGCAAGATTAGCTTATAACATATAATTATTTGGCAAAAAGGGTAGATACATGGTGGATGCTAGGATTTGAACCCTAGTCATTGGGTTGGAAGGCAAGTCACTTAACCAACTACACTAGGAAGCCACTTATTAAGTGAATAACCTTTATATATGATAACTTCATGTTCCTACTTCTTACATAAACTACCTAAATAGTTTATCTAATATTATTTTATTTTATTTTATTTTTATTTGAAAAATATTGATAATAAAAAAAATTATCATTTTTTTTATACGGGGTGCTACAGGCCGGGGCCGGTATTGTGCTGAAGTCACCAGAAGGGGAGGTCGTGCATACTTCCTGTTCTATAAACAAGCCCTGCACCAATGATGAGGCCGAGTATGAAGCTCTGATAATCGGGCTATATGTCAGCCTCAACATGGGTATCCAAATGCTTCAAGTATTCGGGGATTCGATGCTGATAATAAAACAGATCCAAGGGAAGTTCGAAGTGAGAAAGCCAGAACTGAGTCCCTACCACCAAGAAGCTGTGCGCCTCATGGCGAAGTTCTACCATATTGAGCTCAAGCATGTGGGCCGTGGACACAATGCCCAGGCTGATGCACTGGCAAAACTGGCCAGCTCACTAGCAGTCCCACCAAATAAGACACTGAACATTGTCGTTATGAACCGGCGACAAGTCCCCAGTATGCTAGAAGGGTGCCCCGAAGAAGACGAAGTTGCCACCATCAGCACAGAACAAGCGTCTGATTGGAGACAGCACCTGCTGCAGTGGTTTCTACACCAACAACTGCCGCATATAAGAGAAGAAAAGATGAAACTCCTAAGAATCAAAGATTCTTATGAACTCAGGAATGGAATTTTGTTCCGAATAATGGCAGATGCACGCAAGAAGATTCTACTCCGCTGTCTGTCCACTGAGGAAGCCTGGCAAGCAATGAAAGAAACACATGCTGGGACAGCAGGTGCCCACCAGGCTGGTCCCAAGATGAAGATAGAAATCAAGAAGCTGGGCTACTATTGGCCCACCATGTTTGAAGACTGCTGTAAATTTGCAAAATCATGCCAGAAATGCCAGGAGCATGCTACTGTGCCTAGAAGGCCTCCTGCGACTCTGCACCCTACAGTTCCCAGCTGGCCATTTGCACAATGGGGAACTGATGTAGTCGGGCCACTGCCGACTTCCTCGGCCGGACATAAGTACATACTGGCCATAACAGATTACTTCTCCCGATGGGCGAAGGCTATAGCATTAAGAGAAGTAACTGGTGAATTGGTCGCCAGATTCATCAAACAGAACATTATCTTCCGGTTCGGGATCCCCAGCTGAATAATATCCGACAATGGAAGTCATTTCAGAAATCAGAAGGTCTATCGGCTTGCTGAGAAATATAAGATCGAGTGGAGGACCTCCACTCCCTACAATCTGCAGGCAAACGGATTGGCAGAAGCTTTTAACAAGACTCTCTGCACCTTGCTGGCCAAGGTCGTCAGTTCTAATAATAAGGACTGGGAAGAGAAAATGTATGAAGCTCTATGGGCATATCGCACCGTCTTCAAGACACCTACAGGGTGCTCACCATACTCGCTGGTATACGGTTCAGAGGCAGTGGTTCCGCTAGAGCTGGAAGTCTCGTCACTCAGAGTGGCAGTCCAATATGGCCTGGCCCGTGGCGAACAGACCAATGCAGAAAGAAGACTAGAAGAACTGGCTGAGTTGGAAGGGAAGCGCCTCCGAGCTCAGAAGAGTATCCAAATGTATCAGGCCTGCATGGCCACTGCATTCAACAAACTCGTAAAAGGACGAGAATTCAAGAAAGGTGACCTCGTCATGGTCAAGAAAAAAGAAGTCATGGCGTCCAACCCAAAAGGAAAGCTGAATGCTAACTGGGAAGGTCCTTATGTGATATAGAGGGTCTACGAAGGAGGGGCCTACGTGGTTGTTAACCATCGAGGGGAAATCCAATTCTCCCCACTCAACGGAAGACATCTAAAGCTGTATCATGTGGCACAACCGGCATTCCCCGAGTGACCAGGCAAAGCTACCCCTTTCCCGGTCTAGCGGCACTCCGCCCTAGCCGAGCTACCCTTTTCTTGGTCTAGCGGCACTCCGCCCTAGCCAAGCTACACCATTTTCTTCGTCTAGCGGCACTCCGCCCTAGCCGAGCTACCCTTTTCTTGGTCTAGCGGCACTCCGCCCTAGCCAAGCTACACCCTTTTCTTCGTCTAGCGGCACTCTGCCCTAGCTGAGCTACCCTTTTCTTGGTCTAGCGGCACTCCGCCCTAGCCAAGATACACCCTTTTCTTGGTATAGCGGCACCCCGCCCTAGCCAAGCTACACCCCTTTTCTTCGTCTAGCGACACTGGTGAGGACACACGGCGCTATCCTCGACGGAGCACCCGGCACACCGCTACCTCCTTGTGGCTCGGCGACGGCGGCACCTTCTAGTTATCTTTTCATCATGTTTAGGCCATGTTGGGCCTCAGTCTGGACTTGCTCAGGCCTTGTGGGCCTTGTCTTTTGGTCCCTGCGTGGACATCTTATTGTTTGGGCACTTATTGGGCCATATAGTGGCCAATTGGGTTGCTTTGTGGGGTAATGGATCTTGTTATTGGGTCAGGGGCTTATTGGGGCTTGAAGCCCACTTAAAAAGAGGCCCATTAGGGTTTAGGGGGCGGCCCCCTCCCCATCTAGAGGAGGAGGAGGCAGCCGCCCCCCCCCCCTTCCTAGTTCTACTAGGGAAGGTGGGGGGCGCTCCCCTCTCCCTTCCCCTTTTCCCCTCTCCTCCTTTCCCCAACTCCACCCCTTCCTTATCCCACTTAGATTCCTTTCCTATTTTCTAAGCTTGCTGAAATATGGGCCGCCTTTCTCTCCTTGGAGCTGGGCGCACCCCTCCCTTCTAGTTAGATTAGGGTTTTCCCATCCCCTATAAGTAGTTCTCACCTTGTACCGATTACAGTTTACACATGAATTTGAATACAAGTGAGTATTGTGCAAAGCTTTTTGCGCCCTTCTCTCTCTCTCTCTTTCTGCTCCTGCGACGGGAGAACGGCGGGGTGTGACGCCTCAGCCCTCGGTGGACTCCGGGGTTCCCTCTTATCCTCATCTTCTTCCTCAACGGTTCGTGTTCGTGATTCCAGATTTCTGCCCCGACTTGTAGCAGAGCTCGCGCCCCCTTCCTGGATGAGTTTTGCCACGACCTATTTTCTGGAGATACGTCTGCGGATCAGCTTCGCGTCGGCGCCCATTTTGCATCAATCCGAGATCGGCACTGCCCGTACCGATTTTCTCCGCCGACCTGCGCCAGCACCACTTTCTCTGCTCGCCCAGCGGGGAGGCCCTGATTGCGAATTTTCCCCAGGCCTCCACGCTGCGTCTTTTGCCCTGGTTTCTTCAGGGTTCGTAGATCTCCGAGTCAACTTTCCAACGCCGCCGACGGCGTCGCGTTTCGACATCGTCACCGTCCGTGGCGGTCGATCTCGTGGGGTTGCGCCAGCGCGTCTGCCCAGTCCGCCCAGCGAACCAGCCCCGACTTTCAGCGACTCCTGCGGCTCGCACCGGCGTCGTCTGCCAGCGCCATTTGGCCGAGGGCGATCTCTGCCAGTCAGCTTTCACCCCCAACCGGCCCGGACTTGTTCGGGCACCAGAAGGCCGATTTCCAGATTTTACCGTCGGCGAGCGCAGTTCTGCGCCCACAGAACCTGATCTGACTTTCAGCAGCGCCCACGGTCACCACCGGCGGATCCAGCGCGCCCCCTTTGGCCGGAGCGTTCCTCCAACAGTCAGCGACGCGTCCTCTCTGACGGTGCCTCAAACGGGCGTCGTATCAGCCCGTGAGACCCCCCTCCGCCCAGGCGCGCGCGACACCGGTTTCTGCAGCGTTGCACCCGAACCTCCTCGTGGCCGACCCGTCACCGAGTGCAGCCCGTCAACCCGTGTCCGGCAGCCCCGAACGTATTGGTTGTAGCCTTTTACCTCCCTGCGAGGAGTGGGCCGTTATTGGGTTGTATTTTATTGACCTCTGGTGTATCGGGGTTGTTGGTTCACGGCCGGGGTTCCTTCCCCACGCCTAGGCGTGGAGGTACGCGCTCCGACTCCCCTCCTTTTGCTTGCTCTTTTAGTATGTGATTGATTATGCCGCGTGAGAGAGGGTAGGTGCCTAGCCACTTATTGCCATCACCGCGGATCGTGAGTGAGAGCATCCATCCCTAGCACTAGTCGAGCACCGAGCTAGGACTCGACTCCCCTTGTCTTTGGAGGTCGACTATACGCCTAGACACGTGCGCTTCCCTCCTTGGGACGGCCGAGGTCGGAGTTTCTGTTGAGAGACGTCCCTCATTCTGTGGGATATCACGGTGGTCAGCCACTTGGCGACCCTTGAGCGTGCTACTGCCGGCCTCAGTTAGAGTCTTTTGTGAGTCTTAGTCCATGTCGGTCCCCGTCCCGCGTCAGACACTCCGCCCTAGCCGAGCTACCCTTTTCTTGGTCTAGCGGCACTCCGCCCTAGCCAAGCTACACCCTTTTCTTGGTATAGCGGCACCCCGCCCTAGCCAAGCTACACCCCTTTCCTTGGTCTAGCGGCACTCCGCCCTAGCCAAGCTACCCTTTCTTCGTCTAGCGGCACTCCGCCCGAGCCGAGCTACCCCTTTTCTTGGTATAGCGGCACTCCGCCCTAGCCAAGCTACACCCTTTTCCCGATCTAGCGGCACTCCGCCCTAACCGAGCTACCCTTTCCTTCATCTAGCGGCACTTCGCCCTAGCCGAGTTACCCTTTTGTTGGTCTAGCGGCACTCCACCCTAACCGAGATACCCTTTTCTCGGTCTAGCGGCACTCCGCCCTAGCCAAGCTACACCCTTTTCTTCGTCTAGCGGCACTCCGCCCTAGCCGAGCTATCCCTTTCCTTGGTCTAGCGGCACTCCGCCCTAGCCAAGCTACCCTTTCTTTATCTAGAGACACTCCGCCCTAGCCGAGCTACCCATTTCCCGATCTAGCGGCACTCCGCCCTAGCCCAGCTACACCCATTTCCCGGTCTAGCGGCACTCCGCCCTAGCCGAGCTACCCTTTTCTTGGTATAACGGCACTCCGCCCTAGCCAAGCTACACCCTTTTCTTCGTCTAGCGGCACTCCGCCCTAGCCGAGCTATCCCTTTCCTTGGTATAGCGGCACTCCGCCCTAGCCAAGCTACCCTTTCTTCGTCTAGCAGCACTCCGCCCTAGCCCAGCTACCCATTTCCCGGTCTAGCGGCACTCCGCCCTAGCCCAGCTACACCCTTTTCCCGGTCTAGCGGCACTCCGCCCTAACCGAGCTACCCTTTCCTTGGTCTAGAGGCATTCCGCCCTAACCAAGCTACCCTTTCCTTGGTATAGCGGCACTCCGCCCTAACCGAGCTACCATTTTCCCGGTCTAGCGGCACTCCGCCCTAGCCGAGCTACCCATTTCTTGGTCTGGCGACACTCCGCCCTAACCGAGCTACCCATTTCTTGGTATAACGGCACTCGGCCCTAGCCAAGCTACACCCATTTCCCGGTCTAGTGGCACTCCGCCCTAACCAAGCTGCCCTCATCTTAAGCTGGTGGCATTCCGACCTGTCACCCTCTAAAGAGGGAGAGAAAGAGAATGAAAGAAAATAAAAATGGGGTTGAAAATGGAGATACCCCGCCAGACTTGTTCAGGCATTCTGGACAAGGGCAAAAATGGCTAAAACCCAGCTGTGATGAAAACCCAAAAGGGCACTGCAGGCAAAATCGGGTACCCCGCCACGTGAAAACCTGAAAGGGGGCGTGGGCAAAAGCAAGAGGGGGCTGGCTCCGGCGAAAACCCGAAAGGGCGCTTGGGTCGGTAATGTGGTGATTCCAAAGAAAGCCTCACCTCCCACCATAAAGCTCCTCGTAGATCGACCGGCGCCTTGCCCGATCAATGATTAAACCCATCCGGAATGGACCTTACGTCTATTCTGTTGAAGCCGTCATGCATTGCTCGAGAAAAATTCCCTCGATAATAAGCCCACCTCGGGATAGACCTTCCGTCTGTTCTGATAAAACACTTCCACTTGTTTCTGTCTAAGACCCGCAACAATGAAACCCTGTCCGGTTTAGACCTTACTGTAGACACGCCAAAATTGACGTTTTATTGATCAAATCTCATGTTATATATGACGCCCCAAGTGGACTTCAATATTCCTATAACATAAAGTTTTTCTATTTTTGTGAGTTTTTCTGCATTTTTCCTGCATTTTTGTGAATCACGACTTGACGAAGGGCGTTACTTTCTAAAGTAACGACCTGTCATGGGGCGTTTTCAAAGAAAGGACGACCGAAGTTGAGGGCGTCAATTCCTGGTATTATCCGTTAATTTCTGGAATTATCTATTTTCAAAATAAAAGGCATTTTGTGAGTAACGCCTTTCCTCAGGGCGTGTTTTGAAGAAACGTCGTTATCTCAGGCGTGTTATCTCAGTTTTTAAACAGCGGAAGTTTTTATTTCCAAAATTTAATCCAGGAAGAAACGGCCTTTCCTAGGTCGTGTTTCAAGAAACGTCTCTGTGCAGGTCGTCAATTCATAAATAGACGCCCTGGCTCAAGGCGTGTTTTACTCCAGAGTCCTTCTTTTTTCCATCTTTCCCCCACAGTTCCCTACCGTCCTTGGGACTCTTACTCGATCTTGGTCCTACCTTGGATGCCTCATTACCCGTTCTTATCTTACCTTGTTTGATCACATCCGATTGAACATTGTATAAGAGGTTCCATATCGAGCATTAAAGAGGTTGAACGCCCTAAACCCAGAACATCGCGATTGCAAGCAGAGCCTTCTCCCTCTGTGCACTTTATCCTACTGCATCTTGGTGTTGGTGTCTTCTGCATCCGATCGGGCTTCATCCTGGTGTCCTCTGCATCCGTTCAACGTCTTCACAGTTTCCCTCCACTCTCGTCAGGGAGAGCAGGGCTATATTGTGCTTATTTTATTTGAGTTCAATCATTGTCATCATACCGCCAGTTTTCTTATTGCATTAAGCATTATCATATCCCTTCCCTAGTTCTCTGCTAGGGGTTTATAAAACAAAAGAGGTGCGCATGTTGATGTCTTTTCATCATTTTATGTTGGTTTTTTTTGACTGATACTACTGCACTTTGGCTGATCCCCCTCTCTTTTGCTTGTTTTTTTCATTGTCTTTTTTTTTACAAGGTAATCAATCAAGAAAACCCACTTCATCGGCCGGCCGATTGGAGTTGGAGGAGGAAATCCACATTCATCCCGCATCCCACTCTTCACCAGGTACACGCGATCTCATTTTCTTCTTATTGAGGTAAACCCTCTGGCGATCACAACTCCCCTTTAGCACCTCGTGCTATATTTTTTTATCACATCTTATACATGTTGTTGTCATGTTATTTATTTTTCATTCCCAAAAGTGAGGATTTTTAATCCGATCTACAAATTGGCGATCACGGTGGGACCTCCACTGTTTTCTTTATTGATTACCATCTCCATTGGCACCCTCGTGTGCCCTTTCCCTTTGACACCCTCGTGTGTCCTTTCCCCTTAGGCACCCTCGCGTGCCCTTTCCCCTCGGTACCCTCGGTGCCCTTTCCCTTGTGCCCCTCGGGCACCCCCCATTGTGCACGCTGCACACTCCAGATCAGTCAATTGCTGCTTAATAACGCCTTCAACAAGGGCGTCTTTTGATTTAACGCCCCTCACAGGGACGTGTTTTTATTAATTAACGCCCCCCTCCAGGGCGTGTGTTTATTGCACCTGCTGGCGTTTTGTTAGTATTTTTCTCGTCTGCCATTTAACGCCCCTCTCAGGGACGCGTTTCGTTGAGTAACGCCCACCTCCAGGGCGTCTTCTACCATAACTGCTGTCTGCTGCATGCTTATTATACTGTCTGTGGAATAACGCCCCTCTTCGAGGCGTTTCATTTCTTATCAACGCCTGTCATTAGGGTGTTTCTCTTTATCATAACTGCTGTCTGCTGCATCCTTATCATATTGCCTGTGAATTAACGCCCCTCTCAGAGGTGTTTCATTTATTATCAGCACCTATCATCAGGGCGTTGTCTCTGAGTTTTGACGCCCTCCTGCGTAGGCGTCCTTTATTTAGAACGCCTCACCTCAAGGCGTGTTTTTCCTACCGTCTGTGAGCCCCTCACAGAATTTATGACAGCCACGCTGCCGTGTTTTAATTTGGTCACGACCTACCACAGGGCGTGTCTTTCCTCTTGCTGTGAACACGACCTTTCCAAGGGC